>JAMDHS010000118.1:0-54035 GCA_029717555.1 Peribolospora baueri
GATATCTTACATTACATTGTGATTTTTCTATGCACTTAGAATCTAAAATATGGAAAGAAGAATATTATCAAAAGTTAAGGCATAGTTTCTCATTTTCAAGAAATATTAAAGAAATTAAACTACTTGAAGTGTTAGCGGAAATATTCAATACTAATATTAGTATTAGAACTAATAAAAATAGAATAGATATTTCTGCTTCCTCATTAGAAAGTTGTTTAACTGTAATAGAACATTTTGAAAGATATCCGTTTCCATCATTCAAAGCTGAACAGTTTGAAGTATGAGCAAAACTAGTAAAACTACATGCTCAAAAACCTAAATTTAGACGAAGTATTTCATCTTGGACTAGTATAGATATTAGGGTACCGGAATACGTAAAAATAATAACAGAATTTTATAATATAAAATCACGGTATGAATCTAATATTGATAATGATATTCATAATAATTAATATTTTATGTATTACGCTTTAACAAAGTCCAACAGGAATTAAAATCTTCTCATGGCTATTATGCTCCTTCAGCAAGAGTAACCTGGCCAACACTATTATCGGATCTACAACACAAAGTCTATATGTATTATTTCCACGTGCTTAAGTAATTATATGCCATCTAATACTACGTGCACAGCATTAGTGTCATTTGGTAAAAATTTAGAAAGCACAGTGGGATATCCGAACTTCACTGTTATTTTACAACATATGATTAAATTACCCTATTATGTTAAAGGGGTAATTGTAGGTTTATTACTTTCTGATGCATGGCTTCAACGAGGAAATCCTACAGGACAAGCACGATTAGGATTCAAACAGTCATTTGTTCACCTTGAGTATGCTATCGAAGTCTTTTTTATGTTAAGCCACTACTTTAAATCATATCCTACAGTAGTATACAATAACTTTAAGGGGGGGCAGCTCTTCCCAGTATTAACAATGACTAGTCGTAGTTTAGCGTGTTTTACTGAATTATTTGAAAGTTTTTATCCTATCAATGAAAAAGGTAAACGTATTAAAGTAGTGCCCACAGATATTTTTGACATCATGAATATCCAGGCTCTAGTACATTTAATCGCTGGAGATGGATCATATGTTAAAGGTGGAGGACTATATTTAAATACTCAAAGCTTCACAGTAATTGACAATGTCCGATTAATGAATGTCCTTATGATTAAGTTCGGATGTACATGTACATTAGGATTTGAACGTGGTCTACCAAAGATCTATATTTCAAGTGCTTCAATGCAACGACTCTTTCCTCAGTTAGTGCCACATATGAGTCGTTCAATGTTGTATAAAATCACTAAACGATAATGAGTGCGGGGCAAATTCGAGAGACACCCTATATAGGGAATCATAACTTATATAAGGCAATCGTCGAACTAAATTACAGCATGGAAACTACTGTATAAAAGCGTACAGACTAGACGCCCCATGACAGCTAAGTGAGTGACTCTCATATGCTGTTATAAGGAATAGTCGGTGCCACCAGTAATGGACTTGGGATTAGAACACCCAATAAGGTACTATGACAATCATAACACATTATGTAATCATAATACTAAGGCGATAGGCTAGCTGGACCTGTAATGGTCGAAGGCTGAACAACGAGCTACATGTTACGGAGGATCTATACGATTTACTACTCCAATGCTATTTGCTATAGGGTTACAATGAGCCCTATTAAAATGGGAATATATGCAAGAAAACTTTTAACACACGGTAGCTACATATTTTTATAATATTGTAATAATGCTAGGTGATATGAAGTAACTTGCAGATAATATAAAATCTCAGAGACTTTCTTTCCCTTATTTTTGTTTAACAAAAATCAGAAGCGATTTTATCTAATTGGATTAACTGTTATTATCCTTTTATGTTAATACCGAAATAAAAACGAAGTCCTAGTTGAGTTAATTAATTTAATCTATAATTACATAGAAAAGACTAATATATCAAGTGTGTAATTCTTTTTTTATTATTTATGCTTACAATAAGGATGGGACATTCTTAAGTTACTTTACAAGTATCGCGAAAGCAAAACAAGGATTAAATGTTGAATTACATACTGTTACCGTGCAAAAAAGAATTAATAATATGATATTTTTTATACTCCTATTATGAACTCAACTTAGTCATTGCTTTATTCACAATTGGAGGGTATTACTTTTTGTTAGCTCTCTAAATTCATACTATTTTATAAATAATTTAGAATTTTGTTTAAAAATTAGCACAATTTAGTATGAATATAAAATCTGATATATGCTGAGAAGGTTTTTTTTTATAGTACGAAATTAATTAGGGGAAAGCCAGACTCTGTCAGCGTAATAAACTGTTAAAATAAACTAAACTTATCAGCAGGAAATATACATCCTCAGAGACTTTATGCAGATTCTTTGTATTTGTTATAAATATACAATATGAAAGATAAAGTCCATAGAAAAGAATATAATACTTTTTGTTGTAACAGGAGTAATCCTAGCGAACGCTTCATTAGATGTTGCTCTACATGATACTTATTATCCACAAATTATGGAGATTTTTGCAATTGGTAACCGTGTACTTATTTTTCCTAAATCACTTACATCTGAACAATTATCTAGATTCACAGTAGGACTTATTGATGGTGATGGTTCTATTCAAGTAAACCATTGGCGTCGTAAAATCCTACAATATCGATTAGTAGTAAAACTAGCAGATAAATCTCTTAATTATGAAATGCTTAGAATTATTATGAAAACTTATGGGGGATCAGTTAGACGAGATATCGATAAAAAGAGTGGTTCTACTTATGTTCTATGGGTGATAAATGATTCTCACACTATTCGTACTCGTATTGTTCCTCTTCTACAAAAATATCCTCCTCTAACTACACGTGTTCGATTACAATTTAAATTTTTATTAGAAGCTCTTGACGGAATGTCTATTGATACTTACTTCAACACTGTTAAATTAAAATACGACACACGTTCAAGTATTACTCCATTATTTACTATTGATAATATACCTGTTTATTTTCCAGAATGGTTAGCTGGTTTTATTGAAGCAGAAGGCTCATTTTCTAGTAGAACTGCTGGTAATTATTCTTTTTCTATTGCTCAAAATCATGACTTATACCTAATTGAAGGTATTAGACACTTCTTTGGGCTGTCACATATTAAAATATCGCACAAGATTGGGCGTGTATCAGGATATTCACTCTATGAATTTTCAGTTGGTTCTGCTAAAGGTACTGCACGAGTAATCGATCACTGTCAAGCACTATTACAAGGTCATAAATATTATCAACTAGCAGTTTTTGTGAGTAAGAGTAAATTTTTCTCAGATCGATGTGATATTTTTCCTTTTTTTTTCAAAGGGAATCAAAAAAACAAAAAAAATAGGATTAATTTGTACTAATCTATTGCAAAAATATAATAATTCACATTAAAAGTATGTGTCATGTTGTCATGTCACTATGGAAGAATCAGGTTATTCTTCCGGTATCTTAATTGATGCTAACGGTGAAGTCTTATAGTGCTTTAGAGCTAAGCATTTGAAAAAACTGTAAGATAATACCGTGGGAACCGAATTATTTAGTATCGAATTTAGTATTACTAATAACTAGGACTCCGTAGAGGCCACACGTGACAACTAGCTTATATCGATCCGTTGAGTAAGTTAGTAAGATATGGTCCGATCCTATCCGTAAGGATAGTAAACCTAATCTAATATATTATTATTAGATATTTATTAAAAGACATACTATGTAGTAAATAAAGAAGGAATTAACACTATGAATTTCGGAGCTATTGCTACTCTACCAGTAGGACACATTTTATATCATATTAATAAAGAAGGATCTGGAAAAAATTAGAGTAGCACACATGGGTCAACGTGGTGTTTATCTTTTTACTAATTTTCTGAATGGAAATTATAAGTAGGTAATGCCATTGATCTTTCTCAAAGATTATCTGATTATTTCAGGCCACCCACAAAACTTCGAATTTTACATAAAGAGATTTATAAATTATATAGATTGTCTTATACTTCACTTAAATCTTCTGATACTGTTGATTCATAATATATTTTAAATTCATTTACATCGTTAATATCCTTCTTAACTCAATTATTATAAAAATTGAGCTGCTACTTTTGTAACGTAAGTTACAATATTTTATCATACTATATGCTGGGATAATCTTAATACTTATAATACTAAGATATTTAGTAATAATTTATAAGGATTGATCAATCAGCAGGAGTAAATTAATAATTCCTCAGAGAATATACGTATGACTCCTATGAAGTTTATATTTAAATCATAGGATGAAGAGATATTCCAATTCTTACGCTGCGTAAAAACAAAAATAAACGCGCACCTAAAGATAAGAATTTTTGAGCTCACTTCCATTATGTTCTATCAATGGGAGCTGTATTTGCATTATTTGCAGGATTCTACTTCTGGACTCCTAAAATTATTGGAAAAACATTTAACGAACAATTAGGAAGAATTCATTTCTGGACATTATTCATCGGGGTTAACAGAATAAGTCTAATAATATATTTATTCTTTCTACGCGCACGCTTATTTTATAAATTTAGCAAAGATAAAATAAGTAAACTTATCACCTATGTGAATTACAATTCAAATAAGGATTTGTCCTGATTTTTGTTTCACAAAAATAAAACACAAGAAATAAGTAATGAAAATTTTAACGAAGAGTCAGACAATATATCTGAAAATGAAGTAGAAAATACAATGAATCAGTTACCTAGTGGTAACTTACCAGATCCTAATGACGATGAAACTAAAACTGTGCTAAATAAACTTATGGATATACAATGTTTGTATAAGTTCATTGGACTTAAGGAGTCTAGAATAAAAATTGTATCTGAAATCCAAAATAAATCTGGAGTTTATATGTTCTTTAATCTTGTTACAGGAAAATCATATATTGGAAGTAGCGTACTATTATCTAGAAGATTTAGAATTCACATTAGTAAGGCTATAGATAGTCAACTACCTCTATATAGAGGTATTAGAAAATATGGATCTGATAATTTTGGTTTTCTAGTATTACAATACTGTGATAGAAATGAAGATAAATGTTTAAGTATTGAACAATATTATCTGGATTTTTATAAACCAGAGTATAACATACTTAAATTAGCTGGATCTTCACAGGGATTCAAACATAGTTATGAAACAATAGAAACTCTTAAAAAGAGCCATGCTGGAGAACTTCATCCTAGATTTGGAACTAAAGTTAGTGAAGAACAGAAACGTTTGACTAGCCTTATGTTAAAACAGCATTTTGCTATTCATGGACATCATAACAAAGGTAAAAAAGGAGTACTTGCACCTCAATATGGAATTGGTGGAATTGAAGTGACTATGATTAGTGAGCACGGAGAATTATTAGAATTCCCTTCTATAAATATAGCTAAGAAACATTTTAAAGTACGATACGATACTATTTCTAAAAATAGAAATACTGGTATTCCTGTAATGATTAAAGGAACAAAATGGATTATCCGTGAATCAGAAGATATATAAAATTTAATTAAAGGCCTATAACCCACTTTTGTTAGGATATACTTAATAATAATGACGGAGAAGAATGTTAATTAGCCCCCGAATACAAAAAGGTATTCGTTAATTTCCTTCTATATACTGAAAACTACCTAAAGACTTTGAGTACCTAGAAGGTAAAAATCTCAAGTATGTTATAATGGACAATCAGTAGGTAATATTATTCTATTTACAGTAGAATAACCTCAGAGACTATATGAAGGAGTCTTGATATAATTCAAGATAAGATATAGTCCAACTTAACTAGAAATAGTTAGGAATTATTGTAACTTAACATTTTTTCCTCAACATTTCTTAGGTCATAATAATAGTAATTATTTATTATTATTTAATAGGCCTCTATTTACTTAATATATTAATATCAATAAGTAATTAGTTAATACTACTATATGCTGAAATATTAATAAGAGAAACCCTTATTTTGATAATGGATAAATTTTCTCTTAGCTCTAGTATGATATATTAGAGTATTGAATCAGCAGGAGATTTAGCTCCTCAGAGACTATACGTAGTAAATTTATATTCAAATATTAAATTAAGATATAGTCCAACTCTTACTTTTATATTCAATAGTTTGTCATTAAGAGTTATTTCGAAACGTTCAATATAAATTGATTCTATATTTATCTAAACTTGATCATAGAATTATATCGTTCTATCTTTATCTAAGGATATTATTTGGTAATGGATATCTTAGCTTAGTTACGAAAAACTTAAATACTAACATATCCTTAGTAAATGATATATTTAACCAAATTTATTTTAGTAATATACGTGATAAAGAGTACAATATTAGTATAAAATCGAATGATGATTCTATTTCTAGTTCAGGTGGTATGAATGATGATGAAGATAATTCTGATAATGACGATTCATCTTTAAAGATTTCTATTATAGTTAAACCACAATCTGATTTAAAACAAGAACATCCACTTAATTTACTTTCTAAACCTGTAGCTATTTATCCTAATGCTGAAGAAGGAAAAGCTATTTTTTCTAAAGCATATCGAAAAGTAATAGGTATATATTTATGGCATAACTTAGTCACAGGAGATCAATATGTGGGTAGTGGTGCTAAATCAAATAATGGTTTAAGTGGTTTTCTAGAAGAATACTTTTATCTTTCAAAATTAGCTAAATCACGATATATTAATAATGCATTGCTAAAATATGGTCATTCTAACTTTAGCTTAGTTATTTTAGAATTATGTGGAGCTTTAGGTAGCATATCTAAAGAAGAATATATCGCTAGAGAGCAATATTACTTAGATTTATATAAACCTACTTATAATATTCTGAAACAGGCAAATTCCTCCTATGGTTATAAACATACTGAATAGATTAAAAAACTTATTTCTTTGGCTCGGCTTAATAAACCAATAAGTGAAGAAACACGTAAGAATTTATCTATTTTAGCTTCAGGTGGGGGAAATCCTTTCTACAATAAAACTCATACTAAGGAGACTATTATTAAAATGTCTGAGGCTAAATTAGGATCAAAGAATCCAATGTATGGAAAACCTAAATCTGCTGAATTCATGTATCAAATGACTCGAGATAAGTCAGGAGCTAATAACCAAATGTTTGGCTTAACTAAATCTGAGGCTACTTTAGCTAAAATGCGAAAGCTTATTTATGTTTATGATATAAATACTCTACAATTACAAACTCCAATATTGGGTACTGTAGATACTAGTAATTATTACAATATTGGTAAAGGTACATTAATACGAGCTATTCGGAATGAAACTATTATAAAAGCAAAATTCTTCAGGCAAGTTGAGCTTACTAAAGATCAATTAGTTTTAGTAAAGAATAAATATCAGAAGTAAGAGTTGCTAGCAGGAATGCCTCGACGAATTCCAGATTACCCAGATGCATTCGCACACTGGAACTTAATTTCTAGTTTTGGAAGTTTAGTTTCTGTAGTTGCTACAGCATTATTCATTTACATAGTTTATGATATTTTTGTAAATGGTAAAGAAGTAAGTAACAACCCATGGGCTGTACCTGCATTCTTTACATCAACACCAGAATTCCAAAATAATACTGTAACAGCTACAACATTAGAATGGTCATTGGAAAGTCCTGTACCTTTCCATGCATACAATATGCTACCTGTTCAATCATAACTAGTTTATTAAAAAACTATACGCTACTGGGAAAACTTAAATTATGTACCAGTAGATACTATTTTATATAATATGCCTCAATTATTACCTTTCTACTTTGTTAACCAATTATCATTTGCATTCTTTGTATTAATGACAATGATATACGTGTTCTCTAAGTACATTTTACCTGCATTTACACAATTATTCTTAACAAGAATGTATATTACTAAATTATAATAATAAATCCCCTAAATTATTAAATAAGAGTATTACTAATATAGTATAATATTTAGTATTTAAATAAAGGAGACCTTAGAATACGATAATATATAAATATTCCTTATTGTAAAATGAGAATATTTTATGAGCCAATTTTAACTTAATATTGAATAAGATATCAGACCCTTTTTCTTTTTACTTATTAAAAAAAAAACAGTGCACGCCAAAGCGCACGATATTTTATGTTTTATAAATTGAATAGTATATTACAAATAGAATCTTAAAAAACTATCTGTGTATTTATATTTTGCGCTTAAGGCCAATTTTAATAAAAAGGGGGCCCACTTTTTTACGCGCGCTTATTTTTGTGAAGGCTATACAAAAATTAGAAAAATAAAAGATTTTACCCAAGGGCGTAGCCACTCACCGAAAGGGAATGTATCAAATTTTAATTCGCTCCTTTATTTTTGTATAACAAAAATTAGTGCTTACTTCATAAAAATAATATTATTTTTATAAGAAACACTTTACCACTATTCATAGGGGATTAGTTGAGTGGTTTAACGTTCATCTTACACGTGAAATTAGAGTGGTTCGATTCCACTATCTCCTACTTAATTATTACTCACTAAATTGGGTACCTCTTGTGTTTTTTTTAGTTTTAAAGTCTTCTTATTTTTTTTTGACAAAAAAAAGGATACCATTAAAAAAGAAAAAGATAAAAAGTTATATTATTTTATAACATACTGAGGAAAAGTAGTAATGAACTTTTAAGGGTTATCTTTATTCTAGCTCAATCAAAATATATTATACGCGTTATTTATATTCTAATATATTATTTATATAAATATCTATTTATGCACTCGTAGCAGATAAAATTTCAGTGTGTAATTATAAGATTGGTTTAATTCATTATAAATATAAGCATTTAAATAATTTATCGTATATATGTGATTTATAATAAGTAATTAAAGCTAGAAGGGCCTAGGACACTAATATACAGAAATTTCTGTATTTATTAGATCATAAATGATTGTTTTTGTTAGTCTGATTTCCTTTTTAAAAAAAAATACGTCTTATTGCTCCTGATTTTTGTTTCACAAAAAAAGCCTAATAAAGATTTTCGAAAAAAATTATTTAAGTTAAATGTTTTTATATAAGTTATTATTTAATCCAATATATAATGATGCTCCTCATCCTTGGCAAATAGGATTTCAAGATGGAGCTAGTCCGACATTCGAAGGTATAACTGAATTACATGATACTATTTTCTTCTATTTAGTAGTTATTTCATTTGGAGTATTATGGATGTTATCATCAGTAATTGTAAATTTCAATAGTAAACGATCACAAATTGTTTACAAATATGCTAACCATGGTTTAAAATAACTTACTACTAAGTTCTTATCCTCACGATCACGCTCGTGTAAGAAATTCCTCCGCAGAGGCACCTATGGATAACAAGAAATATACCGTGATGAAAAGATTCTAACCTAAAACCCTTTAGTGGAAGTTCTGGTAATCCTTCAGCTATTATTATATATGAAATTGTTCTTGACCTTTATGTTGAATTTAAATTTAATAATAAAGTAGGTTTTTATGGGGGTAAACCTAAGACAGGGGGAGGAGTTTTGATAGATATTTACATAATAGAACTATAAATCAAAAACGTATAAAATTTTACTTCAAAGAACCTGCACCTAAGGATATAACTATTATATCATCTGAACAATATTTTGACATTTTAGGTACTAATCGATTTCAATCCTTTACTCTTTAAATTTAGGAAAGTATACTAATCCTTACCCCATAAGGGAGATAAAGTTGCAGATATATATTAGATATCATATTTAAAGATTAAATTATAAATTAGTTTATTGAGGTAAGGAATTTATTATATATTTTAAATTAAGATAAATAATGAGTAAAATTATGTGAGGAATTTTCTTCGATTTTAAATTATTGATAAGAAGAATTTAGTAGTAAGAGAAGCCCTTTAATTTTATTATAATTAAAGAATTGGGTGAATTGCAAGAAACTCTTTAAAATTAAGACAACTTGCAGCGAAGATAATCTCAGTACTTATTTTATAAAAGAGATTATCACGTTCAACGACTAGAGAGTGAGTAGTACTAACAATAATCTCTCCACGAGTGCCCAACAATAATATATATTTAATATACTATTGATGACATAGTCTGAGCAATAGGGTAACCTATTGATGTGAAGATAAATAGCTTCACGGTAACAATCTGACATTAATTGAATTAATATGGACAATTACACCAGCATTAATTTTAATTGCTATAGCTTTCCCAAGTTTTAAACTTCTATATTTAATGGATGAAGTAATATCTCCATCTATGACTATTAAAGTAGCTGGACATCAATGGTACTGGTCGTACGAATATTCAGATTTTATTAATGAAGATGGAGAGTCAATAGAGTTTGATAGTTATATGATTCCTGATTCTGATTTAGAAGATGGACAATTACGATTATTAGATGTTGATAACCGGGTTGTGGTACCAGTTGATACACATATTCGATTTATTGTCACAGGTCAAGATGTAATTCATGATTGGGCTATTCCTTCTTTAGGAATTAAAATAGATGCTGTTCCAGGTCGTTTAAACCAAACATCTGTATTAATTCAACGAGAGGGAACATTCTATGGACAATGTTCTGAAATTTGTGGAGTATATCACGGTTTCATGCCAATTGCCGTAGAAGCAGTATCCCTAGAGAAATATCTATCATGGTTAGATAGTCAATCATAGGAATAAATGAAGAAATTAGAAAACTCTAATGTGAATCATGTAAATTTAATATATATTAACCCCACAAGGATGCCTTCAATTGCAAAAAGAATTAAACGCTAAAATTTTAGTATCGTTGGTAAATACATACACAATCATATTAATATCTCTTTAGATGCGCTTCAATGTTAGAAAAATATGCACCTAAGGGTATTATACCTGATCCAATTAAAACATTTAGTTTACGCATGGCGGAGCCACGCACCAGAAGGTTTATGATCATTAAGGGAAATCTTTTAATAAAGGAGATCTTATCACCAGGAATATATATATTTAGTTTACTAAATAACATCTGATGATTTAGTGCTGCGTAAAACAAATAAAAAACTGGAGCAACTCCGGCGCTTACTAATTATTATATTGGTTTTAGTTTAGATCTAAATCACAGATTACATAGAAAAACCGTAATGATGCATTTAGTAACCCTAATAAACAACCATTATTCTATAAATCAGTAATAGCTAATAATTGGAATAAGTTTACACTATCTATAATTACACTTACTCTTGATCATGTCAAGCTTTTATTAATATTAATAACACTTATACTTTATCGTTAGAAGAAATAAAGTTATTGATTAAATTAAATTGATATGCGCTTTTTATACACTCTTCTTTTCGGATCATAAAATATTTCTAATTCTCGCTCTAAAGATTACTATTTTTAGCGATAATGCTATATTCTTTATGAATTTAATTTACGCTGATCACACAAAATATTAAATAATAGAATACTTTATAACATTCTCCATATTTATTATATGGTTTTAACATATTCTGGTGGGGGCCCTGGCCTGCGGAGCTGGCCATCCTAATTTTTAGTTTTTTTTCTAAGAAAAAAAAAGAAAATAAGCAAAACTCCTGGATCCCTTATTATTAAAATTGGTATCGCTTTAGTTCTATTTATTTTATATAATATAAGAGAATTATTATTTCTATCAATGTATAAAAGTGTATCCCCCTACTATCTTTGTATGTTATTTTTAATCTTTATGGAACTTAGCGTAATTCTAAAGCGATCCAAAAACTAATTTGTATTTATATACGTAATTATCATATGCTATCTAGTTAAATGTGATATGTAACACATATTAAAAGAAGTAGGTTTAAGTAAAGGTTATACACACTTTGTACTTGTTTCCTCTGGAGCATTACCAGTGGAGCATTTAAATTTGTAGCAAGTATGCTGGAATTTGGTAGACAGGCAATATTTAGGATATTGTGATTTAAATATTGTGAGGGTTCAAGTCCCTCTACTTGTAAAGGTAATATGATAATTAGGATAGATAATATTAGGTATGTTATCATATTAGGAAGGTCTGACTTCATTTATAGCATGTTACTAGATATTCAATAGATTAAACTTTACGTGTTAATTTAAAAAAAAAATAAGGGGGGCCACCCTCTGCGCGTATATAAATAAATATTTTTCTTAAGAATTAAGGTAAATTTAAAGAAACTAATAACAGCTATGCATATTATATAATAATAATTTGTGTGCTTGCCGTATGCTTTATTTTATTAAAAAGGCACCTGATTTATCACATAAAGCGTAAATATTTATTTTAAAAACTTATATGTGATATAGAGTAAGAACTAATTTTAAGGTATAAATAACGCTTTAAGTTCTTATTTAAATAAATTAGGCCAGCCAGCTCCGCAGGCAGTCACAAATTTGAAAACTCTTGAATAAATATGCATAAGACGCGCTTTAGCGAACAATAATTTCCCATGCTAGAAGTTTCTATTATTATTAATTAAAGTGTAAGAATAATATTAATAGGAGATTACACCCATATATTAATAATACAAAATTCAGCTTATATCTATCTAATTATCCCCTTATATTTATTACACTTGCTAGTCTTATATAAAATTTATGCGCGGAGAGATGCGTGAAATTAATTAATATTTATAATTTCTGTGATTTTTTTTAAAAATTAGCGTATTGCATACAAAAAATGTACATAGTTGGGATAAGTTAAATGGTTAAACTGTACAATTCATGCTTGTACTTTGAGGGTTCGATTCCCTCTTCCAGCTATATTAGTTAAATAATAACTATACTAAGACCCGATTCTTTATATAAAAGATTAGGACAAGTATCATTCTTCGATGTATTGAATTCTCATATTCTACTAAAATTAAATCAGTAATTGATTTTATAAAATATTAGCATATTACTTAGGTTCATTTAAGTGATCCAAGCAAATTTTTACAAGAAAGGTTACTACTTTTCTTCGGATGTAATTTAGGTCACTTTCTTTGATTTTTTTAGAATGGCTCCGCCCAAAAGAATATAATTATGGCCAGCTACTCAGGCCGTGATAAACAAAATTATACTTTGAGCTGAATAAGCTAAATCATATGTTAATTTAAATTATACTAACGCATGGGTACGTAGCGTAAAAATATGTATGTATAATATAATTATATTATGAATGAAATAAAACCTGATCGTTTATAAAATAATTAAAATTTAAATATAGCTTCTTGGATGGCTCCGTTCTTGGGGTACCCCTTATTTTTATCAGCTGCTGTTATTAAATTAAAATTAAGCATAAGCTGAAAATAAATAATAAGAAAAAGCATATTTAATAGACGAATTACTATATTAGTAATAGGTTAGTAATACTTATATAATGAATAGTTTTATATTAGATTTTTTAGCATTAGCTGCAGTATTATCAGGAATATTAGTAATTACATCAAAGAATCCTGTCATTTCAGTGTTATTTTTAATATCAGTTTTTGTTAATGTAGCTGGATATTTAGTATTATTAGGTATAGGATTTATTGGTATATCTTATCTAATTGTATATGTAGGAGCTATAGCAATATTATTCTTATTCGTAGTAATGATGTTAAATTTACAATTAGCAGAATTGAGCTCAGTAGGTTCAGAATATACACAAAATTTACCATTAGGAGCTATTGTAGGATCTTTATTTTTATTTGAATTAGTTTCTATTCTACCTGTAAGCTATAAAGATGCAGGATCATTTGATTTATCTAATATTACAAATATATTATCAGAACAAAACTCTGCAGGTAGTGGTATATTTAATTGGATAAATAGTTTATTTTTAGGCGGAGCTGCTCCATACTTTAATTTATGGGGAGGCTCCGCAGAGGGTGATGCAGGTAAATCATCAAACTTTGTAATTGATGGTAATGTACATGTTACATTCAATCCTATTGAAGCTGATGGACATTTTACTAATTTTTTACAAATTCAATCTATTGGACAAAATTTATACACATATGGTTCAATATGGTTAATCTTAACTGGTATTATTTTATTATTAGCTATGGTAGGTCCTATTACTCTATCATTAAATAAAAAACACTAAGCTAAAATATAAGTAATATGTATATTTCTTAAAACTCCGTGTGCTTTTATTTTTGTTTAACAAAAATTAGCATGCTTACCATATGAAAATATGTATAAGAATTATATATGTATTTACCTGTTACGCATGCACCAAAATATTTATTATAGATAAGTACATTTATTCAATTATATAATTACTATTCTATTGGATTAAATAAAATGATACATAAGCTTGTATCTTATTATGATTTGTTACAATAATATGTTTCATTTTATATGTTACATAATTATTTAATTATATAAGACGCTTTATTACTCTTAAATTAAATTTAACTAGAATAGGAACTCTAAAAATATAAAAGTTTTAGATGCTTGATAATAAAACTAAAAATATAGTACATTATATTAACATTTTTTTATTTTTTTTAGTTTTTTTTCTTATTTTTTTTTTGTCAAAAAAAAAAGGAAACCTTAAAAAAAGAAAAATACTATATATTCTTATATTTATATTTAATTGATAGGCAAAGCACTAGGAGGTTAATACGTTTTCAAAATGTAATTATAAAACAATTAGTTTCTTATCTTATCATAGTAAATAGTTTTAATTATTTAACATCGAATTAAATTATATACATTAGTATAATAGCTATTGTGCTCAATAGTTATATATATTATATATATATACATATATATACAAACTTGCTATAATTGTATAGCATTAAATCCATATATCACTTATAATTATATGTTAAGTAACTATGTATATTTTGTGCGTAGCAATTATAAATAATATAAGTCATATAATGGTAGAAGTACTCTATTAATTATAAAATAAATTATGTTAACAACTTTACTTATTATACCTATTTTAGGAGCACTTGCTATTACTCCTATTCAAGATGGATCAGCAAAAAATGAATCTAGAATGAAACAGATTGCACTAGGTGTATCATTATTAAACTTTATAGTATCTATTATTCTATGGGGAGAATTTGATTCAAGTACTAGTCAATATCAATTTACTCAAGAATGGTTTACTGATCAATTAAGCTTCTGTCATTTACATTTAGGAGTAGATGGATTATCTTTATATTTCGTTTTATTAACTACTTTAATTACACCAATTTGTATTTTATCTAACTGGGATAATATTAAATATGGTATGAAACATTTCTTAATAGCATTTTTAGTATTAGAATCTTTATTAATTGGTGTTTTCGTAGTATTAGATATATTATTATTCTATATATTTTTCGAATCAGTATTAATACCTTTATTCTTAATTGTAGGAATATGGGGTGGAAGTGAAACAAGAATTAGAGCTGCCTTTTTATTATTCTTATATACATTATTTGGATCATTATTTATGTTATTAGCTTTCTTAGTTATTTATTATAATGTTGGTTCAACAGATTTCCAAATAATAAGTTTAGCAGAAATAAGTCTAGATTCACAAAAATTATTATGGCTAGCAATATTTATTAGTATGGCAATTAAAACACCTCTTTGGCCTACTCATTTATGGTTATTTAGAGCACATGCTGAAGCACCAGTAGGAGGTAGTGTAATTTTAGCTGGATTAATACTTAAGTTAGCTACTTATGGATACATGAGAATTTTACTACAACTGTTACCTGATGCGTCATCTTATTTTTCTCCATTGGTACAAACCTTTGCTGTAATTACAATTGTGTATGCTTCATTAGCAACCTTACGGCAAACTGATATTAAACAGTTAATTGCTTACAGTTCAGTAGCTCATATGGGAGTTGTGGTTTTAGGAATTTTCTCTAATACTATTCAAGGTATCGAGGGTGCAATTTTATTAAGTATTGCACATGGATTTGTTAGTCCAGCATTATTTATATTAATGGGAGAAGTACTTTATGATAGATTCCACACTCGGGTAATTAAATACTACCGAGGTATGACTATGTATATGCCAATCTTCTCTTTACTATTCTTTATATTTACAATTTGTAATACAGGTATACCTTTATCATTAAACTGGGCTGGTGAATTCTTAGCTTTAACAGGAGCTTTTGAAAGAAATGTAGTCATAGGTATATTAGCTTCAAGTGGTATTGTATTAAGTGCAGCATACTCTCTTTGGCTATATAACCGAATATCTTTCGGACAGTACAGTCAATACTTGTCATATACTACAGATATTAATAGAAGAGAATTTATGATTCTATTACCATTATTAATAGCAACATTCGTATTTGGTTTATTCCCTAACATAATTCTTGACACTTTACACTTTTCTGTATCAACACTTATATACACTTAAAACCCCTTAATTTAATAATAACGCACTTATAAGTTATAAATTTTATTGATAAATCAATACACACGATACGCAAAATGCGTAGTTTTTAAAAATAAGGGTTCCTGCCAGCGATGCGATATTCATAAAAATATATTCTACGATATGCGGATTTACTTTTTATATACTCTTCTTTTCAACGACGAAAGAAAAAACTAGTATCGACTTATATGTTTTTTATACCCGACTATTTTATTTATTACTCATATTAATCCCCCCCCTTTCCTATAGTACACATTTAAAATTTTTGTCGCCCTTTATTTTTGTTTTACGCAGCGTAAAATAAGTGTGGCCCCGCCGGCCCCGCCCTTCTAAAATTTATCATTAGTTTGCATAAGCCAATTTTAATAATAAGGCATGAATAAAAGATAACGTACAAAGATAAATAATATTTATATTATTATTTATTCTATTTAAGATAACTTGAATCTTTATATAGGTAGAGTTATATAACTATATAATTTATTTCAAATTTAATAAAATATTATAGCGAAGCGCATGTACCCTACGCAAATTAAATTTCAATTAAATATATAAATTATAACATATAAAACCTTTCAATTTATAAAATCGTACACTTGTAGATTACAATTTTTGGGTTCGAAATATTTTATATTATATTATTAGCACGCGCCCTATTTTTATATAAAATAAAAAGGCGCACGATCACAAGAAAAAAATATTTTTGTTAATGTAAGTGAAAATAGTAACGATAAATTATTAATTAGAAAGATGTGTGACCAGCCAAATTAAATAAGGCAGGCCGTAAAATAAAATAGGTAGCTTGAAAATTATTTCTAGTAAAATTTAATGTCAGGTTTATACCAGCTAGAAATATATTAAAACAAAATTAATTATGATAAATAATTTAGAATTAAATACAAAAATGCTAATAGAGCATACAGATTCAGCTAACATTGTAAAATTTATGATAAATTCACCATTAGAACAATTTGAAGTAACAAATTTAATTGGAATTAATGCTCCTATATTTGGATATTTAAATATATCATTAACTAATTTAGGATTATACACTATATTTGCCTTAATATTATCATTAGGATATCACTTTATGGCAAGTAATAATAACAAAATTATACCAAATAAATGGAGTATATCATTAGAAAGTAGTTATGCTTCTTTACATGGTCTAGTTAAAGAACAAATTGGTAAATCTAGTGAAATCTATTTACCATTTATATACTCATTATTCTTCTTCCTAATTATATCTAACTTAAGTGGTAATATTCCATATAGCTTTACTTCAACAACTTCAATTATTGTAGCTATAGGTTTTAGTTTTACTATCTTATTAGGTGTTACTATTTTAGGATTTGAAATACATAAAATTCATTTCTTCTCATTCTTCGTTCCAAGTGGAACACCTCTACCATTAGTACCTTTCTTAGTATTAATTGAATTAATTTCATATTTAGCTCGAGCTGTTTCATTAGGAGTTCGGTTATTTGCTAATATGGTAGCAGGACACACTTTATTAAAAATATTATCAGGATTCTTATGGGGAATGATGACAAGTGGAGTAGTATTATTCTTAGTTACATTAATTCCAATGTCAATTTTCATTGCCTTAGTTGGATTAGAAATAGCAGTATCAATTATTCAAGCATACGTATTCTGTATCTTAACTTGTTCATACTTAAAAGATGCAATTTATCTACATTAATAAATTAAAAAAAAATTAACCCCTTTATATTATTAAACAATATATATATCAATTACTTCATACGCTAGGATATTTATCCTACTGAGATTTAGTTTAAACTTATAAAATTAATACAAGAGTGTCGTATAGTGGTTAATACTTCGATCTCCAAAATCGAAAACGTGGGTTCAATTCCTACCTCTCTTGATTTCTGCGCGCTTATTTTTGTTTCACAAATTAGCGTTATAATAATAGTTAAAAAACTTGTACGATTTTTCGTGAAATAAAAATTAGGAAAAACCAGCGCATTATTTTTAAATAAGTTTAGTAGTTAATATATATTATATAGGTAATAATGACAATATGGAATGTATTTGCCAAGTAATCAAAGGGATTATTAAGGATGCCTAGCATACATGAATTTAAGGAAGTTAAAACTTAAAGCTTATGTAAAATTTTATTTGATAATCATAAGCATTCCTAAGGAAAACCAATAATATAATAACGCTGCGAAGTGAAACATCTCAGTAGCAGTAGGAAAGGAAATCAACAGAGACTCCGAAAGTAATGGTGAGTGAAATCGGATTAGCCAATAATTCTAATTGTATAATACTAATATCTTGGAAAAGCTACTAAATGTTTTATACAAAACCCATAGAAGGTAATAGTCCTGTAGTATTAGCAAAGAATTAATAATAAGTAATATGAGAGTTAACTTGTATGAATATAGGGGTACCATCCTCTAAGGCTAAGTATATCATGTATAGCGATAGTAAAAAGTACCGTGAGGGAAACTCTTTTCTTTCAAAATATTGAATCAGCTTAGTAGATTCTAATTAAATTAGTGTGCGGAGCGTGCGCACATAAGAAAAGAATGTGTTTTTCAAGATATCCGTTGGATATAAATGAACCTTTCCCAGTTATCAAGTAATTGATAATGTTAACAAAACACTTTATGCTGGAAGTTCTATAACTAAAATCTAGTACTAAAAATAACTAGTTAAAATCTAGATATTTAATAGATAACCAGCAGGAACATATTAGTTCCTCAGAGACTAAACGTGTTATCCTTGATACGCGCGTGGCCTAGCCCGTCGCAAAGGAATAAGATATAGTCCAGAAAATAGTAGTAATTATTTATTTTTCTAGAAGGTGAAAAGTAAGTAGTTGACTGGTGAAATAGAATCTGAATTAGTAGTCCTATAAGCAATCAAAGTTCTATAAAATAGAATAATGATGTACCTTTTGCATAATGGGTCAGCAACTTAATTTATCTAGCAAGATGTAACAGTCCTAGCGAAAGCGATTGCTCCAAATAAAGTATTTTAAATATGGAGTAGATGATAGTTAGATGAATTAGACCCGAAACTTGATGATCTTATCATGACCAGACTAATAAAAAGGGGTCGAACGGTTGAATGTTGCAAAATTCTCCGATGAGTTGTGATAAGCAAGGTGAAAGATCAATCTAATCAAGTGATATCTGGTACTCTGCGAAACATATTATAGTATGCTATTGATGTGCTCAACACACAAAAAGATTATTACAGGTACAGCACTGATTCTCATGCTTTTAAAGCTAAATTGGGGGATTTGACGATTCTACCATTGGGAAGTAACCTCGGAATGGTAATAATTGATTATCGATGGTCAGTCTATTCATGATAAGGTGGATAGACAAAAGGGAAACAGCCCAGAGCATGAAGTATAAGGTCCCAAAGATGTTGTTAAGTGAAATTAAGGAAGTTTATATTCTAATACAACCATTAAGTGGGCTCGGTAGCGGCCATCTTTTAATGAAAGCGTAACAGCTCATTGGTCTATAATTTATCGCTTTATTTTTAATTTAGCGAAAATTAAGAATATAAGCACCGACAATGTACCGGGTCTAGACAACACACCAAGACCATGCTAATCAAGATAATATAAAACTTGATCAAGGTAGCAGAGCATTCAGTTCAGATGAAGGATAGTGTTTCATTATCTAGATGTAACTGAAGAGAGAATGCTGACATGAGTAACGTAAAAAGGAGAATAGAATACTCCTCGCCGAATACGAAAGGGTTTCACGGAAAGGTTATTCCGCCGTGAGTTATTGCGGTCTCTAAGGTATAGTGGCCAATGCTTCTATCTGATGAGTTAGAACCGAAAATCACTAAATAAATCTAAAATTTTAGTCGTGACAAAATACCTAATAGGTACAAGAAAAATAAGGCTCTATTCTATTTAATTATAGAGTGCAACCGTACCCTAAACCGACACAGGTTCGTAGGTAGAGAATACTAAGGCGTAGAGATAATGCATGTGAAGGAACTCGGCAAACTATATCCGTAAGTTAGACGATAAGGATAGATCTTGATTGAGATAATATCAGGATTGGCACAAAATCGGGAGGCACGACTGTTTACCCAAAACACAGCGATTTGCTAATACTAACGTATTTGTATAAGTCGTGAATTCTGCCCAATGCTATGAGTATAAGGAAGGTAATCATGTAATTGATGTTACTGACTAAAGCTCCAGTGAATGGCAGTCTTAACTATAAGGATTCTAAGGTAGCGAATAGAGAATTTAGTTGCCTCGTGTAATATTTTAGTACTTACACGATATCTTCACTATATGCTGGTAATCTTATTCGGTTATTTAGTACTGTTTAATCATTTACCGACGGCCCAATTTACATACGCCGAAACAGTTATAATCTGAGTAAACGAGGATAATCAGCAGGGAGAAAATATATTATTATGCAATGCTTTCTTTTTTTGATTCCCTTTTTTTTTCAAAGAAGACTGTACAAAACCAAAAAAGAAAAAAAATAGTTAAAGCCAATTTTTATAATAAGGCAGGCCCGCCGACATAGAATAATAATATAAACCCTCAGAGACTACACGTGAAGAGATAACATTTTTATCGAGAAAAGGAGTTTGTTGTGATTATATCCAAGGTATAAGAGAGTTGATCTCATCTCATCTTCCGATTATAATAGATTATAATAGATATATTAAGTATTAACAGAATAAAAACAATGAAAACTGAAATAATGAACACAACAAAATTAAAAGATTTACATCCTGAATGGGTACTCGGTTTCATAGATGGAGAAGATTGCTTTCACGTAGCAATTATGAAAAAACTCCACTATGAAATTAGGATTTCAAGTTAAACTGCATTTTAGTATAACACAACACAGCAAAGATAAAGAATTAATTTTAGAATTTCTGAATTTCTTCGGTTGTGGTTATGTTGCTAAAGTAAATCCTAATAAACTTGATTTTCGAATACGAGATATTAACGATATAGAGAACCATTTATTTCCATTTCTAGAAAAGTATTCGTTGCGGACTATAAAATATAAAGACGCAGCAGATTTCAAACGAGTATTCCAAATGATGAAGAAAGCTCAACACTTAACACCAGAAGGGTTAACAGAGATAAAATT
Source organism: Peribolospora baueri (assembly GCA_029717555.1). Lineage (NCBI taxonomy): Eukaryota > Fungi > Basidiomycota > Peribolosporomycetes > Peribolosporales > Peribolosporaceae > Peribolospora > Peribolospora baueri. Next base: position 21,488 of record JAMDHS010000118.1, read on the forward strand.
CATTAAATCAGGAATGAATCGTTTACGAAAGTTATCTAATAAATAGTCCAACCGTTTACCATAATAATTTAAATCCACTTATAATTAATAGCTTATTAATTAACTGTTATACATATGGGTGCAGTCTATTTTATAATATGGTGAGCGGCTGAGCGAAATTCCTTGGCCATTAAATGTGGTCCCGCATGAATGAAGTCACGATGCTTCCGCTGTCTCCACATGCATCTCAGTGAAATTGAATTATCCGTGCAGATGCGGATTACCTTCAGTTAGACGGGAAGACCCTATGCAGCTTTACTGTAGCTTGATATTGTATTGTTTAAGCTCAGATGTAGAGTATAAGGGAGTCGACTAGACGTAAGTGAAACACCTTAACTGATCTTAAAATGATACTCACCTTTTTATATAATTGGAACAGTATCAGGTAGACAGTTTTACTGGGACGGTAGCCTCTAATAAGGTATCAGAGGCCTTCGAAGGTATACATAAATTGGATGGAAACCAATATGTTATGAATGACATAGTAAAATGTAATGATATAAGTATGCTTAACTGCAAGACTGATAGGTCAAGCAGATACGCAAGTAGGACATAGTGATCCGGTGATACATTATGGAATGGTCATCGCTCAAGAGATAAAAGTTATAGCTTTCTCATACTAATTAATAGTATAGTAATGAGAACTATCAAATGGTAAATAAACCATTAGTTTGTCAATTTTATTATACTAATAAATTCTATCAATCTTATATTCAATATTAAAAAATGCGAAAAACATTATTTATACTATCTAAAATGATAAAATCGGATGTCATACGAGCTCTTAATGGAAAATAACCTATTTATAAATGGGGCCCTGGCCTGCGGAGCTTATACTAATATATTAAATAATAATTCTTATATTGGTTCTTCATCAGATCTTGCTAGAAGAATTCCAGAATATTTTACAATTACCCTTCTTTTTTTGATTCCCTTTTTTTTTCTTTTTTTTTGTCAAAAAAAAAATAAGAAGACTGTACAAAACCAAAAAAGAAAAAGCAGAATTAAATCGGGGTGAAAGTATCATCCATAGAGCTTTATTGAAATAGGATTATAAAAATTTTACATTAGAAATCATAGAAGTAATTGATAGTATTGGATTATCACGTTCTGAATTACGTTCTAAACTTCTAGAACGAGAACAATATTATATTGATCTATTAAAACCTGAATATAATATTAGAAATATTGCAGGAAATAACTTAGGAGCTGTAATGTCACCAGCTACTAGAGAAAAGATGAGTAAAGCTAAGACTGGTTTTCCTTCACATAGAAAAGGAAAGAAAGGTATAGAAGCTTTCTCAGATGAATCTAGATCTAAGATGAGTATGAATAGTGCTATGAATAAACCAGTATTTGTATATAATAAAGAACATGTACTATTATTCCCACCATTTTCTAATATATCAAAATGTGCTTTATTTCTTGGAATTTCAAGATTTCGAATTGGAAGAGCATTAGATACAGGTAAAATAGTAGAAAATAAATATATATTTACTTCTTCAATTAATACAGAATGGGATAATACTTTGCTATAGATATACTAATATTAACCCTTCATATATTAGTATAGTTTCGTAGTACATTTTTAATATAATTAAAATTGACTTAGGATAGAAAGGCGTGACCACATCATAAATTGATGTGAATAGCCATTAATTGCAGAGAACTTCTTGTAATAAGATAGTATATGTTATTATACTAACAATGCTTATTATGTATAGAATATATCCGCAGACTTATGTAAGTTTCAGAGACTAAACATGGCTCATATTTTATAAATAAAAATATGAAGTGATAGTCCAAATTTTCCCTTTGACGCTAGGGATAACAGGCTAATCAGAGACGAGAGTTCATATTGTCTCTCTGGTTTGGCACCTCGATGTCGACTCATCCTATCCTCCGGCTGTAAAAGGTTGGAAGGGTTCAGCTGTTCGTTGATTAAAAGGGTACGTGAGTTGGGTTCAATACGACGTGAGTCAGTATCGTTCCTCTCTTCTGAAGGAAAGAGTAGTCAATTAGGAATTCACAATTAGTACGAAAGGACTTTTGTGAGTAAGTCCATGGTGTACCTATTGTTAAATATTTATTAGTATTAGGCATAGTAGGGTAGCTACACTTATAATAGATAAAAGCTGAAAGCATCTTAAGCTTGAAACTAATCCTCGGAGACTACTGTAAATAAGAGATAGACTATCTCTTTTCTATGTAGGCATATAGCGTACATGTAGAAAAATAGGATGCAAATGTACATGTAGTGATACATTTAGTTTAGCATTACTAATTTATTAATAAACTTGGAAGTACCATATTGTCAAATTAAATAATTTAGTGGCGCTTAGGCCAGCTTTTATTTAAATAAATTACAAGATCGTTTGTGGTTTATTTTGTGATTTCCTTTTTTTTTTCAAAGAAAAAAAAATACAAAAAATTAGGAAACCTCCCGGCCTGCCTTTTTTTATAGAAATGTATAAATGAAAAAGCGTAGCCTGTTTTAACTAATTTAAATTCTTTTTATAGGATAAACTAAAAAATCTTTTACTAAAAGAATATAAAGGTAAGATATAAATAAAAATGTTAAGTGTTAATTTTACTAACTGGAGATTTAATCAAACTGCCGGGAGTTGAACCCGGACCCCTTACTCCCAAAGTAAGTACCTTTCCCTTGGGCCATCAGTCTGGAAAATAAAATATACTAAAATATTATGGCTCCGCCCGACTAAGAAACTACTACGCTGGGCCTGCCTTATTATAAAAATTTATTCTGAAATTTTATATAATTGGTTCGTTGGTAAGGCTCCAGAGGAAACTAGAAAATGTTAAATGCAAATTAATAAGGTATTATAGCATAGTGGTCATGCAGAGTACTGTTAATGCTCCTTACAGTGGTTCGATTCCACTTAATATCTTTTATCCTGTATCATAAAATACGGACAAGATGAGATTCGAACTCATGAACCGTAGTACCTAGTTTCAAGCTAGGCGTGTTAAACCACTCCACCACTTGTCCTAATATATAAAAAGGAATACTGAAAAAAATATATAATATTATATTTACCTATAAATTTATAGCCTAATTATCTAGTTAATTTGTTTTACTTATTAACATTAATATATGAAATATGCATGCGAAGCGTTATATAAAATAAATTATACCAAACTCTTTAAAGGAGAGCTTATCGAAGAGTGTTTAATTAAACTATTTCTTTTAAGTAATATAATGCTTAATTAAATTTAAGCTGTGTACTAATTTCGTATAATATTAGTAGCTCCGAAGTAATGTTAATAATAGGATTAATTTCATTATTACTGGCGATCCCGCTATATTCCGTCTCAATAACAACTAGTTTATTTAATAGAATAGCTTCAATAATTTTACTTCTTTCAGCACTACTATCTTTTAATGCATTATATACAAATTTAGTAGCATCTGGAATAGGTATTTACTCTGGAGTATTTCATGTAACAACAGTTTCTCTAGGTATGGATGCATTTATTTTTGTAATAGGTGCTCTAATTTTAATTCCTTGGGCCTCACAAACTAATAAAATAAGTACAAATTTAGGATCAACATCAATACCAAGTATAAATGAATATGCTTTAATGATATTATTTACTACTACTGGAGCATCTTTATTAGTATCAAGTTCAGATTTAGTTTCAATGTATTTATCAATTGAATTACAAAGTTTTGCTGTTTATATCTTAGCTTCTTTATATAAAGATTCTGAGTCAGCAACTTCTGCCGGATTAAAATATTTCTTATTAGGTGCATTATCTTCAGCGTTTATTTTATTAGGTTCTGCAATAATTTATAGCTATACAGGAGTAACACAATTTGAAAGTATTTATGCATTAGCCTCAGTTTCTGGAAATGATCTATTTACTTCATCTATTATACTAGGTATGGTTATGATTTGTGTAGGATTCTTATTTAAAGTAGCTGCAGCACCATTCCATAATTGGGCACCAGATGTTTATGATGGAGTACCTACAATAGTAACTATTTGGTTAAGTATAATGCCTAAAATTTCTATATTTATATTGCTATTAGAAATACAAGCTGGTATCCAAGGAAACTTAGAATCAATATCATTATTATTCCTTGATAGTACATTTAATGTATTTTCAAACTTGTTATTAATTGCTTCATTATTCTCATTAATTATTGGTACTGTAGTAGGATTAGCTCAATATAGAATTAAACGATTATTAGCTTATTCAACTATAAGTCATGTAGGATTTTTATTATTAGCCTTAGCTATTAATTCTGAAGAATCAATTGAATCTTTCTTATTCTACTTAATTCAATATTCAATTACTAACTTAAATACTTTCTTTGTTTTACTTGCATTTGGATATATTATTCATAAAGCTAAAATACCAATGTCATTAAGAACACTACACTCAAGAAAAGCAAATTTAGGAATTAGTAGTGATATACAATTTATCGATGAATTAAAAGGACAATTTAGAAATAATCCATTACTAGGATTAAGTCTAGCTATTTGTTTATTCTCTATGGCAGGTTAAAAGGAAGCTTGCCACTATAAAAAAAATATCACTATATGCTAGAAGTTCGTATAATAGTTTAGTACATTATAGATTATAATGTAAAAGTCTTAACTATTCGATAACCAGCAGATTTATGAAAATCTTAGAGACTATACGTGATACAGTACTACTAGTACAAAGATATAGTCCGATAAACTTCTCTCCTCAATTTAACAGATATATTGTACACAGCATATTTCGTTTACATTTCATTTAGAGAGAGAGAGTTTATTGATTCCACCCTTAATTGGTTTCTTTGCTAAACAAATGGTTCTATATTCATCAATACATGGTGGATATTATTTCTTATCAATAATTGCTATATTAGTAAGTGTTATTAGTGCATCATACTATCTAAAAATAGTTAAAGTTATTTACTTTGAAGAAGATAATACTGAAAAAGATAATGTATCAACAAAACAATCTGAAGTATCAGATGATTCATTAGTTCTATCAAATGCACATAGCTTTATAATTGCTACATTAACTATGATAATTGTACTATTTGTACTACAACCATCAATAATATTAAATAGCACACATCTATTGGCTTTAAGTTTATTCTATTACTAATGAATACTATTACATTATTTATAATATTTATTCCTATTCTTGTACTAATATTATTACTAGTTAATTTATTATTAGCAGTACATAGACCAGATTCAGAAAAGGTTACACCATATGAATGTGGATTCAGCCCAGTATTTGGACAAACTAGAAAACCATTCTCAATTCAATTCTATTTAGTAGGTATTCTATTCTTAGTATTTGATTTAGAAATACTACTTCTATTCCCTATTTCTGTAACTTTATACCAAGTGTCTTATTATGGATTCTGGATTGCAATGACATTCTTTATTCTTCTAACTTTAGGATTCGTTTTCGAATTCTGTTCAGGAGCATTGGCGTTTACAGATCAAAGATCAGCAATTCAAAAAGTTATAATGGAAACTAGAAAAATACGTAATATAGAACCTTCAAATCCCCTAACTAGAAATAGAAAATATAAATTCTAATAAAATTGGATATCGTTACTTATCCACTACTTCTATTAATTAAATAAGTATTATAAAAGAGATTGTTGAATCAAATACAGAATTTAAACATAATTCTAATCAGAATCTAACAGTTATAGATGTTATTCGAGATACATTCCCTAAACCAAAATTTATGTACATTTAATATTGGAGTAATATTACTCCTATTTCTATTTAAAAAATGGTGGGGGGCCCTGGCGGAGCCATCCTATTTCTAAATTTGGAAATATTTTAAATATGGATAAAGAAGAGGTTATAAATTAAGATATTTATATTTATCGACTAAAGGATATGCCTTATAAAGCATATGTAGGATCAGCGCAAAATTTTGGACGACGACAATCTTCACATCGACAAGCATATAATAGATTTATAAAAGATCTGAAAAAATTAGGATCTAAACGATTATTTAAAGCTATTTAAAAATACGCTTGGCTAAATTTTGAATATCCTATATTATCAACTTGTACTATTCCTATGCTAGATTATTTCGAAAATAAATATTTAGCTTATAAACCTTATTATAATGATTTATTCTATTCAGAGGGGCCCACTCAAAGTAGATTTAGAAGAAGCATTAATTAGACTTGTAGCAAATAGACCCAAAATAAAAAGAATACCACGTATTTTTAATCTGATGAATTAGAATCTTTTCAAGAAGCACTAGGTAAACCTTTTCGAAGATATGATAATGATAAGAAATATGTTCGAACATTTCTTGCATTAAGATTAGCTATGAGAGAGTTAAAAATGAAAAGGATAACAATAAAACGTTATTTAGATACTGGAATAATCTATAAACATTTTTAGTTTCCTTCGATTTCCTTTTTCTTTTGGCAAAAAAAGATTTAGAAAAAGCAGAATTATTACCTAAACCAACTAAGTTTAAACCTCCTTTAACTAGACCTCAGAAGCAAGAGGTAAGAATTACAAATATTACTACTGGAGAAATAACTTTCCATTCTTCTGGATCACTAGCTACAAATTATTTAATATCCTTGGGTGCCCTGGCGTAGCCATGTAATGACTAATGCAAGTTCAATGTTTAGATATATAAGAGATAGCCGAATAATACAAGGCTATAAGGTAGAAAAATCAAATAGATAAAATAAAACTACTATATTACATTATTTTCTAAATATAAGTAAATGATAGTAAGCCTAAATAAGACCACTTTAAGCTCAGGAGCTTTATATTTTACAGATCAAAGATCTGCTATCCAAAAAGGTATTATAGAAAGACCAACCCCCCCCCTAAAATCTATAAAGGATTCTTGCGTGAATCTTTTTCTACAATCTTTTTATACAATCTTTTTTGTTTTTTTGATTCCCTTTGAAAAAAAAAGTAAAAAAAAGGAAGGCTATATAAAATGATTTCATGAATAAATGATCTGTTATGTTGAACATAGAACTTTTATACACTTTTTTAATTTACTGATATCGGTTTAAGTTATTATTATAAATACAACATTTAGCTGATTTTTAATAAAATAACAATTAAGCCAATTTTAATAAGGCAGGTGGGCGGAGCCACAGAAATTTCATTTATATAAGATTATTATATTTAATAACAGCATCAGGGCTAATTTTTATGCGCTGCTGGCTCCTAATTTTTGTTTCACAAAAATAACCGCCTGAAAAGATTTTTAATATAAAAGATAAGAATATAATATTATAGGTATTATATAAATATATATAAATTTATTATTGATATAACTCCGGGGGTGGCTCCACCCATCATATATAGATTATAAAAGCTCCGCTAGTAAGGCTCCAGAGGAAACAAGTTGAATTAAGTATATATAAAAATATTATTGTTATATATTAGTTTGATGTGAGACTATCTACTTTTTCCGTAGGATCTAGTTTAACTTACTTTTAAATAAATCAGGGGAAAACCCCAAGGAATCTGGAGCTTATATATAATAAAATGTAAGGGAATCTAGCTTAATTGGTAAAGCATAGAGTTGTCGATTCTATAGATGTGAGTTCGAGCCTCATGATTCTCGCATATTTAATATAAAATGATTTATATACTTATAAGTATATACCATACTTATTTAAAGTATACTGTTAATTTTATCAGTAATATATATTACTGTCATATATCAATATGATATAGCTTTTGTTTATCATATATCGTTGATACAAAGTTTAAACTAATTATATAATTTAAAGTATTAATATCTCTGTGGCCTATCCCCCCTCTCCACGCATAAAATTTTTAAACATTTACTTATTAATCGGATTTTTAAAAATCAGGAGCGCGGAGCCGTTATAAGATTAAACAAATTTTCTGGGGGCCTGCAAATCTTTGCATAATTATTATAATGTAATTGTCGTAGTATCTATACAATTATTTTCATATGGCTTATTAATATGATAATACTTTAGTCATTCTATTGATCGAATTGAGTAATAAACTATTTACGCGTTGTTTTACCTAAAATTTATATAAAAAAGCACGCTTAAATATAAACTCAAATTTTAACTATCTTATCTTAATATTTGATTTGACTGGTTCTTTATGTCCTCGAAATATATTAAGTTATTTAAATAGGTATTATTATTATTACCTTAAGGAAATTGTACTGATAATACAGCAATGAATCTTTCAGTTATTCTATTTCTAATAGGAGTATTAGGATTTGTTCTTAACAGAAAGAATATAATATTAATGTTAATTAGTATTGAAATAATGCTTCTAGCTGTAACTGTATTAGTATTAGTAAGTTCATACAGTTTTGATGATATAATAGGTCAAACATATGGAATTTATATAATTGCTATTGCAGGAGCTGAATCTGCTATTGGATTAGGAATATTAGTAGCTTTTTATCGACTTTACTCTCTTAGTCCTAGTATACATCTTTAAAATACTATGCATATTACTATATGCTGAGAAATTACTATCATATTTATTTTAGTAAAATTATATTACTACAATAATCATATAAACTACTCTAAATTAATAAACATAGAGTAAAAATGTTTCAGAATATTGAATATTTAATAGTAACGTTCAGCAGATTAAATTAATCTCAGAGACTATACGTAATACTCAAATAAATTATTACTGTGGCTGAACCTTTTTTGTTTAACAAAAAGCGTAATATCCAAATAAATTTATAGAGATGATATAGTCCTTACTCAAATCTTTTTATATTTAAAACTTATTAACATAAGGTGGTGGTAGATAAGAGAAATTATATCTATCTACTATGCTCAAAGGGACCCACCTTTATTTTTGTGATTTCCTTTTTTTTTTCAAAGGGAATCAAAAAAAACACAAAAATTAGGATTTAGTTTTAATTAACAATAAATGCATCCAATAATATATAATACTTCATGCACTTAATTAATACATACTATTTCAGCAACAATTTATTTATCTATGATAAGTATGTACATTATTATTATATACATATTTAAATACTAAAAAGATAGGAGAAAGTAAGAGGAAATATTTCACTACGTTCATAATGTATTTAGCTCTATTAACATTACCTATTTTAGGTTCAATCGTTTCAGGATTTATGGGACGAAAAATTGGAGTTACAGGTAGCCACTTTATTACTTGCTCATGTTTAATAACATCAGCAATTCTTGCTATTATAGCTTTTTATGAAGTAGGATTATGTGGTTCACCTGTATCAATTAACTTAATTAGTTGGATTGATTCAGAGTTAATGGTTGTATCATGGGGATTCTTATTTGATAGCTTAACTGTATCTATGTTATTAGCAGTATTAGGTGTATCAGCATTAGTACATATATTCTCAATTAACTATATGGCTGAAGATCCACACAACCAACGATTCTTTTCATATCTATCAATGTTCACATTCTTCATGCTTGTATTAGTTACAGGAGATAATTATCTAATAATGTTTATAGGATGGGAAGGTGAAATAATTTGCCTTAAATGGTATACTATTATAAATTCATATGTTTTATTCGCATTAAATACATTTACATTACCGTCACTACATCTTGGATTTCCATTATTAATCACAAAGAGTGACTTGTCCGGAGGAGTAAATAACAAAATCTCTTCTTTACATAGAATAGGTCCACATGCACAAGACGTAATTTCTGTAATTGTAGGATCTATTTTAGGAGAATCCCATTTGGAAAAAAGAGGATTAGGTACTAGAATTAAATTTTCACAATCAAATAAAAATGTAGAATATTTAATGTGGTTTCATGATTTCTTTGCTAGCAGAGGTTATTGTAATAATAAAAAGCCAGTTTTGAAAACTCGCATTAGAAAAGATTTGAAAAAATTATATTATTATAGTTTTAATACTTATACTTTTTCTAGTTTTAATTCATTACATAATGATTTCTATACTTTTGATTCTAATCAAAATAAATGGATTAAAAGATTACCAGTTGCGCAAAGTGATAACAAATTAGAAAATTATTTAACTCCTCTAGCAATAGCTATTTGGTTTATGGTTGATGGCAGCGTGCAGCGCACTAAATTAGATGAAGGAGTAAAAATCTCTACAAATAACTTCACAAAAGAAGAAATAGAAAAAATATGTATTATTTTAAAAAATAAATATAATATTAATAGTTCTATTCACATTAATAGAGTAACTCCAAAAAATATTACATACAGTATGTATATTCATAAAAATTCTATGCATATCTTGGCTTCTATTATAAATCCATATATTTTCCCAAGATCTCTTTATGCGAAGCGTGCGTAGCTTTTTTTATTTTATATAAAAACAGGAGCGCTTATAAATTAGAACAACAAGGATTGCTTATACATAATATTATAAAGCTCCATAGTAGAATAGCTAATTTTTATGAAGTTAAATGTTTAATTTATTAATAGTATATCATAGTAAACAAAAGTATTTCTAGCAATTGTAATTAAAAATAGAAAATTTAGATAGACCTCGTTCCGAGACGCTCCTTTATATAATCTAAAAAACTTTGTTTGCGATATCATTGAAAACGGTTAACGAAATTTACTTTTTTCAAAGACCGTCGGCTTTATTACAGGTCGCTATCGACTAGTTCAATGGTAGGTGTCTGAAATGATGCTTAATGTATAGTCAGAATCTTCATTATGTAATTATACATATTAAATAATGCCAAGGCTCACGTAAATCCTTCTAGGTAGTGAATGTACAGGGTAATAATAGAAAAGTGATATTATTAAAATATGTTACGCGCTCTTGTCACGAATGTTTTATAATTCTATTATTATTAAGATTTGATTGGAATTACATCTTATTTATTAATTAACTTCTGGTATACTAGAATACAAGCTAATAAAAGTGCTATTAAAGCTTTAGTTGTAAACAGAGTTGGAGATATGTTCCTATCAGTAGCGTTCTTTGCTTTATTTTTTGTATTTGGTAATTTAGATTACGCTACTGTGTTCAGTATTGCACCATTTATTAATGAGACATCTATTACAATTATTGGATTATTATTATTATTAGCTGCTATGGGTAAATCTGCTCAACTGGGACTACATACTTGGTTACCGGACGCAATGGAGGGCCAGAGACCCAAGAAGTATTTATTATTATTAGTATTTTTATTAATTATTTTATTTGATTTAATTAATTTTAAATCAACAGATTCCCTTATTCTAACATGTTCTATTCTTCCATTTTGTAAAGATGATAAATTTATTCCAGCTAAATATTTAGATCCTATGGTTGGAGAATTATTAGGAGATGGATGTATTAGATTTCCTGGTAAACGAGGTAATAATGCTAGATTTGAAATTACAATGGGTATTGATAATTATTCTTACTTATTGCATTTACGATATAATATTTATAAAGATTTATGTACTGATAATAAACCAACTCCTTATCCTAATCCAGATAAAACAGGTAAACCTGTTCAACAACATTGGTTTGGTTCTAAATCTCTTCTAGCTTTAACTCATTTACATAGTATTTGGTATATTAATAAACAATCTGGTAAGAGTAAATATACTAAAATTGTACCTAATAATATCTTCGAAATGCTTACACCAATTGGTTTAGCTCATTGGATTATGGGTGATGGTTATTTCGATAATCAAGGAAAAACAGTATATTTATGTACTGATAGTTTTACTGAAAAAGAAGTAGAATTATTAATTTCAGTATTATACTTAAATTTTGGATTATTATGTACTAAAGCAAAACGAACTAGAGAAAATAAAATAATTTGTTGGCGAATTAGATTTAGTTCTAACAAAACGAATTTAAATCTTTTAAGATGAATCGTAAAACCTTATATTATTCCTGAAATGGAATATAAATTAGGTCTTAAAAATAAATTTTTGGTTAAAAGAGTAACGGACAACTTCAACAGCTCGCAATAATTAATAAAAATACTAATTACATAATAAGAATTTAGGACTCTCCTAAAATTTCTCTATATGCGGAAACATCCTAAAACTATTTGGTCCTCTCAAAACTTATTTTTTTTTGGAAAAATTCAAATGGAAGGACAATCCGCAGGAAACCAAACATTATAAAACGTTAATGGAGTAGGATCCTAAGAGACTACATGTGAAATGTTAAATATTATCGATTCAAATTCATTAAACGACTACTTCATTTTTAATTAGTTCCTTCTAAACATTTAAATATTGGTTTATTGGTTTTACAGAAGGTGATGGATCATTTATTGTGTTTTTTTAAAATAAAGGCGCGGAAGCACGCTCCGCACACAAATATTCTTTAAAGTTTATACACACTAATAAATATATTGATTATTTTGCTTGGATCACTTAAAGTGTATAAATTAGTAATTAATAAAGAACATTTAAATGAAAATGGGCTTAACAAAATCAAAATTTTAATGAATCAGATAAATCGATAATTTTAATGAAGATATAGTCCGAACAGTTATGAAAATAACTGCGTATACTGATTTCCTTTAAGGAATCCGAAGTATCAACACATTTTGCCTACACCAGTTAGTGCCTTAATTCATGCTGCTCTCAAAAGACTTAAACTTTCATTATTTTATACCTTTTTTTTCTATTAACCTTTTATCTTCTCATATACTTTCACTGGATTTTAAATTCATCAATATCTAATGAAAATTATATCAAGTTATGCCTTTACCCTTATTATAAAAATTGGGCGGCCAGCTCCGCAGGCCATACGCTGATTATTTATTCATAATTTGTTTAGTAAGTTCATACATCTGGTTATTAACAATACTATCTAAACCTATTAATGATTATGGTCTCAAGGAAGTGAAAGTAATAACTTGTATTTCTTTATCTTTGCTGTGTTGTGTTATACTAAAATGCAGTTTAACTTGAAATTCTAATTTCATAGTGGAGTTTTTTCAGTCGAAGAGAACAATACAAATAAAATTAAACGCTTCGCACTCCGCACTCCGCCGTAAATTTAGTGGAACCACTTCAATATCTCTTCAAGTTTTTCAATTTATTTTATACATTCACCAGTCGAAGATAATGTACCCTGGAAAGTAACTTCCTCAACTATTTCAGTTTTAAAAGCATTAACTTCATTCTATTATTGGGTACCAATAGATAATACAATACGATCATTCTTAGAATATAACTGTAAGAATGTTATCAGTGACATTCCTATGTTAATGGGTACATCTAATATTGGTATATCTAAGAATAATTAAACAATTGGTAGGATTGCCTTTACCCTTTTCTTTTTTTTTCTAAGAAAAAAAACTAAAATTAGGTGCTGCCGCCACTATTTTATCTAATAAGTCAGAGCTTATAAATTGTGCTACACTACGTTCTCCAGAACGCTTTGTTGATGCAGATAATGCTTTGATATATTTCTTTATTAATAAAAAATTTTAAGTGTGTACTATAGTAAAGGGGGGCATTAATATGAGTATTTATTAAAAGGTATTAAAGTACCTAATTATTTAATTTTATTAGCATTCATAGATAAATATTTCCAAATTATATTAGAAGCTAAAACTAGTACGCGCGCAGCACACATTTTAAATTGTTTTACAGAATTTCACCTTTGAATGGGGGCCTGCCTTATTAAAATTGGCTTATATCCTTATTTTTTTTAAAAAATTAGCGGAGCTTTTTATTTTTTTTTGACAAAAAAAAAGGAAACAAAAATAACCTCTTGAACAAGCTATTATCAGCTATTTCAACCCTGAAATTAAGAATATCTCTGTTAGTGTAAGCTATACTTTACCTAATATTGATATAACCAACTATGAATCAAGTATTGATACTAGATTGGATATAATTTGTGTATATGAAAAGGATTTCCATTATTTATTTAATCAATATAGTTTCTATAAATAAGTGATCCAGCATCATCACTAGATATTTCAGGATATCAGATTAGAAATACAAGAAATCGAGAGGCTCCTTTCATTTATTGTCCAGTTCCTGATCAAATGTTACGTATTTACGATAATACCTTAGGTTATCTTTCTTCAAATATCTCATTATCATCAGCACATAAATTACAATTAGTGAAAGGTATAAAACTTGAATCTATACTATATTGAATAATTCAAGCTATTGAAGATGATAAGACTAATATATATGGTGAATTCAAAACTGCTACTCAATTTGCTCGCGAAGATAATCTAAATGTATGGCAAGCTTATAGATATTTAAATTTAGAAGGAGATATACATATTTTAGGAGGAAATTTAGCAATATATTTATGTTGTAATCCTAATTATAGATAATATCTCCTTGAAATGCAGTATAAACGTAATTGGCCAGTAGTTTCTATTGATACTGTAGATAATACAGTTAAAGTTCATGATAATCCAAATACTGCTAGAAAAGAATTCTCAGAATTATTAGATATTACTGAACTCAAACCTAGTAGAAAATTTACTAAGGATTACATTACAGGGCTTAAGCGATATTTTAGTTTACTTACATAAGAAGATTTATATTACAATGGCTTAAGGAATATAAAATTTAGTCATTTTCTGTGACTAAACCTAGTATGAAATTGGATATTGCAATAATTATTTATTCAATCTCTGATTACTTAATAATAGAAGTATTAATAACTTTAATTTATTAATAAGGCGTAGCATAATAAAAGGTATATTATATAAATGAAAATATATTAGAGTAACAGCCTTAATCGGTAACGATTATGTTAAAAAATCATTATATGTTCAGGGACATTATAAAAGTTTATATTTAGTCTAAAGTATTAATAAAGTAGACTTAAAATAATATAAATACGTAATTATCTGCAGATAATATAAATATCTCAGAGACTATATATGAACTCCTTATATTATTAAGGAATAAGAAATAGTCCGCATCATCAAATTAATTAATTTGAGATAAAGTACTCTAGTAACTGCTGGAGTTTATCTATTACTAAGATCTTCTCCAATAATTGAATATGGTCCTACAGCTTTAGTAGCTATTACATGGGTAGGAGCTTTAACAGCCTTCTTTGCTGCAAGTACAGGTTTATTACAAAATGATATTAAACGAGTAATCGCTTACAGTACATGTAGTCAAATGGGATATTTATTTATGGCTTGTGGTTAGAAAGGCCTCAAATTAATACTGCTATAAGCTAGAAAATATATTTAAAACTATTCGTTTATGATTAAACGAAAAAATTAGTTTATATTATGCTAATCCCAGCACGCGCTCTTATTTTTGTTCAACAAAAATTAGCATAAAAAATTATTTAATAACTAGCTGATATATTAATATATCTCAGAGATTATACGCAGTAAATTTAAATTATAATCTAGTTTAAATTAAGAAATAATCCAAATATTATATTAGGCGATTGATTAAAACTATTATATAGTAAACTCTACTATTATCTCAAATATCTTACACATCTAATATATCAAATATTTATGCCTTTTTTTTATTTTATATAAAATAAAAACAGAAGTTAACCTTTCATTTTCAATTCCATTTGTATGCTTGCGAGCATATATGTCTCCATCAGATAAATAAAGATATTCTTCTATGTAACCTAATTGGTTTAATGAAGTTGTATTGTGTAGATTTTTATTAGTTTTTTGTTTTTTTGATTCCCTTTGAAAAAAAAAGAATAATTCTAAAAAATTAGAATGAATGGTAAACATGCATTACTAAGTATTCAAGAAACTCATTTTAAATTAACATTTGGATTGCTTATGGTTAATGTGCTTATCTCTACATCTTGTTTTCTCTGATATTTATAAAATTAATAGAAATAATTTTACAAGTATTTATGCATTTCAAACACTAACCATGCCTTATTTTACTAATTTATATCGCTGCTTATTTTTGTCCCAGAAAAATTAGCGAAATGGAATTGAATTCAAAAATAGAGGGTAAATCTTTTAAACGATTACTTGAAGATATTGAATCATTACTTACACCTATTGCTTTCGCATTTTTGATTATGGGTGATGGAGGATAGGATAAATCTAGAAATCTAATTAATTTATATACTAACTGGTTTACTTTATCTGAAGTAAAAATTTTATCGCTCTAATTTTTGTGTTTTTTTGATTCCCTTTGAAAAAAAAAAAAGAAAAATGTATCCCCAAAATATTTTATTTAAAAATATGGTATAGAATCTTCTTTAATCAGAACTTCAAACTCTGAACCAGATCGAGGTTATATTATTAGAATTCCTAATCGATCTGTGAATATCGTTAGAAAAGTATGTTTATCATATATCTAGGGGAACCCTGGGCCCCAGCCTCTTTTTTATTTTATATAAAAACAGGATAAGGAGCTTTTTTATTTTATATAAAAACAGGAGTGCGAAGCGCGGAGCTTTTATTATAAATTAGGATGGGATTTAATACATTCTAAAATGAATAGTAGAGTTTTCATAACTAACATATTAAAAAGTTATTTCACTTGATTTCGCCTAATAATAAAAATTGCTTTCACAATATAATGTAGCATTATTCCATTTAGTAAATCATGCATTCTTCAAAGCTTTATTATTCTTAGCTGCTGGTTCTGTATTACATGCATTTAGTGATCAACAAGATTTAAGAAAACTTGGTGGATTAGCACCTGTGTTACCTTTTACTTATACAGCAATTTTAATTGGATCATTAAGTTTAATGGCTCTTCCATGGTTAACAGGATTCTATTCTAAAGATCTAATTATTGAATTAGCATATGCACAATATGAATTCTCTGGTTCAATTGCTTATGCATTAGGAACAATAAGTGCTGTATTAACTGCATTCTATAGTTTCCGATTAATATCATTAACCTTCTTTAGTTATCCAAATGGACCAAAAGAAGACTACTTACATGCACACGAAGCATCTACTGCTGTAGTAATTCCATTAGTATTATTATCATTAATGTCAATATTCTTTGGTTATTTAGCTAAAGATTTATTTGTAGGAATGGGAACAGATTTCTTATCAACAAGTTTATTTACACATCCATCACATATTACATTAATTGAAGCAGAATTTGCTATTCCATTATTATATAAACTATTACCTGCTATTGGTACATTATTTGGTGCAGGATTAGCATTTTATCTATATAATTTTGCACCACGTGCATTAAATGTAATTACAGATACACAATTAGGAAGAACTCTATATGGATTCTTTAATGGTAAATATTATGTGGATGTTATTTATAACCATTATATTATATATGGTAGTTTATATTTAGGATATACTATTTCTAAAGTAATTGATAGAGGAGTTATTGAATTAATTGGACCTTTTGGTTTAGCTAGTTCATTAAGTTCAGGATCACGAGATATTGCTAAATTAGATACAGGAAATATTACTACATATGCTTTATATATATTATTAGGTTTAATAGCATTTACATTTATACTATTTGCGCCTATTTTACTTTCTTCATTAGAAGGAAATACAGTAGCATCAAGTACAGATATACGTTTATTATTAATTTATGTTTCTGCATTAGTATTATTAGGAGTAACAGCTAAATACAAATCAAATAATATCACATAACGATAAATAGGCTTTGTCCTAAATTAAATTACAAGAACTCTTAAAAAAAATACAAACACAAATTAATTCTAAATTGAATAGTATAAATTTAATAATAAGGGGGAAACCCACCTTCCGTCTAATTAGTATTAAATATATCAACCCCATTTAGTAAATCTTTTATTCAAGTATATTTTTATACAATATATATATTTACTTGAACTTATAATTTGTCTTATAAAGTCTATGTATTATTCTAATAAGTTTAATTAATATAGAATAGTAGGTAGATACATACATAACAGAAGCTATGTTAACGGTATTATACAATTTAATAGAAATTCTGATTGTTCTAGTACCTATTTTATTAGGTGTAGCTTTCATGACTATTATTGAAAGAAAAGTAATGGGAGCTATGCAACGTAGAGTTGGACCTAATAAAGTAGGATTTTATGGAGTACTACAACCATTATAAGTAGGTGGTATAAATATAGTAGTAATTCTATATTTACAAATCATAAGACTATATGCTTAGACGACTAGATAATACTATATAGTACAATTTGAAAACTTAATTGTAAAATTCTATATAGTTAGTCTATTAGCAGGTAGTTAACCTCAACGATCATACGTCTTACGCTTTTTAATAGAAGTGATGAAATGATCTACCCAACTATATTATTTAAAGGTGTTATAATTATAAGTTTACTTTTTATATTTGAATATGTAACTCTTGAAATTAATTTACTTAATCAAGAATTAATATGCAGAAAAAGCATAGGCCTATTTGTAGCAACAGATCCAGGTAAGTTATATAGATATATTATTGCAAATACATCTTGGGTGGTTTTTGTTTTTCGGTATTAACATAAAAAGGATACCTTTTCGTATAAAAAGCGGAGGGCCAGCTCCGCAGGCCGCCATAATATTAAAAAATTCAAGAAACATATTGCAATAGATCATTGTAAAGGGCTCCGCCGAAAAAGATCATAATAAGTTTCAAAGAAAATGGTGGGGAAAATCAGGTATATATAAGATCACTTTCCTACCTTTTCGAATTTTTACTTACTATGGATCATCTAGAAATTTAGGTCAACGACTAAAATACCATTATTATAATGGTAAATATAAAAGTACCTTCTTACTATATTCATTTCTGTATTTGGATTTCTAAATTTTATGTTACAATAATACAAATAACTCCACCCTCTGAATTACCAATCCGTGAAGATTGGTATTTAATTACTTTTCATCCATTATTGAATATGCTTATTAAGTCATATATAGACCCACGTGATATTATATTTGTGTCACCAATCACTAAAGCAAAGATTAGCGCTGCACTATTAGGTAAGCCTAGATCTGAGGAACTTAAAAATAAATTAAGTAAGGCTCGATCTGGTAAAGCTAATCCTTTCTTTGATAGAAGTTTAGCTATCTTAACTTTAGATGCAGCTGCCACTGTTCTTGGTTATCCAATATATGTATACAATGAGATTTCATTCGAATTAGTAAATGGAAAACCATTCAGAAGTATTCGAGAAACAGTGAAACATATGCTTATTACCAGTTATTCTTTGAATAAAAAGCTTAATACTGGTAAAGCATTTAAAGCATACTTTTTTTTTAGTAGTCCTTAATCTTATAAGTCTTAAAATGGTATATATGACATTAATAGAAATAGTTAATATAAAATAGAGAGAGTATTATATCAATCTTATTTTAATTGTTCTATACCCTTAATGAATAATATCTTTATAATTAGTTGGGTGTTGCAGATGCATTAAAACTAGTAGTTAAAGAACAAGTTATTCCTTCTCAAGCTACTAAAAGTTTATTCTTCTTAGCTCCTATTTTAGCTTTAATTTTTAGTTTATTAGGTTGGGGAGTAATACCATTTGGTTCAGGATTAACATTATCAGAATTCTCTTTAGGAGTTCTTTATACATTAGCATTATCATCAATAGGAATTTACGGTGTACTTTTCGCTGGTTGGTCAGCTAATTCTAAATATGCTTTATTAGGATCATTACGATCTACAGCTCAAATGATTAGTTATGAATTAATATTTAGTGCTGCTGTATTATGTGTATTAATATGTGCTGGAACTTTTAATTGGGGACAAATTATAGAGCTACAAGAATCAGTATGGTATATTATACCTCTATTACCAGTATTTATTATGTATTTTATTTCAGCACTTGCTGAAACTAATAGAACACCATTTGATCTTCCAGAGGCTTTCTAGATTCGGTCTCATTAAATACTACTGTATGCTAAAATATACTAATTATATTCTACTGTGTTAATCAGTAAAAATGAAAAAAAAAATAGTGTTATTAGCAGCTAATTTAGCTCAGAGACTTTACGTAGTAATCTTTCTATACATTCGTATTAAGATAAGGAAAAGTCCTAAATTATTATACTTATAATGCACCGCGCACTTTTGGTGTGTGCCCTTTTTGTTTTTTTTCTTAATAAAAAGAGAACTCATCCCGAAAAAGGATACATTTCGTAATAAATGGGACCCTCGACGCCATGAAAAATTAAATCAAATATCTTATAATAAGCATTCTGATCGGGCCTGCCTTATTATAAAAATTTTATACAGACTATTTTATTAATCTATAATCCATTAAATAAGGTATTTGTATTACAGCTTGATACTAATTGTGATATTCTTATTAGAATGTTTAAAAAAGAATGTTGAAGCTGCAAACTAATTTATATACATAAAACTACTTTATGTTGATTAGTAAAGTCAGGGAAATTATAGCAAGATTAATTTTATCTAATCACGCGTCGAGTGTATGTGCTTTTATTTTTCTTTTTTTTTTCTAAGAAAAAAAACTAAAAATTAGGATGGCCAGCTCCGCAGGCCAGGGCCCCAGTATATTAAATAATTAAGGAATCAGAACTAGTTGCTGGATTCATGACAGAACATTCAGGAATGATTTTTGTATTCTTCTTCCTAGCAGAATATTGTAGTATAGTATTAATGTCTACTATCTCTGCAATGTTATTCCTAGGTGGATACAATATGCCTGAATTATTTGTAAATGATACATTTATTAATTTACAATCTATTATATTAGGAGTTAAAGCCTGTATATTTGCATTTATATTTGTATGGATTAGAGCTACTTTACCTAGATTACGATATGATCAACTAATGACATTCTGTTGGACAGGTATGCTTCCAATGGCTATTGGTGTTTTAATTTTAGTACCTAGTATTTTAGTAGCATTTGATGTTATGCCATATTAGTATATAATTTATATAAATTATTAGTCAATACTATACACAGTATTTTGTTTATACGCTGTAATAGTAAAAAAATGTAATTAAGAAACCCCTGCGGAGCATTTATATCTTTGTGTTTCTGTGATTTTTTTGATTCCCTTTTTCGGATCATAAAAAGAGATTCAAACTGTGGAGCCTTATCAGAAATTAGTTTTTTATATTTTACCTAAAACACTATCCATTATAAATATATATTTATTCAAAATATAGCTTATATAAAAGTATAAGTAATATAATATAATAAAATAATAATTAATTTGTGCTAAATTATTATTTATAAATTAACACATAAATAACATAATTTTTTGAATGATTTCTATAAGAAAGATAAAATCGATGATTTTTTAAATCTATCATATAAGATCTGGAAAATATTTCTAGATTGAAAACGTTTATGAGTTTGATCTTGGCTCAGTTTCAACGTTATCTAGTGGAATTAAACATGTAAGTCTAATATAATATTTTTTATATGGCGTAGGGGTGAGTAAAGATATAGAAGATACCCTTAAGACTCCATAAATGGGGGATAAAAATAATTGAAAGGAAAGTTTTCCACTTGAGGATTCGCTATATTAATAATAGGTAGTTGGTAGTAAAAAAGACTACCAAGCCAATGATGTTTAGGGAAATGAGTGAAAGCTTTGATCCTCACAGTAGGGATGAAAACACCTACCGTCTATTTTAAGACGCAACAGTTTAGAATATTAGGCAATGTTCGAAAGAATGACCTAGTCAACTAGAATTTTACAAGAGGAGAACTCTTGTGGATAGAGTAAGGAGGATAATGACTTTCCTTACTATAAGTCCAATCTAACCATCGTGCCAGCAGAAGCGGTAATACGGGGTGGGCTAACGTTAGACGTATTTAATAGGTGTAAAGGGTATGTAGGTGGTTATTATAACATTAATAACTAGAATCGAATAGAGGAAAGGATAATGCTAAGAGTAGGGATGAAATCCGATTATACTTAGTGGAATACTAATTGCGAAGGCACCTTTCTAATTAACGATTGACACTAAGATACGAAAGCTTGGGGAGAGACAAGGATTAGATACCCTAGTATTCCAAGCCGTAAACTATCTACACTATTATTTGGTAGCAATTATTATATCTGATAAGATGCTAACGCTTAAGTGTAGCACCTTGTGAGTATAGCATCAGTGCTGAAAACAAAAAGATTAGAGGGCACCAGAAACCCGAAGTGAAGCATGTTATTTAATACGATGATCCACGTAGAACCTTACCTTTCCTTGTATGAAAATAGTTAAATGAATACCCTTGTCGGAGTAGTTTGTTTGCCTATTGTGCTAATTTTAAAAATCAGTATAATAGGTTTTTTTTCACAGGTGTTGCATGGCTGTCGTCAGTTCGTGTTGTTAAATGTAAGGTTAAGTCCGATAACGAACGAAATCCTTATCATAAATTTTTACTTTTTGATGAATACCTCGATATGAGGAATATTAGGATTATGACAAGCCCTCATGACCCTTATGGAATGGGCTATAGACGTGCCACACTAATCTTTACAAAAGGAAGCAATTTCGTGAGAAGGAGCTAATCCTCAAAGAAGATTCTGTACGAATTATAGTCTGTAACTCGACTATATGAAGGAGGAATTTCGAGTAATCGTCTTTAGTACGGGACGGTGAACTTTAGATCTGGAGTCTACTAACTGCTCATCATGCGAGCCAAGCTTGCGTTGCATGAACATTGTATAACTTTATTAATATATTTAAAAACAAAATTTTTGCATGCTACGTAGCAAGAATATTTTTTATAGTTAATAATTTTATGCTTGGAGTGTGATAAAGTGAGGGTTGTAAAGTTGAACCAAGGTAGCTGTACGGGAACGTGTAGCTGATTGATAATTTTCATTAAAAACCCCTATATTTTAAGTATGCCTTATATTAAATAATAATATAAGTAAGATAATGTAGATTTCCATTTTAATTTTTTTCTATGAATTTTATAGGGTAAGAGAAAACTTTTAAAAACTTTTAAAAACTTCTAATAGCTATTATATTAAATATTACAACGCATGCATAAATTTATATTAATTATATTTCTATTAATGAAAGGAGATAAATTATCTAATGAGTTACTTTAAAAAACTTCACACGCGCTTTTTAGACACTCTGATTTCCTTTTCGGATCATAAAAAGAAAAACCGGGCGCATTTATAGTAGTATAAATTATAGTAATTATATCTTAATTTGCATTTATATCGCTGCGCGCCGAAATCTAATATATATTATTATTTATATAATAACAGATTGTTGGTGTCAATATTAAATTAACTAATTTAATCATGAACACTTTAACAAAAATACAATTTCTAGCTATGGCCAGCCAAATTTAATAATAATTTAGCAAATTATTATTTATTTGATTATTTATATATATATATATAAAAATATTGTACTTTACATTTTATTCAATTCATTTAATTTTTCAAAAATCGGTCTATGTAAACTACTATTTATTATTTATTAATGTTTCAATATAATAATATATGATAATTCTATTAATTTATATTAAAGTGTTAGTATAATTATAACTAAATAAGGATATAATGAGTAAATAGTATATTCACGCGCTTTTTATACGAAAAGGTATCCTTTTTATGTTAATACCGAAAGAAAAACCTTGTCATAAAAATATAATTAGTAAACTATATAAAATTTATAAATAGGTGATACTGTTACTGGTATAGTTGGTGTTTTAGGAACATGTATGTATGTACCTATAGTAAAAATATAGAGTGTTATATGTGAAAACATTTAAATTAAGTTAGGACGTGTACAGTTACGCGAATATATTTTAATGATCCGACCATTTTATTTATATGAAGTGTAAGCATAGGTAAACTTTTATCAAAATTCTGATACCCAAATTTAATCTACGACGGCTAATTTATTTAAATAAGACAAAGACAGCTATTTAAAACTTTGCTTAACAAGGTTTTATAGATAAAATCTTTCGGCGGCTAATTTATTTAAATAAGACTGCTCCTGTTTTTATATAAAATAAAAAAGACAGTCACTATAATTTATAAATTAGAGGTTATATATATATATATAATCATTAACCAAATGATGGTAGGTAAGCGTTTCGCTTTAAATGTTTATACAAAACATTTTCTTACTCCATTAAAATTGCATCCGAATTTTTAGATGGCTATAATTATTTTTACTAATAGGAGATAGAAATGATTAAAAGAAATATATTGGGTAGCGTAGCCGGTGTAACTTTCCTTCTGTGTTATTTTCTTTTTTTTTCTAAGAAAAAAAACTAAAAATCAGGACAAATAATACTATGTTTTTTTTTTAATTAAATACTGCATGTTAGTGTAATGGTCAGCATAGTAACCTCATGAGTTATTGGACTCGGGTTCGATTCCCGGACATGCGTTTGAAATAATTTTATATTAAATAGCGTAAGTTATATTATTGTAAATAATAAATAAATTTTAAATTCCACGCAACTGAGAGTAGAAGGACTCGAACCTTCGACTTCAAAATTAAAAGTTTCGCACTCTAACCAACTGAGTTATACTCCCTTACCTTTCATAATTATTAAATTATTATCGCTCCTTTATTTTTGTATAACAAAAATTAGTATGGCCAGCTCCGCAGGCCCCCCCCTGATGAATCATCGCTTTCTAATATGTAATGTTTAATAGTCATTCATACATTATATTTATTATATATATAATGTCATAATATATTATTATTTGGTTAATAACAATGATTTATTTGTCTTTTTATCAAAAATTTGTGTGGCTACGCCTGCCTTATTATTAATTAAATTACAAGATGCTTATCCTTACCTTTTATTTTTAATATATTAATACTTTGTGTGCGGGCTCCGCCACCCGGTTTTTCTTTTTAATCGCTGCGCGCGAAGAAGACTGTCTAAAAAGCGCGTGTAGAGTTTAATAATTATTATGATATTATATCCTGTCTTTTATATAAAGGTATAGGACTAATTAAAATATATTTACGCGCTTTATTTTTTCTTAAAAAATTAGCGACAAAATTAAAGGTATCGTTTCACTCCAATATAAATGTTATTCAAGTAACTATATATATATAGTTATATATATATAATAGGACGGACCGCTATTGGTGAGGCAATGCGATTGCTATTCGTCTGGGTGAATTAAAGCCCTTAGGAGTTCGACTCTCCTTTCGTCCGAAATAATTTAAATAAGAAATTTCATTATTAATAATATACGAATTTTAAGAGGAACTATAGAAAGAATTTATTACATAAATAAATTAGTGATGTAACCTATTAAATTATACTAAGTTACGTAGAATCCCTATAGGGAAGTTAAAATAGAGGTTCTCTAAGGATATAATTAATATTAATATATAAAAATCCGATTACAATATATAGGCTATGCATTAAAAAAAAAAACTTCCTTGGAATAGTATTCTTTACTTATTTCCAAATCAATATAAACTTTTCAATTTAAAGGATTCTTAAATACTAAATTGGAACTATACCTTTTATCTAAATTGTTAGTTATTTAAGCTTTCCAAGGATCGAATGTTTAAGTTACAATATATAATAATAATATAATGTTTATTATACTTAAACAATAAGTGTTAACTTATTTTTGATTAAATCAATTTTCCTATACTCGATATGTTGGTTAATTTAATACAATCTCAATATCTAATTGTATAAGAATGTTTAATTTTATTATATATGAGATTACTTAAAACTCATCCCTTATTAAGTATTGCAAATAGTTATATGATCGATGCTCCTCAACCAGCTAACATTTCATATATGTGGAATTGGGGTTCTTTATTAGCATTATGTTTAGTAATTCAAATTATTACAGGTGTAACATTAGCTATACAAAATGCGTAGCTAACTTATCTAGAAATAGAAAGTCGTCAAAATTCTACTATTTGCTGGAAAAACTCATAAGTAACAATACTAATTTATTTAGTAAAAATTTGTTTCTCAGTTAACCAGCAGGAAAATTTAGTTTAAACTAAAAATCCTCAGAGATTATACGTAGAAAGGATATAATCCTATTATATAATCCAATAAGACAAAAATAATAAAACTCTGAATCTCTTAAGTTCTCTATGGTTTGCTTAAAATTTCTACATATCTTTTTTTAAATTTTAAGCGCAATATGTTATTTTTTCAACACATTTAGATTTTAGTAATCAAATTGTATACGATTCACTTAACACTTGGTTTATAACCGGAATAACTTTCGCAGAACTTAATTTTCTGTTAGTATAACTAAAAATCTTAAACTAATCTTAGTTTGAACCTCCACGATTAAATATTAGTATGCATATCAGAGATTCAAACTTAGTTCAAGAAATTAAACCTTTTTTGTTTTTCAACACTCTTATTTTATTACATAATAAATAAATAATTCATGCGCATAGTGCACACGAGCTTTTACAAGTTTATTATTTTTGTCTTAAAGGCATTATACTCCTAATATAGATTTAGCATTTGTAAGCGTTGAGCACATTATGAGAGATGTAAATTATGGTTGGATGATTCGGTATATGCATGCTAATGTTGCTTCATTCTTCTTTATTTTTGTTTATATACATATTGCACGTGGTTTATACTATGGATCATACCGAGCACCACAAACTTTAACATGGAGTATTGGAGTTATAATTTTAGTTTTAATGATGGCTACAGCTTTCTTGGGTTATGAATATAGCCCAAAATGATTTAAATAATAATAATAGATATATCAATTCAATGAAAATAATACAAAAAAGATATTATAGTACTTCAAACTATAAAAATATTTCTAATGAAACACAAAAATTTTTAATAGCTTTGTAATTTATTTAAATAAGACTGCTCCTGTTTTTATATAAAATAAAAAAGACATAAAAATTTAAACCCAGTTTTTGTTTATGAAAATCTAAAAGCTCCGACAAAAATATTACACATAAAATTAAAAATGAGCTTAAAGATTTAAGTGGTATTTATTTAATTTTCAAGAAAATTACTTGAGATTTTTATATAGGATCGGCTTCGACTGATAAATTTTATACTAGATTTTATACACATTTAATTAATTCTAGTGGTTTTTTTTGTTTTGTAAGAAAAAAGCGAAAAAAATAAGAAGACTTAAAAAACACAAAAAAAATAAGAAGCTTTATCTAATATGAAAAAAAGATCTAATAGTATTATATTATATAATATTGATAATAATACTGTATTTGGTGAATAATCTAGTATAACTGAAGCAGCTATTAGTATTAATTGTAATATAAAAACTATAAAAAAAGTTTTAAAAACAGAAAAGAAAGTATTATTAAAACGTTGAATTGTGAACTATAAATAAGTATTATTTAAATTATAGTCCTACTAGTTTAAATTCTTATGTTAACTTCTAGAAGGAAATAAGATTAAAGTAGAATAACCTGACGGGGTTATTGAAGAAATGAATTATATATTTCTTTGGCAATGTTAGTGAAAACGATCAAAAGATTATATTATATTATAATAATAGATCGTCGGTTTTCTAGAAGATCGCGACAGACTGGGTCACTAATGGGTGGCTGAAATGCTGCTTAATGCACAGTCGGAACTTTTAACTATATTACATAGTTAATAAAATATGCGAATTTAAAGCTATTTTAGTTTATTTTATAACTCATATGAATTGTTAAATAAATAGTTTGTACGTTTTATTAAATTGCTATCATGAAGGTTTTAAAATTTTGTCTTAATATTTATCTTATTTTTATACTTGAATTACCTTGATTATATAGATCTTCTTAATTTAAATAATAACCTTTACAATAATGTAAATGGAGATTTAAATAATTTAGATAATCATTTATCTAAAGATTCTTGGTTAAATGATAATGAACTAGAATTAGAGTGGTTATGTGGATTTTCTGAGGCAGAGTCTATGTTTTATATTTCTACTAGAGGTCATTTAATTTTTAGAATTAAATTACATTGAGATGATAAACAAGCCTTAGTTTATATTAAGAATTTATTGAGTGGATTAGTTAATCGTGAAGTAGGTGTTATTATAGATTATAAAGATAAATCCCAATCTTATTATTCAGTAGATAAGTTCCAAGATATACAAGAAATACTTATACCTATTTTTTCTAAATATTATTTTACTACTTCTAAGTTTTTAGATTTTCAAGATTTTAAGGCAGCAGCTGAAATTAGAAAAATATCTATTATGGAAAAAAGAAAAGTAACTGAAGAAGAATTAAATAAAATATTAGAATTAAAATCACGTATGAATAAAAAAAGAGTAACATTTAAGCTTAGTGATCTTCCTAAACGTCCTTTAACTCCTTATAGAGTTTTAGGTTTCATAGAAGGAGATGGTTCATTCTGTTTACCTAATATGGCTCCTAATTTATCGATTAAACAACACTCTAAAAATAAACACTTTTTATATGAAATTGCTCAATTTTTAATCGATTTACCTTATAACCCAGAAATAGGTCCTGAAATCGATAAATTACAAACTAATCCCACTCCATATGTATCTAAATCTGGTTTAAATTCAAGTATGTTAAGTGTTACAAATATATTACAAGTTTATAATTATATTTTACCTTTCTTTAAAACATTATCATTTAAGTCTAGAAAATTGGTAGATTTCGAACTATGAGAATTAGCAGTAAAGCTTAAAGCTTTAGGTTATGCAACAACACCTGAAGGTAAGAAATGTTTAATAGAAATATATAAATATATTAATAAACGTTATACAACAAGTGTTGAAGTGGCTGAAATACCAAATATAGAAAAAATAAACCTTATATTAAATACACCTCCTGTATTTGATTTAGCTTCAGGATTATCTTATAAAGCCTTATCAGATATAGCTAAAGTATCAAAGAATGGTCATTCAGGATTTAGTGTAAATGTATATGATAATGGTGTATTAGTAGAGGGATCTCCTTTTCCATCATATACTCAAGCAGCTTTAGCTTTAGGTAATATAAACATATCATCAGCAATATCTAAAAAGATAGATACAGACAAGTTATATTTAGAAAGATATAAATTTGAATCTTCTAAATAACTTAACAATTGGTAGCAAGAATAAACGCGTGCGAACCCTTTTTATTTAAAATAAAATAAATAAGTTTGTATGTTCTTCCCATGGGCCAAATGTCTCTATGGGGTGATCTAATCTATTTTGCCCCACATTGTTAGACTCAGTAATTATTTTACAATGTAGTACACCGCTAGCTTTTATTCTACCTAAAGTAAGGGCTATTAATAGAATTTTACACACGATATTGATGTTCTATCAGTAATTATTGGTAGCCTATTAGGTGATGCTAGTGCTGAGAAACATGGTCTAGGTATTAGAATTTGTTTCCAACAAGAAGATAGTCATGAAGCCTTTATCAGATTTCTACATGCCTTCTTTGCATGTAGAGGTTACTGTAACCCGGAACAACTTAAACCTTTATATCGAGATTCTTTATCACCTGATTTTTTTTTTTCTAGAAAAAGATTGTAGAAAAACGAACAATATTTAGATTTAAAACCTGGGTATTCAGTAGCTTTGGTTTTCTCATGATGCATTTTATGTAAATGGTATAAAAGTAGTACCTCAATTCTTAGATCTCTATTTAACACCTCTAGCTCTAGCAGTATGGATTATGGATGATGGTGGTATAGTTTCAGCTTTATAAAATTAGCTACTAATTCATTCTCTAAAGGGAATCAGAGTGTGAATATCTAGTATATGTATTATATGTTAAATATTTATAAAAGCTATGTACAGTCTGCTGGTGTACCAAAACAGTATGTTATTTATATCTTTAAGGAGTCAATGCCAAAACTAGCCAAACTAGTTAAATCACATATGCTAAAGAGATGTACTACAAACTAGGTAAATACGCATAGTCTAACAATAGTCCTATCATTTATCTTGGCAATTTATATCAAAAACAAGAACAATCCTTTCTTACTATCGTTCTCTCAGGCGAATATTTGTCGCTCCGCTGGCGTAAAAATCCAGAGGAGCCTTACTAGAAGAAGGAATTAGTGATAGAATATCTCGACGGAGATATTGGATCTACTGTGAAACATTACAGTAAATCTGGCAATGCTGATGAAAACGGTCAAGTGAATGTTCAATAGCAAGACCGTCGGTGGGTTATACCATCGCTACAGACTGGGTCATCAGTGGGTACCTGAAATGGTGCTTAATGTACAGTCGGAATTTTCCTATCATACATTATGATAGTATCACTCTTGAACTTTTGCTATTTATATAGCAAGGGTGATATAAAATTTGGCAACTGTTATTACTAACTTATTAAGTGCTATACCATGGATAGGACAAGATTTCGTTCAATTTGTCTACCAACTAAAATTTACGGCGGAGCGTTTAATATTATTTATTTCTTTTATATCTTTCAGTGCATGCGTGCTAATTTTAAAATAAGCATATGCTTAATAAATTACAAATAAGTTCACGGTATCGACCCAAGTAATATTTAATATTTCTATTACTATTTGGGACACATAGATAAATAAATAGTGTTAATTTTGTAAAATTATCCCTGGACAATTAAAATTTCTCTATTTGCTGGAATCTTATGTGTTTTTATAAAGTACTTTAAATTCATTTCTTTTTTTTTTGAAAAAAAAACAGCGGAGCGATAAAGTGAAAATCTTTATATTTGAAAGAAATCAGCAGGTAATTTACCTCAACGAGTTTACGGGAAACTAGAATACTCAAAATATTCTAGATAATGAATTCTTATTCGATGCTTATTAATAAGCAAATAATAATAAAGAAACAAAGGGGGAGGTTTCTCAATAAATAACGCTACACTTAATAGATTCTTCTCATTACATTACTTACTTCCATTCGTTTTAGCTGCTTTAGCAGTTATGCATTTAATAGCTAAAGACGAACATGGTTCAGGTAATCCTTTAGGAGTAAG
The DNA here is from genome assembly GCA_029717555.1 of Peribolospora baueri. NCBI lineage: Eukaryota > Fungi > Basidiomycota > Peribolosporomycetes > Peribolosporales > Peribolosporaceae > Peribolospora > Peribolospora baueri. Next base: position 52,300 of record JAMDHS010000118.1, read on the forward strand.
TGGAAATACAGATAGATTACCATTCCATCCTTACTTTACATTCAAAGATCTTGTAACTATATTCTTATTCTTCTTAGCATTAAGTGCATTTGTATTCTACATGCCTAATGCCTTAGGACATAGTGATAATTATATTCCTGCTAACCCAATGCAAACACCACCTTCGATTAAAGATCTATGCAACGTACTACTACTATCTGGACTACCTATGTCACCTACTTCTAAGGTGGAAGTAGAGGAAACAATTGATTCAGACGAGTCTATCGTATCAGGTAGTGATCAAGATTCTTCTATCATTGAGGCTAACCCAGAGTTAGATAATAACGCTGACAATTCAACAACAGGAACTGTGCGAATTGACAACAAATTTGTTGTAATGACTCTTACACAACTAAAAACTAGGATGGACGAACAGCTAGTACTTGCATCACAAATGGTTTCATCATGGACTATTGAACTTCACACTACTTTCCAGCAGCTTGTAAACGGTGTTATGCAAGCTGACGGACACGTTGGAGGTTACTTTACAAATTTAAGTACTATAACTGTAGGCCTCTATGGTACATTAGCCAAAATGCAAGCAACGGTAGTATTCAATTCTTCGCACTACTATACACAGTGCTAACTAAATTAGGAGCAACTAACCTTTCATTTGCATACTCACTAACACAGTCTGGACATTGGCACATTCGACTATTTAGTAGAAACTGATTTGATATATTGTCTGTAATTCGACCATACTTCTCATTCATCTACGGATTCAAGTTCACAGCTCTTGCTAAACTAGCCCGAATTAAAGTTATCATGGACCAAATTGTATCATTAGATAATACTATCCAAGTGCACAAACTAATGATCGAGACTGTATATCTAGTATATTCATTAAGCCCTGCTTCTAATTCAGTTCGAGTAGTATCAATGATGCAAAAATTACTAGCTGTTGCTCCACAGGTACTTGTTAACTCATTTGTACCTTCTATTGCTGAAGCATATGCGGATAACTCAGCAGCTCTATCTTGGCCATTCATCTTCGGTTTATTCTTAGGTGATGGTAACTTCTACATTAGAATTCGAAGTGGTCTAAACTTCTTTCAATTTATCCCTTTGGTTAGAATTGTACAGCTTTCTACAGCCTACAATGATAAATTTCTTGCAAATATCATGGATTGGTTCCAATCAATGGAACTGTCAGCCAGAATGGACCGAGTAAACCACTTATCTTGGGTATTCATTGAAGGTAAAATTGGTATTATCAACCTATTCAACAACTTCATTAGCCCTCTACGCCCATTCTGGTTCTGGAGAGCAAGTCAACTTCACGTTATGGAGCAACTTGTTAAATATTTCAACTTTAGCTCTAAAGTGTTCTTACAGGCTCAAATTGCTATGCTTACACTAATTTACAGGATGCCTAACAAACGAAAATTACCAGTGTACCACTGGATTAGCATTATCACAGCAATTCACCTGAATATTAATAAGCACATTCCTTCTGGGCATGCATATATTGCACCCTATAACAAAAACGGAGGAGGTTGAGCAGTAACACTACCTAAATCACTGGATATCAAGCCGCGGCAGAAACACTTCAATTTTACTCGCTATGGTAGCAGTGAAGCAGCACTAGCAGCAGCTATTCAGTATCGAGATACTCAATTTAGTGCTGCACTAAAGAAACAGGGTTTTATTAATTAATATATAAAACAAACCTTCTCCTCTCCAGCTCTAGTGCAAGT
>JAMDHS010000119.1:0-52127 GCA_029717555.1 Peribolospora baueri
TGCCCTTTTTGAGTGTCACGGACGCCCGAGGCCGCTTTTGCCTAGCAGAAACCCCTTCTCGCATACTTGTTTTACCTTACCCTTCTCCTCTCCTCCCTCCCATCAGACGTGACCTGATCCAATGCCAAATCGCGGTCTTGCAACCGGATATTAGAATAGAAGAAACGGCGCCGCCATGGATGGAATAGAAGAAACGCTACCTACCGTCTTGGATGGCGCCTGTGATCGACGATGACGTTGCTGCTGAGTGAGGCGCACCCACCCACGCGCGTGTCACGGACGGGCCGTGTGTGCGTGCGTGCGTGTGTGCGTGTTATGTTGAATAACGTGTTCTCGTTCTCGGATCCCGACTGGGACTGGACGAGAAGGATGTAACCAGTGTTGTGTACAATGAAGGCTACGAGACGTCCTCCCTCCCGTCCAGCGTGCTTCTAGAAGATCACAATTTTTTCTCCTTCCTTCCTTCCTTCCTTCCGACAAGGCGAGACCCGGTCCCGCCCGCCCGCTCACTCACCCCTCTTTTCCCCTCCCCCACCTCTCCTTCTCCTCACAAACGCCTTCACGTCCCCTTTCGTCTGCGCCGCGCCCAAGCCCGCGCGGCTCGGGTCGAAGGACGGCACGCGGATCGTCCGCTCCGCCCGCGGCCGTCGTCCCTTCTCCGTCTCCGTCTCTGTTTCTGTTTCTGCCCCCGCTTCTTTTTCTCCCCGCTGGGACGGCTGTCGATCGAGGACGGGCACGAGGTCGCCCTCGACGTGCTTGCCCTTTTCGTCGACGAGATCCGAGATGGAGAGGTCGAGGTGGCGGAGGCAATAGAGGGTGAAGATGCGTAGCTCGAGGGTGGCGAAGAATCGGCCTGTGGGCGAGGTGTGGCCGACGAGGCAACGGGTATGGGGGAGCGAGGGGACGTGGCGTGATGGGATGGAAACGAAGTGAGGAGACATGGACACGGACACGGGCCGTCGATGCGAGGCAGCGTGTACCCTGTTCTGATCCTTCCACTTGATCCTCCTCCGCTCGCTCACCTTCGCACTTGGACACGCCACCTCCGAAAGGCATCGTCGGGTTAGAGATCACCTTGCCGTCCTTCCGGAACTTTGGGTTGCCGAGGAACCGATCAGGCATGAACGCCTCGGGGCGGTCGTGCACGCCGGTGTCGACGTGCGTCATTCGGGTGGAGCACATCACGATGTCGCCCTTCTGTAGCGCGTAGGTCTTCTGAACGGACGTCGAGGTCGAAGAGGGCGAGGGCGAGGGCGAGCAAGGCACGGAGCCCGCGATGGTCGCTTCCTTGGTCACCAGCCGGATCGAGGACGCCGAAACGCACATGCGAAGGCTGTGAAGGAAATCGGACGACGCCCCACGCCAAAGGTCCGCGCTCGGACAGGAGGTTAGAGCGTGCCATTTTCGTACGCACAGCGGCAGGGCATACTCACACCTCGTCGATCGTCGAAGTCAGCAACGGGAACAAGCTGTCGAGTGCGGAGACATCCTTGAGAAGGTCGGCGAATCTAACGTCCTCCGTAAGCTCGCCAAAATAGGTTTGTTCCGCGCGCTCCAGCTCGGAGCGTAACTGGGAAAGAAGGGTGGGCTCTTGGTAGAGGATGACCACCACCCAGAAGGCGACCCACGGAGCGTTCGCCTGTACCAAAGAGGAAAGTCGGAGGATTCGCGTGTGCTTGAGTCTTGAACGAGCACACCTACTTCGGAGAACCGTACACCGCCGCATTAGTAGCGGTGGTCACTTCCGCTCACTTCTAGAGCCCACAGGTCGGAAACGAGACTGGCATGCAGCTGAGTTGCCTGGGATTGGTCAACTTGCAAAGGTTAGCGATACAGTCCACGCGAGGGCGGTCCAGCAGCCTTCCGGGCTTGCTCACAGGCCAGTCAAAGCGCCTCGTCAATTGGATGATGTCGTTGACAAGCTCAAAAGCGCCTTCGATCCGACCAGTGTCCTCGTCCCCGTACTTCTCGAGATAGTCCTTCATGGTTTGCTGCAGTCTCGTCCTGGCCTCGATGCCCTTCCTGACGGTGAAGGAAGGCAGTCCGACGGCCATGAAGGGAAACCAGTTGTCAAATTCCCATAAATCATCCGCGGAATTGGTCGGGAAGTCGGGCCCAAAGAAAGCCCTCGCGGAGGAGCCGTAGATGAGCGACAGTAGCGGGCCCTTGAGCTGGAGCGTCGCGCCTTGAGAGGGTACGCTCGCCATGAAGCCTTCGAAGGCGGCGATGAGGCTGTCGACATAGCTAGACACTAGAGGACCTAATGCGTTCTTGGACAAACCCCTGTGCGAAGTTTGATCCAAGTTAGCCAAACATGGACGAGCCATTGGGTCCAGCTTGCATCGTCTGATGCGACAAAATTAAGCCGCTGCCCTCACCGATGGTGAACGGGGAAATATTCCTTCTGCATGCTGTCGAAGACTCGATCTGACATGCCGAAGCATTGTTTGCTGAACTGGAAGCGGATGGGAATAAAGGTGAAGGTCGAAGGGTCCTACAGAGGATTGGGCGATGCCAAAAGGTGGTTAACGCTCCTGCCCTCGTTGGGTGAAAGCTAGAAGACGTGCGCCGATAGTCAGTCAGTCAGTCAAGCCACCTTGTAAACGTTGTTGATCACGATAGGCGATGTGACATGAATGAGCTTTTTCGGCCCGATCTTTGCCGCCCATATGTCTCCGTACTGGATGGGTGAATGCCGATGGGATAGATGTCAGTTAAGTCGGGCCCTGCCCTGCGTGCGGCGAGGGAAGCAAGGAAGACGGACAGCTGACCTTGGCCGTGTTCCTCACGAGGAAGCCGTCAGGATCCTTACCAAACTCGAGCGCGCTGTTCAGGATGGGCACCCAGCTCTTGACCACCGGTGGGCGTTCGTAACCTGGCGTTTTTTGTCGTTTGCTGGTGAGGAGGTAGACGAGCGCCGCCGCGAGCACGCACAGGAGAGCGTTGGCCGCCAGCGTGCGGTCCTCCTTGGCTGTGTGAGAGGCAGCGTCCGCCCAAGTGGTCATCGCAAAGGTCGATGTGGTCAGAGACGAAGAAGAGGTGAGTGCGACGACGGCGCATATATAGTCTCGTCATCTGGACATGCACGCCGAGAATACCTCCACGCCACAGCTTCCGTCCCGCTAACACTCGAGCTCCACTTCATTCGCTTCTTGAGCTCATGTAGACGCCTCCATTCCGACTCCGCGGATACCTTGTTCCGGCATCGATGGCGACGGCGGAGAGCCGCGGGAACGACTCGGCTTTAATTCTGCCGAGGCAACTCGCGCGCCTCGTCAAGGAAGCGGGATGAAGTGCCAGGTATGCAAACGTAGCTCGACACAGGCTCGCCCATCGTCCGTCGCGGTTCAACCGGCCTGCTCTGAGCGTCGTCGTGTCTAGCACCCTGTTTCTGCGGGACCCAATAGTCGCAACCTCGCTAGTCACTGAGAACCATAACCGGTGCTTGCATGTCACCATGAAAACTGAGAGCAAGCGCGCACTGATGATGGCGGTCGTCATCTTTCGTCCAGGCTCTCTCTCATGCAAAGAGACCGACAACGGGGCCGCACGAGGACTACAAGCGGGGGCGGCGAAATGGAGAACTTTTGTTTAAAAAACTGGATTTGACGTCGAATGGCCACAGGACAGCCAGGTCCTGCGAACGAGGGCACAGAATTCACACCATCGACGACGTCGCTCAGACGGCCTCCCACTGTACACACGTGTCCGAGAGGAAACGAGTCGGCAAGTGAGCTATGACGGCACTAGACGCCAGAGAAAAACGGTCGAAACGAGCGGATAGACACCCAACGTCCATGAGTTTCGTCATGACGTCTGTACACTCACCTCTTCCACCGCGCTGTAGAACTCCTTCACAATCTTCTCCTGCGCCTTCCTCCCTTCCGCAGAGCCTTTCTCGCCAATGCCACGCACGACGAGGTACCGGCGTCCAGTCAGGATTTCTACGGTAACCTCGCCCAGCTCGTCCGGGCTGACCGACTCGGTGTGCGCTTTCGAGCCGACAACGATCGCGCCTGCCTCTTGGGCGATGACTGGATGTCCCGGTCGGGGTATGGACAGCGGGTTATGCAGATCGATAATGAGTGGATTGAAGCCAGTCGATAACGGTTCAAGGTCCGACACGTTCGCGACGACTCACCGATGCCGGCGCACACATCCCATGCCCAGCAGCCGATCTCCCAATACCTGCATGAAATCCGGAATGCGTCCACCGGTTCATCTCAGCTCTCGCGGGAGCTCATGCGCAAGTACGAAGAAAAGAAAACAAAAGACGTACATGTCCTCCTGTCCAGCAGCTACGTGACAGTAATGCAAGGCAGCCGAGCTGCGGAATGCGGAGTGACGGTAGTAATAGCATAAGTTGAATCAATCACGCCGGAAGCACAGGTTCAAAAGGGGTGCCCGAGGCGCAGTCGTGCCGACAGCAAAGGAAAACGGGCATAACTCGCTCACCCGATGCTCCGGATCCCCTGGCACATCAGTCCGCCAACGACCTTCTGCGCGCCCGCCTCCTCCCTGCCATCACCTGCAAGGCGCTCGAACGACCTTGCCTTCTTGTCCATGATGTCCTTGCGCCTATCGCTCCCCCATTCCAGGCCGACAAGGGCGGAGCCAAGGGAAGAGAGAGGAGGCGCGGGCTGAACGAGCGGGAGACGGCGCGGGTCAGGGTTTTGAGGGGTGCGAACGAAGGAGCCTTGGCCGGCTACACCGGTGTAGAGGTGGTCGATGAAAGGCGCATAGATTACGCCTGTCGGTCGATCGTAGACGGCCGATGATTGTCATTCAGACGACCAAACAGGCGGGCGCAATGCATTCGAAAATCGAATTGCCCTTAAAACGCACCGAGGACGGGCTTTTTCTTGTACGTGAAGCCCAGCGAGATAGCTACCCAGGGGAAACCGTGAATGAAGTTGGTCGTACCTGTGGGAAATCGTTTGAAGAGGAGTCACATTAGCGCAAGGTTTCGATTGTGGAGGATAGGGAGGGCAGACGTAGTGATGAAAATCTAGGGCATACCATCGATGGGGTCGCAGATCCAAGTTGGGTCGTCCTGGAGAGCGATGACAGACCAAGCTGAGCGGCGGACTGCACTCCGCGGCCGGAACGCATGAATGCACACGGCGGTCTCACTGTGATCTGATTCTTCTCGCCAGCGGCCCACGACTCCTCTCCGACGAACCTGGGGGGAGTCAGAAACGGTAGAGATGCGATGAGCGCCAGCCGTGCCCTCGCGCTCAGGATTGCCTCACTAGACGCACTTGTGAGTCGGGAAAGCTTCAAAAATGGCATTTTTGACCATTTTCTCAACCGCCTGGTCCGTCTCTGTGACCAGCTGTTGGAGTCGAAGCAAGTCGTCAATGAGAACTGAGAGCGGTTGACGCCAGGAAACGGCCCCTGTACAGCTGGGATCCCTCTTGAAGAACAGGTCAGCTCACATCAACACTGTTCTTCTTCTCATCATATCCGGCAGCGCTCTTGAAACGATTCTCGGAACCCTCGACGATGGCCGCACCGGCCTGTTTGGCCAAGAGGCTATGTTTATACGGGACAGCGAAGGAGGTCGCAGAGGCCATGCAATCAGACCAGGCTCGTCTCTAGAAGATGCTGACAGTTCAAACGCAGACAGACAAATAGCAAAAGCTGAGGCTCACACGGCGAACTCCAAGATGGCGTTGAGGTCAAGCTCCGACATGATTGCGTGCGTGTGGTAAGACGAGAGTCGACTCTCCTACGAAGAAGGGGGGGGATGGGTCAATCGGCGGTGCGCTGGTCGTCGCCGCAGTATTAGAACGTGATCGACAACGGATTACGAGTTGAACATCAACAACCATGTCCGACGACGCCAAGATCCTCGCTCAGATAGCCAAAGTGGCAGGTGCGTGCGTGAGGGGGGATAGGAGACTGGATGGCGCATTTAAAGCGGTTTGGATCGTAGTATACATAGCCATCTCCTCCTTGCGCGCTCCTTCACGTCACAGGAGCCATCAACCGTCACAAAGCTGCGGGATCACAACCACCAAGCTACAGGGCAACACAACCACCAAGCTACAGAGCAGCACAACCACAAGGATTTAAGCCGGCAGCGGCGGTACGACCACCGCCCTCCTCTTCCTCTGATGTTCTCGTTCAGATAGCAAAGGTTGCTGGTACGTACAGGAAAATCTACTGGCGTGACGGGAATTTCGCATAGATCGCTCTCCTTTTCTGGCCCGCGCAGGCGCGATAAATCGCCACAAGGCCACTGCCACTGGAGCAGCCATTCCTCGGCCACCCCCGGCGGAACGGATCACTCCCGTCCATGGAACACGTCGACTCCCTACAAGAACCAATAAGACTCTTGTAAAGGGCAAGGTGCCCTTTCAACATAGACCAGGGAGGGGAAAGGCTCCCGCCAAGGGGAAGGCCGTGTTTCAACCCCGACAGAAAAAACGGCTGTGCAGCTTTTTCACTCGCAGAGGTCTGCGGCAGCTTCTTGTTTTCGTAATCTTGCTTTTTAAGCTCACGTCGTCCTTGTTTGATGCTACCTGTCTTTCGAAACCGCCGCGTCTTTCTAGGTCGTTGCAACAGGGGCCTCACATGTCCGTTCGTACATGACGCCTCCAAAACGGCAATATGCCCCCGCTTCCTACGTCGCTCTTGCCCCGACACGGCCGAATCCTGTCCACTGAGTCACGAACCCAACGACCACCGGATGCCCTTCTGCCACCACTTTTCCAAGCGAGGCGAGTGCCGCAGCGGCGACTCGTGCCCCTACCCGCACATCAAGCTAGCCGATGATGCGCCCGTCTGCCCTGGTTTTGCCCGGCTGGGTTGGTGCGAGAACGGAGCGAACTGCAACAAGCGGCACACGTGGGAGTGTCCTGAATTTGCGGAGAAGGGGGTGTGTCGTCGGCCCAAGTGCAAGTTACCTCATATCCTTCGAGCCGAGCGAGCTAGGGCTAAGAAGCGGCCTGCTGGCGGTGAAGATGACTCGGACGCGGGCCCGGTGGCCAAGAAAGCTCGCGTCCCTGGAGAGGACAAGGGTAAGGGTAAATCATCGGCAACGGACGTTGATGGAAGTTTAAAGATTAAAGCAGCGGCAGCAGCCTCGCCGAATGAGAGCAACGTCCGGGACCACGCGGACTTTGTCCGCTTTGGGGATGACACAGACGAGGACGACTTGTTGGATCAGGCGGACTTTGTGGCGTTTGGTGACATGGACGAGGAGGAACTTTTTGACGAGGAGGAAGAGGAGGAGGGGAGGGAGGAAGCGGAAGAGGAGGAAGGGGAAGGGAAGGGGGAAGGAGAGGAAGAAGAGGAAGAGGAAGAAGACGAGGAAGAGGAAGAAGATGAGGAAAAGGAAGAGGAAGAGGTGGGAGAGGGAGGCGAGCAAGTTGGCGCCGACTCCGTGTCCATGGACAACCACTATGCAAGCGAAGGCGGGGGTGCAGAGGAGAAAGAAAACGATGATGGCGGTGGAGAGATGTCGACTTCCGCGCCTCCGTCTTGACACGAGAGCGTGGTGGAAGCGCTGGTGGAAGGAGAGGGAGCTGGGCGCTGAACGCGCTGTATTTCGACGCTGGTATGTAATGGCGATTTGTTATCCTGAGCAGCCACAGCAGAACGCCTCCCTATCTTTGCATTTACAAGTTTTAGCCTTGATCCTTCCCCCAAGCAACGCCCAGCACTCTCTTTCTAGTAAACGCCTATCCTTAGTCTTCCTCTCGTTGGACCAGGCCGTCCCGTCAACCACGCTCGTTCAAGAAACTCAGCTACGCCCGTCGCTTAGTGTCTGAAGTCACACCCGCCCGCGGGGCGCTGTCCGTTCCTTCACACCTACACGCACCCCTCCTTGATCCTCACCTCGCCCCTCCCCCTTCCCAGTGCCAAACATGTACTACGAGATCACCGTCAAACCAAGCAAGCCCTGCCGTCAACACCGTCTCCTTTCCGCGGGCGACCCAGACGGCCGTTGCCTAGCCCATCTCTCACGCCGTCGGCATGGGGAGCGATCCGCAAGTGCTTGTCCCTGCGTTCCACTCCGCTGACTGAACGGATGGAACGTGGCTTTCTTTGGCGTGACCCGTTTTGTCTCCTACTTGTTGGTGTGATCGTTCTTGTCAAGGAAATGCACGACCACTGAGGGGATAGGATTACGATTGTATGACGCATTCTCAACGATTGGCGAGGGTCATCAGTTCGTAGGTCATGATGGCATAGGGGGACACATGTGAAGGGGGATACATATATGATCACACGGGGAGCACACGACTGAAGCCAGACAAGAGGTGTGTGCACGAAAAAGACTCGGAGGAGGACAAAGGGTTGAAGACCGAATGTTCGTCCGCCATATGTCCACCAAGCCTCACCAGCCAAACACCATATCGCTAATCTTACTCATGTACCCTCCTCCTTCCTGGAACCTGCCCGCCTTGTTCGACCCTGACTGTGGAGTCTGCGGTTCCTTGAACAAGCTAGCCGGCGGACCGGTGGGCCTGGAGAGGAAGCTACCCGGACCGATGCTCTTCGGTCGTTCGCCGCGACCGGCGGCCGACCTTAACGCCGGGGCGTTCATGACGGCGATCCGTCGCACGTTGGCCGGCGTAGATGCTCGACCGGGAGTCCCTACCGAGCCGCCCGCACCGGTGCCCGTACCGATAATCGGCGAGGGCGCACTGTGGACCCCCACGTCGCCGTTCATCACCGACGCCGAAGTGGTCTGGCTGGAGGGAGCGAGGTATGGGAACAAGCCGGCTTGTGCCGCCGCGTCCTCGTCGGCCCACTTGATGCCGACCATGAGCACACCGCCGATACTTTCGCCGTTTCTGCGCACCATCCTCGCGGCCACCCAGCTCTGCTTGAATGTCACCTCTACCCAGTTCCCATCCGCTGGACCCAGCTCCTGGCGAACGATATCCGGAGGGTCGAAGAAGTGGGAAAGAATGACAGCGGCTGTATCGACGGGGAAGCCGAAGAAGATAACCCTGCGAAGGTTCTCCGGGTCCGAGGAGCCTTCCGTTCGAGGCGGCAAAGGCCGTTCGTCCGAACCGTTGGCAGTTTTGTCAGGGGCAGCGACGGCGCTGCAGACAGGGAGCCGAGGTTCTTAAATGTCAGCTTGCAATCGAGATAACTGAAAAGAGAAGGAACTCACTTTCCAGGGGTACCGTTCGCAGGACCGGGCATCTGCTCCATATCTTCCAAGCTAACCACCGGTGGAGCATCCTCGTCCTCCATGGGCACATGCCCACCAGCTTGACGACCTTTTGTTCGGCCGAATAGGCCGCCGCCCAAGTCGGAGAAAGAGGCACGTTGGAAGCTGAGATCAGAGGATGACGAGCGGTGGGGACTGGTTAATGGGGAGAGGAGCAGAAGGGAAGAATCAATATCCGACTTCAGAGACACGTCTCTACACGCGCATGGAGAGCGAATGAAGTCGCGGCGCAGACTTTACTCACTGGTCTCGTCCAAAAAGGCCCGAGCCTGACTGATCAAATCGCGATGGAGAGGATAGATCGAGTGAAGATCGACTGGCAGAGGCGCTCCAGAGGCCGCCGCCATCGTCTTTGGTTGGGGGTGAGTAGGTTGACTGGAGCAGATAGGAGAGAGATAACATTGTGAGCACCTCTACCAGTCGGAAAACGCTAAATTTGCAACGTCCTACTCACCCGCCTCTGCTCAGTGTTACTCAGATAGCCCGGAAGATACACGGTCTGCGGCTGCTCCGCAGGCGACGAGCCAAATAGCGGCGCCATCGAGGAGGACGAGGCGGCAGTACGACCGTATGGCGACACATTCGTGCCGCTCGCCATCGAGGAGGACGCGGTGGTGGTGCGACCGTATGGCGACGAGTTCGTGCCGCTGGGAGTACCGCTCGCACCAAAACCGTAGCCGAAGTTTCCGACTTGGCCGCCGCCGACTCCAGGCGTGCCTGCCCGAGGAAAGGTATTCTGACCCACAGGGGTGCCTGCTCGCGCAAAGTTACTCTGGCTTGCATTGCCGCCGAAGGCACCACCGAAACGCTGCTGCTGGGGCGTGCCTTGCTGCTGTTGCTGCTGCTGTTGTTGCTGAGGCACGCCTTGTTGGGGCGTTTGAGTGGCGAAGCCGAAGGGTAAAGATTGGGAAGTGGCAAAGCGGTTCTGACTGGAGCCAAACATGGTAGCGATGGTGTGAGGAAGGAGGAAGAAGGAGATCCAAAGTTGGTGGCCTGCGAGGCCGGACGAGGGGTACAATGGCAAGTTAGGACATTCCCGTCTCCGTCGCGAGCAAGCACAAGCAGAGCGCGGACGGTAGACGGTTAGGGTTGGCCGCAGCGCGATCGCGGTCGCATGTGGAACCGTCTTGAGGTCACGTGGACACGACCTTGTGGTATGTGTTGCAATCCCCGCCTAACTCCGACTGCTCCTGGCTCCCAACATATTGAACCCCGTTGGTTTATGTAGAATCTACGTCTCGTGTATGTAAACGACCCTTTTCGCCCTGTTCCGAGCAGGGAAACCAGAAATCGCTCTCGCGCTAACACCGAGCACGTAAACGCGAGTCACAACCTGAAGCGCACGCGGTCGGCCTGGAGGGAGCATGTCTTCGGTAAACGCAACATGCCTCGGCCTCCGGTCATCCACCAAGTCAAAACAAGGTAGGTTCTTTCTTGCGCACGATAATTTATGGCGCCTGGTGGGTGAGCCATGGTTGGCCTCCATACCGGGTCCGTGCTTGGACCCAATGGTTGACCTTGTCGACCCGCTTTCTGTCTGCGCCTTTTGGCTCACTCAATGCCGGCACAAATTTTCCACGAGTTCACCGAAGAATTGATGAAGGAGAGACCCGTAACCCAAGGAATCCGCCAGCGAGGACCTCCTCAAAAAAGCCGACCAAGTGCCCCCGCACAGACCATCCGACCACGCCATCGATATCGAGCTCGGCACGACTCCTCCCTTCGGACGACTATACAGCCTCTCCGAACGGGAACTTGAACTTCGCATCTGGATCGATGAGAACCTCGCCCGCGGGTTCATCCGCCCGTCGAAATCGCCCGCAGGTGCTCCAATTCTCTTCGTCAAGAAGAAATCCGGGGAACTCCGCCTCTGCGTCGATTATCGAGGACTCAATTCCATCATCCGCAAGAACCGGCTCGCCTTGCCCCACATCTCCGACACCTTGGACCGATTGCGCGGCGCACGAAGCCATCACTTCGTGGCCGGAGCCCACCAGCCTCACCGAGCTTCTCTCGTTTCTGGGCTTCGCCAACTTCTACAGGCGATTCATCAACGGCTACTCGCGCACCATTCTTCCGTTTACCCGACTACTCAAGAAAGAGCAAGCCAACGCTCCCTTCGCTTTCGATCTTGATTCTCAACACGTCTTGAGAGCGGCAAAGGCTTGGCGAGAATCGGGACCGAAGGCAAACGGAGAGCTGGCCTGCTCTTTCTTGAGGAGGCGAGTGAGCGGAAGAATGGTGCGCGAGTGGCCGTTGATGAATAGCCTGTAAAAGTTGGCGAAGCCCAGAAACGAGAGAAGCTCGGTGGGGCTGGTGGGCTCCGGCCACGAGGTGATGGCGTCTACCTTGTCCTTCGACATGTGGACGCCATCGGCAGACACAGTGTACCCCAGATACTCGGTCTGGGTCATGTGGAAGGAGCATTTTTCTGCCTTGGCGTACAAGCCGTTGTTGATGAGGCGGCGAAGTACCTCGCGGACGTGGCGGACATGTTACTCTGCGTCCAAAGAGAAAACAAGAATGTCATCCAAATACACAAGCACCGTGACGTCCAGAAGGTCTCGGAAGATGTCGTTCATAAGACCCTGGAACGTTGCGGGAGCGTTAGTGAGCCCGAAAGGCATCACGATAGACTCAAAATGTCCGTACGCCGCGCAATCGGTCCAAGGTGTCGGAGATGAGGGGCAAGGCGAGCCGGTTCTTGCGGGTGTCGAATTGAGTCCTCGGTAATCGACGCAGAGGCGGAGTTCCCCAGATTTCTTCTTGTCGAGAAGGAGTGGCCGTGTCGAGACGGAGGTGCCGATGCCGAAGCCTCATGCCGAAGCCTTAGATTCGAGGAGTGCTCGAGACTTCTTGACCTCTCTGCCGCTGGACGTTCGTATTGCTTCGGCCGGTGCTTGTCGCTCTGTAACACTTTTTCCTTTCTGGAAGCAGTCTTCGGCCACTGCGCTCCGCCAGAGCGGACAAAACACCACTGTCGGTTTATGGCAGGAAGGAAAATGGTATCATAAGCCGACCGTATGGGCCGACGCCTTCAGAGGCATTGCATCGGAGACAGCTGGATCGCTGGATATCCCAGGAGACGGGGAAATGAGGAGCGCAAACGTGGTCGTCCCACGTCTCTCTTCGCGACATGCCAGCACGTCAGCTTACAGGCAGCGAGATTCCGCTCAGCGGCTGGACCACTGAAGACACCCCGACCAGGGGACAGTCGCACCGTTGACATAGCCAGAGGTCGAAAAGAGGAGATTTTGGTTGAGTGTCGCACCATCTGCCGTCGAGCGCACGCACTGACCACGTCACGTGCCTTCCGTGCTCTTGGCCCGCCTATTCCACAACGGACGGCGACGAGTATGACGACCGCCACCAACTTATTCTCGTTCCGTATCTGCGCAATTATGTGTGTGCTTGTGCGATCCTGCAGACGGCTTTCGTTCATGGAGACGGAGCAAGAAGGGAAATCATCACGACGTTACCACCTACCTGACCGCCGGCACCATCTACCGGGACCGCCCGGACCTCGGACCGGACGACGCATCGTCATCTTAAAATATTCACAGTCCCCATGGGGCCCCACCTCGCAAGCAGTCTACTCGTCTAGTCGTCCGTCTCCGAGTTTTCCTTCAAGCTCGTCCCTTTATCGCCAACGGACGGAAAGCACGGAAGCGGCGCAGCACTTACTGCTCGCTTCCCTCGATGCGCAAGCTACATACGTCTGCTCACCCTCCGTCTCCCGCGACGCAGCTTGCTGTATAAAAGGCGCCCGATCGTCAAGCACTCGCTTAGGCTGAGCTCGGTCCGTCTCTCCCTTGCTCGTCAGTCAACGTCCTACGACAATACGGCAGAAACCAAAGAAACCGGCAAGATGTCGTTCCGACGCCGGCTTTTCTCCGTCTCTCTCACACTCTCTCTCCTTCTCTCCTGGTCACCCGTTCACAGCGCCCTCGCCCTCGGACAGGAGCGTTGTCTCACGTTCGCCTCGTCCTCCTCAACAAAGGATACCTTCCCGCTTGTCCATTCAGGCCAGGCTCTCCCCCTCCTCATCGATGCACAGGACCATGCCGGAGTGAGAAGGGCGGCCGGATCGTTTGCCGAGGACGTGGAAGCGGTGACCGGTGTCAAGCCCGACGTTTTATCCGTAAATGGCTCGCTTCCTTCATTGTCGTCCCGCTCAGTCATCATCGCTGGGTCCTTGGGAACCACATTGATTTCAAAAATGATGGAAAGCGCTGGCGGACAGCAGATCAACGGATCCACTCTTGCCGCTGGCGGGTTTTCAACGCTGCATGGAAAGTGGGAGGCTTTCCAGATTCAGGTCGTTCAAAGGCCGATGGAGGGTGTTGATGAGGCGCTTGTGATTGCTGGTGGCGACAAGGTTGGCTCAGTTTCCCCTCCTTTCGCTTTCTTGCCCACGTTGTCATGGCACAGTCGCGTTCAGTGCTTATTTCCTCACATTCTTAACCACAGCGTGGTACCATATATGGGCTGTACGATCTCTCGGAGCAAATGGGCGTGTCTCCTTGGCATTGGTGGGTATGAGCGAGCCAACAAAGAGACTTCACGGCGAGGACAGGACGCGGCGTACCGCTAGCAATGCCTTCATTTCATCTCAAAAAGTAGTGAAATTAAAGTGTTCATTTCCCTTTTCAGGTGGGCGGACGTCGCGCCGGACACTCAGGGTGGCATCTACTTCCAGCGCAATATGACGTGCAGACACGATGAACCTTCTGTCAAATACCGGTGAGCAGGTTCTTCCCGTTTGGCCTAGCTAATGTTCATCTTCTCACTGCCTGAGGGCTCGATGATTTATCCTGAACTATTTTTGCTTTCGCTGCACAGCGGCATATTCATCAACGACGAACAGCCAGTGCTATGGGATTGGGCCAAAACGTATTATAAAACCGGTAGCGGTCCCCCTTTCATCGCCGACATGTACGCGTGAGTCTGTCTCTTATCGCTTGGTGATCAAGAGGGAGAGCGCGTTGATAACAACTTCCTTCCTCCACGGGTCCCGGTATCTTCATTTGCAGAAGGATTTTTGAACTCCTTCTCAGGCTCAAAGCCAATCTGCTTTGGCCCGCCATGTGGGCAAGGTGAGAGGGTGTGTCCTCGTGCGTAGTCGTCAGAGTGGCTTGCTCAATGATGATACTTACTCTTTTGTACCTCCTGCGCCACCTTGTACAGCATGTTCGATGTCGACGGTCTTAACATCACCAATGGACTACCCCCAACCCCGACTGCCGGGCCGAATCAAGTTCTGGCAGACTCCTACGGAATAGTGATGGGCACCAGTCACCAAGAGCCCATGGCTCGTGAGTTCTCGTCTCTTTTTCGTCGTCGCCTTCATGATGGCCAATGGCTCTCGACTTCCTTCCCCCTCACGGCCAACTGAAGGTAATACGCCCGAATGGAGCACATACGGCACAGGAGCTGTAAGCTTCAGGTTTTATTTGAGTCTGGACTCGCCGCATAGGAGCTGAGGGTGCCTTGATCTCCTGATCCTCCAGTGGAACTTTACGACCAACAGCCAAGAGCTCACCGTGAGTTCACCCTTCTGCAAATTACTGCTGCTTTCTGGTCAGGTTTAGCATGATACTGACAAGTTTGTTTGACCGTCGATTTACGACATCAGTCCTTTTGGACGTACGGCGCAGAGCGAGCACGGCCGTATGATACGATGTTTACAGTAGGGATGAGGGGCAATGGCGACCTTCCCCTTCCGGGAGCGAATATTCAGGTCGGAATTTTTTTGACTGCTCCCTACCGAAGTGCTCGCTAGCGTCGTTGCTTGTATACTGAGCCTGTCATCGCTTTCCGGTACCATGTTCCCACAGGTCATGCAAAGTACGTATCCTCGAAGAGGGTACTGAGTGCAGAGATGGGTCGACTCTCAGGCTGACGAAATCCATTCACCGGCGCCTCTGGTCTCTGCAAGACATCACCGCCTCACAAAGGAAGGTTCTGTCCAACGTCTTCAACAAATCAGACGTCACCATCATCCCTCAGATGTGGTGCATGTACAAGGAGGTGCTGGTGGGTCCGAGGCTCGGGTTTGTCAACCCGAATAAGGCAAGTCGACGGATTTTCGACTGTAACTAAGGAAGATTGTGGGGGCGTGCTTTGGAGTAGTCGTACTATGCTTCCGGCCTTCAAGTGCCGGAAGACGTAACTGTGCTAATTCCTGACGATAAGTACGTGCAAATGTACGCTCACCTTGTCGTGTATAGCGGTCGCTCATATATCTGCTCCACTTCCGGCCTCGATGGCCAAACAGCTGGGGCAATCTGATGTGGGCGTTGTCGGTAAGTAAGAGAGAGGGACGACATCTTGGATTTGTGAGAAACAAGCTGAGCGTCGGCCTTAGTTTGTCTCTCAGCCGTCAGCGGCCAACAGGACGGGAGGCGGTGGCGTGTACTACCACGCAGACTACGTCGGTGATCCTAGGGACTATAAGTGGATCAAGTAGGACCTCCCTTTTTGAAGCATCTCCTTTTTCTCCGCCCGCTCGGCTGAAGTATTTCCGTCCCGTCCTCTTACAGCACTGTCAGTTTGCCGAAGGTGGGGAAAGAATTGTCAACCCTGAGTCCGGACCGTATCCTGACGAGTTTTCGTGTTGTCCTGTCGGGTAGACTTGGGAGCAGATGCACATCGCCTCAGCGTATAACATGAACAAGATATGGGTACTGAACGTAGGAGGTGAGTTTTCCGCTCTGTAAGGCCAGGTTGGCCAGATTTGCGCTGAAAGGGGAATTCCTCGCGCTTGTCTCGCGTACCTGTGACAGACCTCAAGATGCTGGAGGTACCCACTGAATTCTTCCTCTCGATGGCATACGACACGTCGCGTTGGCACAGGGACTCCATTATAGATTATTTAGAGCAGTGGGCGGCGCGCGAGTTTGGTCAGAAGTATGCCAAGGACATTGCCAACATCACGCTGAGCTATTCCGTACGTTCCAAGATGACGAGCTGGCAGGGTTAGCGTTCAACATACTGAGATACGTCTTTGGACTGCTCCTGAACAGAACATGAACGCTCGCATCAAACCCGAGCTGGTCAATTCGACGCTTTGGAGCCTGATCAACTATGAAGAGTGAGCTTCTCATCATCCCTTGCTCACAGAGGCGAAGATGCACCCGGGCACGAGACTGAGAGACTTACACGCAACTTCCTAGAGCCGACAAAGTTGTGGCCACGTGGAATTCTTTAGTCCAGCGGGCTTCCAAGATTTACGCCAACCTTCCGAGCTCCAAACACGATGCCTTTTTTGAGCTCGTGCTCGCACCCACGGCCTTGTCTGCTAACCTGAATGAACTATATATTGCCGCGTAGGTGGATTCCCTCACTGGCTCCGGTCGCTTGCCTACTCGCGTTCATTCGCTCTTCTGATCGGCAGAGGCAAGAACAACCTCTACGCCAGCCAAGGTCGAACCTCGGCCAACCTGTGGGCTGAGAAGACTTTGGCGTTATTCCGAAACGACCAAAACCTCACAAACGTCTTCCATGGCCTGCAAAATGGAAAGTGGAATCAGTGAGTGCAGCCTCCTTGTAGTTTCATCTCGTAGTTTTTGGAAAACTCATTTGGATTACATGGTCTCTTTTTGTATCGCTGAAAGTATGCTCGGCCAAACAGTAGGTCACACGATAATTAATTTGTTGAACGCTGGCACGTCGTCACTGACGTTTCGATGCATACTGTCTGCGTGTTTCAGCACATCAACTACTACTACTGGCAAGTCTTCGTAGCACCAATATCCTCTGTTTTGTCCTTCCACTGACTTTATAGGCACGGCTTTCTTGACCGCACCACAGGCAACAGCCTATGCGGAACACCCTTCCGCCGGTTCAGTGGGTCCAGGACTTGCCGGCTACTCCAACCGGCCCAAGCAACGTCCGTATCACTGTCGAAAACTCCAAAGGCGCTTGGCCAGGAGATAACCAATACAACTGCGCTCAAGGTGACTTGAATTACCGTCAGCTTGCTAGGAGCTTGCTTCCCAGAGTCTAAGTATGCTGGCCAACGACCTCTTCTTCAGGCTACAGCTGTCCGGACCCTACCCTCCTCCCGATGGATCCTTATGGCGCTCCATCGCGGTGGGTCGATGTATCATCCGGCGGACCTATGGACGTCACCTTCACGGCAACATCCAACACGTCGTGGCTCAAGGTCAGCAAGCCGAGCGGGAAAATCGCTGGCGACGGCACAACAGACACGAGGGTGTACATTAGCGTGGATTGGTCTCGAGTGCCCGGTTCTCCAACGAACACAAGCTCTTTCAGTACGCTCGGCTCGGTCACGTTCAATGCCAGCGACGGCAGTAGGACCGTCGTGAGCGTACCCGTGAATAAGACAGTCCCACCGTCGTCCGGCTTCCGTGGCTTTGTCGAAGGCGACGGGTACGTCGCCATTGAGGCGGAACATGCGCAGCGCAACGAGTGCGCAGCGCAACGAGTCGGCACAGGGAGTTGCTTGGCAAGTCATCCCGTACTACGGCAAGACCCTCAGCGGAGTCGCACCCTTCCCGATCACTGCAACCAACTTCTCGGCAGGAGAAGGGCCGAGCCTCGAGTACGACTTCTGGGCCGTCGATTCCATCGGCGGGAGCGGGAACATAAGCGTGACGGCCTTCCTGGGCCCGTCCAATAACTTCCTCCCCGACGCTCCTCTCTCGTACGCCCTGCAGCTAGACGGAGGCGAACCCGTGACTGTCAAACCCGTGCCAGTCTCTAGTCCAGGTACGACGCCTCCGGATTGGAATGCCGTCGTCTCCGCCGAGATCAGGACGGTAGTGACCAACTTCACAATGGGAGCGGAGAGCGTATTAGGGGCGCATACGCTCAAGGTGTCGGCCATGACTCCCGGCGTCGTTCTCGAGCGTCTGGTCATTGACATGGGAGGTGTGCGTGCCAGAGGATCCTCGTATCTCGGCCCACCGGAGAGCAAAATGATCGGGTGACCAGTGCAGCGTTTGCTTTCGATGGCCAACTCGTTCACCGGGCGCGAGCTTCCTTTTTTTTTTTTCGCTTGCAATATTATGGATTGATCGACGTCATCGGAATATTTCTGTAGTTCATATTACGCTGAAAGCACGACAAAAGTCAATGGATAGACGAATTTCTTCCTATCCTCCCGTCCATTCCACGACCACAAACGCGACAAAGTGGAGCCAGGTGTATATTCACGGGTCGTGTGTTTTCGAGAATGCACCATTTCTTCCTATGGTCCTCCTTCCCAGCAGAAAACATTTAGCTACCGGCGTTCATCCACTCACGTACCAGCTTAGAGAGGGGGAAAAGCAGATTCTTGGCGAGGAAGAAGACTTGGTCCGCCCCGGTGCTAGGCTACGAGGGAGGTAGCGGCTGAGATCCGATCCATGGCTTGAGGCCGAGGGTATGTCCAAGACGGCTGAGGGCGACCTGTTGGGAAAGAAAATGGGTGAGAGGTAACAAAAAGCCCGAGGTCGAGGGAAGAGACGTTACGGAGAGCGTGGAAAAGGAGGTCAGAACGTGTGGACAGCCGTTGAATGTGAACGGAGGTACATGCACGCACCTGCATTGCTTTGGCAGGCATGGAATAAGTGATCCTGAACCAGCCCGGCTCGGGGTGGTGGTAAAATGCGCCTGGCGCAATGAACACTTTGTTCTCGAGCGCCTTGGACGCCAGCGCCTGTTCGAGAGCCCGTGGGTCCGGCTTAGCATCGTCTTCTTCGTTGGCGATAGGCGCCCGTTCGACTTGTTTGCTCTCTGTATCGACAGTGGCGACGGCAGCAGCCGACTTTGCCTTGGCATGGGCAAAGGAGAGGACCGAGGGCTCCGTAAGGAAGCGCCGGAGGTCGACGAGGCCGAAGTGACCTGCCGTTGGGGTAAGATAGGGGATCTGATGACGAACGGACGGGAGTCAGGAGATAAAATAGAATGACTCGTTGGCCAGTCTGCCTCTGACTTGCCGCAAGCAAGAATTACAAAAGAGGTCAATACGCGCCTGGTGGTGATCACACCACTTTGCGAGGTAATCCCACGCAGCCGCAAGGCGGAGCTTGTTCTCCTTCTTGTACCATTCGAAGAATTTCTTGTCCTCGAGCAGGGCCCACCACAGTGCGTCGGCTGGGGAAGACACCTTGACGATCAGGCTCATTGCCAGAAAGGCGTTTTGGACTTGGCTGTGACAGAGAGGAATAGAGAACAGGACCAGGGAGAAAGAGAGGTTGGTCAGATAGGATGGCAAATCCAAAAAAGGCCAATGATGGAACGACGTACGGATTGTGCTGCGACACGACGATGCCCATTCGGAAGCCATTGACGTCTGTATCGAGCAACATGCAGTGAGTGGAGCAAGACGTATATCTCGATAAGCCACACCCATGTTCCAGTTTCGCCCTCTATGTCCTTCTCGCATTCACCACGCAGGCAGATGGAAAACAGTGACAAAACGCGCACCAAAGTCTTTGCTGGCGCTGGTCACGACGTGTACCCTCGCGGGGTCGCAACCGGCTTCCTTGAGGAAGTCAATCGACAGGGCGGAGGTAAATGGCGTGGGCTTGGACACCTTTGGGTTGTCGTAGATTGACAGGGCGTAGATCCTGGCAATGCGATGCATAGAATGTGTAGAGAGACCGAGCGATTCGACGAGGGCCGACGTCGAGGTCAGTCGTGTGGACCATCCTTTTTGCACAATTCTCGCCTTCCCGCACGAAGATCGGGTGTGCGCACGCGGGCAGGACCACGCCATAGGATACTCACTCATCAACGATCAAATGACATCCCCACCGCTCCGCCCACCTCCCATACTCCACGACGGCCTCCCGCTGATAAAGCGCTCCGGTCGGGTTGTGCGGGTTACACAAAATGACCGCTCGCACGCGTTTTCCCTCTTTCTTGAGCTTCTCGGCGGCTGCATCAAAGTGGGAGAGGCCGGAGGGAGAGAAGAAGTCTGGGGAGGTGGGAGGAATGGGAACGCCGACGAGCACGGTGCCTTCTGTCCGGATCGTGACGTCACTGTCGAAGCCGTCTAGTGCAAGAGAAAAGGGGGTCAGGCAACAGTAGAGAAGCAGGAGGACACGTAATCAGCAACGTCCTGATAGAGTCGGGACCAAGGCCGAAGCGAGAGAAAACTGGGAAGCCTTCCCAAATCGATCCACGCCGGCAAACGCTCCTAGAACAGAAGAACGTCAACGCACTGTAGAAAGGCTGCATGTTGAGTAGGGAACAATCACATGGAAAGAACAGAAGGAATGAGTGCGATGTGCGACGAGCGACTAAGAAAGCTAGCCAGTCTTCGAAACTTGGCGTACCTCGGCAATCAAGACGACGTCATCGGGGCCGGTTAACGCATAAATGAGCTGATTGATAACGGCACCGGCGCCTGTAGAGGCGGCGATGTGCTCAGGACGAACAGGCCGGACCGGGTTGAAGGGCGGGCAGTTGAAGACGTGGTCGCAGAGCGACTGGGAGAGGCGCGTGGAGGTGGCGCCGAAGGCGCCGTAGGTTAGGTCGAGGGTCCGGAGCTGGAGATGGTTGTTGAAGAACTGGGAAGCATGCGCACAAAAATCAAGCACGCGGGCATCCAGTCAGTCCGGGTGTGTGCCTGTAAAGGACGGTTGCCTCCGTCGTCGAATTGTTCGTTTTGGTGGGCGACAATGTGCTCGTTGCGCGTGCGGGGTGGTGTTTGCTCGCAGGTTTGCTTGCACGACAATGCTCACCTCCACCAACTCCTTGGACAACAAGGTGTTCTCAGCCACGCCAGCATTGACGACGCCGTCCGGGTTATCCTCACTCCAGAGGTTGTCGGTCAGGCCCTCCAGGATGCGCTTCAGTTCGGGCGTGATCTTATCGGCCACGGCCTTGCCTCTGGCGGACAGGCCCGGCGCTGTTGCGGCGCTGGCGGTGGGGTTGGCCGAGGGAGCAGGGGAGGAAGGCATTCTGAGGAGCAGGCGAAGGTTCATTGCTCGGAGACGTGCGATGGGATCGGGCAATGGTAGGAGGATGGTAGGAGGAGCGTAGGTAGGGACGGAGGCAAAATGCGCTATCGTCCTCGCGATATGTACTTGCCGGCCGACCGGCGCTTGCTTTCGGCCGAACGTCGCGGCCGATCTCCTCGACTGCCACAGATATGCTTCATTTCGGGCCGTCATTTAATTTACCTTTGAGACCATCTCGGATCGAACTCAGCTGCCATCCGAGCCGGGCCAATCGGGTGGGATACCAAGTGCGGAAGCAGCCGTTGGCAACCGCTGGACGGAGCACAATTCAGCAAGATGTTGCTTCATGGTATGTATCTAGAGCGCCAGATGGAGCATGAGACGCGGCCGCGGCCACAACTACTATACATTGGCATACGAAGGACTGCAGAGAAAGGCGCTCATTTCGAGCTCTGTTTATATCCTTTTGTGTCTGTGCCCGTGTCGAGGGAAGAGATACGAGCAAGCGGTTCGGCGGATAGAGCGTGAGCGGACAAATCGAACAGGCGAGGGCGACCGCCAGCGCCTGTCACTCACCGAGAATCATCTTTCCACAAATAGCACAGACACCTCTAAAACGGGAGGGAGCGGTAGTACAACAGACAAGCCACAGAGAGTGAGTCTCTGACCGTGGAGAAAACGTCGGCCCGAAGAGCAGTGAAAGAGAAAAGGTTGACAGGACTCACTTCTTGTACGCGCAACCTGTGGCGTCGACGATGAGAAGAGGAGAATATGTGATGCAGATCAGAATCCTCCGTCCAAAGGGCTGAAGCAGGTGGCGGCCCGCGCCACGAAAGGAAGCCCAACAGGCCGCCACGCCCTCGCGCTCACCTTGACAATACTTTGCCCTCTCTTGAGTAACGGTCTGCTTGCAAATGATGCACTTGGAGCCCACGGGGTTGTACCTGTTCCTGTTCGACAGCAGCTTATTCTCGCCCACCTTGCGTCCGACTTCCGCCGTCAAAGGTTTTCGCGAGGGGCCTGCCGCTGAGGAGGAGGACGAGCCTTGGTGGCGGAACGGGTCCGGGGCCGCAACCTTGGTCATCTCTGTGAACGCGTTCAGGGTTCAAAGCACAGAAAACGCAGATGAAGATCTTTGTCAGCACCCGAAGAATGCCCATCCGGAAAGCCGAAGAGGCACCTCCATCCATGCATCCATCGGCATGGCTCGTCATGGCCTCAAGGGCTCACTTTTCTCGCAGCTCTTGCACACCATCTTGGGCGAACGATCACCCGGTAATGTAAGGCAGAGATCGACCTAGTGGACGCCCCGGAGGGGTCGTCGTCAAATCGATTTTGACCTTTTGAACCGGATGGCCCGACGAGTGTCCTCCAAGATCGAGCGAGTGCTGGACGTGGTGGATGGCGGAGAGGTCTGACTCGGTCCGACTGACTGCGGGACTCGTCTGATCAGCGTCGAGATGTCTGTCTCTTCCTCCGACTTGGACTCGAGCTCCAGAGCTCCACAACCAGTTAGCGCCTGAAAGATCGATGAAGCGAGCTCAGGGGAGATTGTGCCTCTGCCATGTATCTCGAAGGAGAAGATGATGGCAGCGTCCACCGAATCACAAGGAGACGATGCTTCGTTCGGCCTCCCGGCCCTGATCGGCCGACGGCATCGTGTCACGTGCCGACCTACCGTGTCTCGTACGAGTCATCCGGCCGCATATGGACTACCTTCCCCTGCTCTCGCTTGTCGCAGAAGCGATAGACGATCCCTGTCGTTCCGCTTTCCATCGTACGCTCCTTTCCCTCACCCTTTGTCTTTTTCTCTTGCTTTCCTCCACAGTTGAAGAGATGCCCGGCGGCATACACGAGCGCCTCCGCGCCTCCCTGCCCACCTGCTCCGAGCATGGACGTGGCGGCCTCTTCCACGTCGAGTGGTGGTCGTGGTGGTACCTGGCGGATTGGTTAGCGTCGTCGTTCTGCGCATGCGCTGACCTTCTTCTTCATCAGACAATTTCTTGAGGATGTTGGCCTAAACTGAATCGTCTGTTTCGCTTTCTCATTCAACCTCCACGCAACCGAACACATTTTCCAGGCTCTTCACCTTCGTCCTCTTCGCCCTCCGCTACTATGTCAGCACCAAGCCGCCCTTCGAACAGGACTTTCGGACGGTGAGGCAGGTTCTGGGAAATTGCTCTCGGACCCTTGGAACGAAGACGGAGGGCCGAGGTTCTGGCGCGCAGGAGCGGTTCATCCAGAGGAGCAGGTTGACGATCGGAACGCACTCACCTTTCCGTCTTTCTCTTTCCTTGACACCTCGTGGGCCACTTGCTCTCCCACCCAGGATGACCCTTCCATTTCCCACCCCACCCATGTCCATCACCAAACGTGAGCCTCTTAAGACTTTATTTGTTCCTAGCGCTTGCCTTCACTGTGTCTCACCCTTCTCCGACCTGCTGCGCCCTCTCAGCGTCCCTAAGGAACTCAACATGGTCCTCATCTTCTACATCCCACTGGCCATCGCCGTTCTGTTTGGATTAGCTCGGAAGAGCTTCAAAGAGATGCACCATGGAGTGCTCACCCTTTGGGCTGCTAAGTGAGTCTGTTTGAAGCCTGGGACAAGGATATGGGTCTGACCGCCCGACTACTTCGACGTTATTCCTCCGTACATCCAATCCGCGCGTCATGCACAGCAACCTGATGGCCCTCATCGCAGAATCGACCAAGAATCGCGTTGGCCGACTTCGCCCGGATTTCCTTGCTCGCTGCCAGTATTCCGACTCGCTCTCCGCCTGCACGGGACCGGCCGATTTGGTCACCGACGGCCGCAAGTCATTCCCCTCCGGCCACTCCGCCTCGGCGTTTGCCGGCATGGGCTTCCTCGTGCTCCTGATTGCCGGAAAGACGGGCGCTTGGGCGGTGGGGAGGAGGATGAGCAAGGGCGCCAGGCTATGGGCCATCGGCGCTAGCTTGGTGCCGCTGTTCTTGAGCGGCTGGGGTATGTCCGTTCTGTCAGCGTCGTTTCCCCGTCGCTCTCCGTCGCTTTCCCTCCTTTTTCCGGCTGACTACATCTGTATCTCATTCTCTGTCATCCCGCTTCGCAGTTGCCATAAGTCGCGTCGAAGGTGAGCGGCCCTCTGTCCGGTAGAGCGAGAAGCGAACGAAAAGATGCTATTTTGACTTCGTGGCCTGAATAAACTTGACACTTTCATGGATTTTCTCTCCTTCTGCCTACCCGCCCCGTTATTTCCATGCGTTTCAGACCGCATGCACCATCCTACAGACGTTCTTGCGTGAGCGCTTCTTCCCTCCGCCATTGACTCGCATGTGCTTAGCGCTATGCCCCCCTGTCGATCTGACCCGTCTCTCGTCCCCACTTTGTGTCCTCACCCTAAAGCGGCTCGACGATAGGCCTCCTCTGCGCGCTGGCCGTCTACCTAGTCTACTACCCCAACCCTTTCTCCAACGCCAACTTTGCCGTCATGCACCGCCCGAGGAACGTGTACGGCGACGTGGCGGGCGAGAGAAGTGTCGACGTGCGCGGCGACGAGGAGGACGAGATGGAGTTGGGCGGGAGGAGGGGGGGGTATATCCGCGTCGCCGATGAGGAGGCGTGACGGGAGAGTAAGAAGGGGAAGAGGGGGAGGAAGGCGGGTTTTCTGGTGCGGCGCATCGCACGCCGCCGTTCCTTCTTTCCTCCCTCGAGCGGGGCTAGCACGCAACGCAACGCCCATTCGCATCCAGAGAAGAAATAAAGACACCGTGTTTGCAGACGATGGATGGAGCTCAAGGACGGGCGAGAGGGAGACCAAGAAAACAAGAAAGAAAGAAAGAAAGAAGAATAAAAAAGGGGGGAGGTGGGGCAGGAAGAGAGAAAGTGCGGGTGTTTGCGGAAGCGAGGGGAAAGGGAAAAGGCGACGGGACGCGGTGCGTGAGGCGACCACGTGTATTCCCTAGTCGCTGGGAAGATCTACGCGTGGCCAGGTGAGCAAGTAAGAACGAAGAGGTGCAACCACCCTCCCGCCCTGGTTGGTTGGCTGACTGTCTGACTGACGGACCGACTGAAGGACCGGCCGACTGGCTGACGAGACGATTCGCCCGATCCAGCGGGCTCGGCACGATAGACGTACGCCACCGCCGGTGCCTTGCCTTTTTTTTTTTCCCTTTAAACAAAAGCTTGGCCGTACTTTTCGTCAATGCGACGGAAGCGGACCTCCTCCGCGCGTGCGTTCATGACGGCGACGGTGATGAGGAAGAGGGATGCTTGGATGGCTCCAAAGCCAAAGACCTGCGTCGCAGAGATGAGCCACAGATGAGACGCATAGTAAGCAAGCAAGTACGGTCAGATGAAGCGGCGTGGACTTCTCCTGCTCTTTCTTTTCAGTCACGCTCACCGAACTGATGGACGAGACGCGAGTCAGACAAGACAGGCCGGGGAGGGTGAGCAAGACACGATGTTGTCAGAAAAGACCCAAAAACCCGACAAAAAAGGCAAATGTCGGCCTGCGCCTTCGTTCCGGTCGGTCGGCGCCGCGCTGGAGGGGTCGGTCAGGCTCACCTGAACACGTTGTTCAGCGTGTAATCGGCCGCAGCGGTGATCTGGTTGACGCAGCCGGGGGCCATCATAGCGGCCATGGGCTGTGCGCAGAAGCCGGCGAGGGTGGTGAAAGCGCCTGCGGTGGTTGCGTTGAAGTATCCGCAACAGGAAAGCTGGCAGAGGGCAAGCGGAAGCGGAAAGGGGCTGTCGAAGTGAGGATCGAAAGAGGGGGGTAGACGGTTGAGAAGCGCGGGAGCGTACCTTGTCCTGAAGGCCTTGCTGGACCTCTGGCGTGGCTAGGACCCACAGATTGAAGTAATCGGACCGCTCAGTGAGGGTGAAGACCCAGACGATGCAGCTGTGCGTCAAGAAGGGGGAGAGAGAGTCGATTCAACGGCTGATCCTTCTCTGACGCCGTGGAACGGACGACGACCCACCCGACGACAACAGTGGCGAGAGCGACGGCGATGAGGCTGATGTTGAAGGCGAAGAAGACGGCGCGGTGGCGGTAGAGGGCGATGGCGGCGAGAGAGAGGAGCCAGGAGGCGAGGACGAGGGAACCGAGGACGAGTCCATCTGGTCGGAGAAGGGCGGAAGCGAGCCATTTCATGATCGATTCAATACGGAAGGCTTGGACGGGACGACGCTCTCACCTGTCAAGAACCTGTGAGGAAGGACAAACTTGAGTTGAACGCCGATGCGCTGCTCCGACTCCCACACGAGGGGTACGACGATGAGGATGACTGCGGAGGTAAAGTATAGCTGTGGGAGCGGCCAGAGTCGGGGTGCAATGAGCGCAGAGGCTGCTGGGCATTTATCATTCTCTTGGCGGGAGAGACTCACAAAGTCGAGAAAGGACCAAACGGCGAGGAGCCTACGGGAGATTCCCATTTTGGGGAGGGACGGGAAAGAGCGTGAGGAGGCGGTGAGCGGTCCAGCGCGCCCGCGGTCTTGGGAGAGAGGGAGGGTGCCCGTCAAGGGCGACACTGAGGGAAAGCAAGCAAAAAATGCAAGGAGAAGGAAGAGAGCAGGCACAGCCTGCGAGAACGAGAGCTGCGAGGAAGAAAGGAGGACGGAGGGATGGATGGATGGATGGAGGACGTGGGGGAAGAGAAGAGACACGGGCTTGGTTGGTATTTCTCAGTTCTTAGCTATCCATCCCATCTCTGCGCTCTGTCTATCTGTCTGTCTGTCGGTCGATGAATGACAACAACGCGAATGGAAGGGGGACGTGCGCGGTCCGGTTGCTATGGCAAGAAAGGTCTGCGACCCGACCGCCGGCCGTGATCAACGCTCGGGCCCGTCGTCGTCGTCGGAGCCCCAGCTGCGGTTGGCAGCGACTGCGGCGACGGACATACTAAGTTAGCTACATACGACCTCCAGCTCTGCCTGCGGCAAGTCGTGCCTCAGGAATGGACCCTGTTCGACTGCGGCCTGCAACGTCATGTTGTCTACCGAGAACATCAAGACCAAGCGTCCCTTCGCGAAGTTGGATTGCCTTTTTTTAGGGGCACCCGGACCGGGCGAGGCGGCTGAAGAACTTGGGCGTCGCGCTATAAACACGCTTCGAACGCCTCGGGCAACGTAGACGACCTTGAGGCTTGTATCTCGATGGGACGGCTAGCGGTCGACCTGGTGCCCGAGGTACATCCGGACCGAGCAGAGGGTCTCAATTACTTGGGACGTGCGCTAAGAACACGCTTCAATAGCATCGGCAGACGAGCAAAGCGAGAAGACGAGCAGACGAGATGAGAAAAGGCCGCGGGCGCGACGAACAGGAGCGCAAGGGGAAAAAGACGATCCCGTACGCGGACTCACTCCAGATCGAATGCCAAGAGCGCTGGAAGCGTGGACGTCGTTGACGTCGGATTCCATCCTCAGACGGAGTGTCAATACGTTGTCGCTCGAGGAGGGAAGAAAGCGCTGTGACCTTGGTGCGAAGCGGGCGGAGAAGGCGGTGCACGCGGGATAGAGGGAGAACGAGAACGAGAGCGAGAGCGCGATGAAGGAAACGAGAGCGCGGAAAGAGAGGATAGCGAACGAGGTGAGGTGACTTTAGGAGGGAGCGGTTGAGAGGCGAGGGGGTCGGTGCACGTCCGGAGGCGTTTAGCGGGAGTGAGGAAGAGGGAGGCTGCTATTCCGGCGTGGGAGGGTTCGCTACCAAGACCGTGGGTGGAGTACGGCACAATCCGCCTCCTCCTCTTCCTTCACTTCTTTCACGTACGGTGGACGGAGCCAAGCGAGGTGCTTCAGCCGGGGCATCTTCGTTTACTGGGGCTGGCAGGTACGGAATTTCTACTGGTCCCGGAACTGGTACGAGCGCTGAGGCCAGGGAAGGAGGAGCGCAACGGGCACTTTGGCCTCCTCGGTCGCTGGACCCTCTTCTTCGCCTTTTCAACACCCCTACACCTCCGACGACCGACGCCCTTCCTCCTTCGGCCCAAATGGAAACCGCCACGTTATCTTCTACAACTCCTCTTCTCTTTCTTCCTCGTCTA
The DNA here is from genome assembly GCA_029717555.1 of Peribolospora baueri. NCBI lineage: Eukaryota > Fungi > Basidiomycota > Peribolosporomycetes > Peribolosporales > Peribolosporaceae > Peribolospora > Peribolospora baueri. The sequence continues at coordinate 28,132 of JAMDHS010000119.1, forward strand.
CGGTTACGACTACAAACAACAACAAGACGCCGCAGAGCCCTCTCCACTGTCCTCCTGACCGCACTTCGTCCGTCCCCCTTCCAATTCCGGCACCGGATTTGACTCGTCCAGCGAACGAACTGAACAAGAAAATCAGGGGCGTCGTTGACGCGTTTCGGAACGTTCTGGAGGTATGCTATCGGAGTGAAAAGGGCTTGACATCCTCCCATATTCATGGCGTAGCGGGTATGGAGACGGGGACTGTGAGGTGCCTTCCCTCCCTGGCCACGCTTGCGGCCCAGGTAGTAGGCTCCCACTTCGAAACCAACCTTGTTCCTTCTCCGGAATCTGATACTGAGGGGGAACACTGCGGTAAAGGGGCGGCGATGCGGGGAGCATCGCACACGGAAGACGAGTCGATGCAGCGGGGTCAAGGAAGATCAAGGCAACAAGGTATCAAGGTGAACAAGGCTAGGAACATGGACAAAGAGACAAGGACGGGGAGCTAGAGCTAGGTACCAGAACACGGGAGCTAGGAACTATGGAACATGCTCATGAAGGTGATGATGGTCCTGATGAGACAGTGAGCGACGACCGCGGGTAGTGCAACTGCGGCACGCGGGTCTTGGACGGGCTTCAGGAGGGTGCGACGACGCGACGCGTTACAGACGCCTACCTTCCCCAGGACAGGATAGGGAGATGCCCAATACGCTGCACCGCTTGGTCGTAAATTTTTCGAGCCTCTTCGTCGGTGAGCAGTCGTGACGGCAGCGCCCATGTCAGCGCCATCGCAGCCTCCATCTCGGGGCACCTCGGCATTCTTTCCGCCAACATCCTGACCCAATCCGACGGCCCGTCGCCCACAGTAGTGATCAGTTTGCAGCGCTCCCACCAAGCAGGCAGGAACCCGCTAACTTCCCAGTCCAGGATGCAGGAAATCGATTTGGACTCCTGGTCGAACTGAATGTTGTACGGCCCGAGGTCGCCGTGGGTCATGACGAAGCGCGTACGATCCTCCGGGTTCTTCTCCAGATGCCTAGCGTGCAGCTCCCTCACAACCGCAGCAGTCTCCGCATCGACGCCGGCAAAGACAATCATCTGGTTCAGAAGTTGATCGCCTGATTGTCGCCAGTGAAGCGAAGAAGTCGGTCTTCTTTTGTGAGGTACCCCTCTTGAAGAGGGCTGTCGTCGGGACTGCAGATCCTTCCTGACGTCAACTGCCTCACTTCGCGCAGATGCTTCCATGTTTCGTCGACAACGGCCCTCTTGCATCGCTCGTCCATGGATATCCACGGGTTCGGGTCGATAAGTTTGACGCCCTCCACTATTCCACTCGGATAAAGCTTGACGCCCTTGGCCTGCTTCATCAGAATGAAATGCCTCTTGGCCTTGTCGCTGTGCCATCTCAGAAGGGTGTCTGGCACGGGAACAGACGTCTTCGCCTTGATGTACTCGATGATCCCTTGCTCCGCGGGTGCCACCGTCGGCGAGGCCTTGAGGACGACCTGGCCATGGATTGAAAATACACACCGCGACGACGTACGATGGACGCACTCGACGTGGCGGCCCGCGAGCGGGTCGTACGCCTCGAGCTCGCGGATGAACGCTCCCCTCTCGGCCGGGTCTTTTGGGAAGAGATCCATGATGGACGGATCCGGGTCAGAGATGGTCGGGAGGGCGAACAAGATTTCGTCCGATCCAGGGAGCTCGTCGACTTGGTGAGGAGACTTCATGATTTGCCCAAGCGTTACCGGAGGTGGGGTGCTGGAAGACGATCGAGAGCTGAGGACGGAATGCCACGGCCGGAAATGGACCGAGGTGGACGGGATGAACCTGGTTCGGCGGGCGTTAGCGAGGACCATATATAGCCTCAATGAAACGAGGTTACGGTTTGGAACGCCCATGATCACGTGGTCCTCGTAAAACTCGAACAATAAACATGTCAGGGAGGACTTCCCTACTCAGGTCGGATCACGAGCGAGGGACGGAGGATGGAATGGAGGTCCACCGGAAGTCGACGCAAAGCAAGGAGCAGGCAAATCGGGGACAGGGAAGAGGACAGGAACGAGGATGGGGCGGAGGCTGGGACAGAGGTGCTGATGCTGGACGGGGAACGTTGGAGGAAACCTGAGCGGTGACAAAAGTATTCTTAGCTTGGGGAGGAAAGATGCGGACGACACACACACACACATGCGAAGAGCTCGATCGCCCACCGTTAAAAGCCAACATTTTAAGAAGGCACTTTGAATGCATATAAAGTACATAGATTGGTAGAGGAATAATAGAAGACCATGAAAGCGAAATCCGAAGCAAAAGCAAGAGAGAAAAAGCAGAGTTATAAGCGTTTGAAGTTTGGGCGGATAAATTTTGTTTTTGTAATGGTTGCGTGTAACACGCGGGTCGTTTCGGTGCTGTGATGAACGTCCGCCGATTGACGTCGTGTACGAAGTAGTGGTATGAGGCTGTTCCTGCTCACTATCGAGGGTGAGTTCGTTTCCTTTCCCACCGTTTGACCCTTTGGCCTATTTATTAACTTTCATCTCCCTTTTTCATCCTCGTTACGAATCTTTACTACGTTTTCTCAATTTTAAGTCCTGCTCTCGCCCATCACGCCATACATGTTATCACCGAACACTTGTCCTTCCCGCCGCCCGTCGGGCTGTTGGAGCACTTGCTCATTGCTTGCGTTTTGCATGGACTGGGCATCGGATTGGGTGAGTGGAAGCTCGGTGCCGTCGACATGCCACTTTCGCCCTGTCCGTCCGAATGCAAATGGGACCTACTTGTTCCGCATACCCCTTTCCGCTTGATGTCTCCCGATCGACAGCTCAGTACCCCCCCCAAATCCAAGTCTCCTCCGCTCGCCTCTAGCAAAAACGCATCCCATTCCCATCCTCCTCCAGCCACACATCTCCCAATCCTTCTTCCACCCTCCTTCATCCTCCAAATAAGGCCTCGACGACGCGCGTCCTCAAGCGCGCTCTGAGGTTGGGGTGGGTGGAGCTGGAGGGGGAAGTGAGAAGGAAACGGGCAGGAAGAGACGAGAAGGGAGAGTCGGAGACTGAAGCGGAAGGCGTGAGCGTTTTGAGCCACAGCAATGGCATGGTGAGCACCGTTGGGCCCACCCTCCTTCTTCTCTGGGTTCCTTTACAGACCCTCGCTTCCCTGCCTCCTTACTCATTCTTACCCTCATTTTCCAACTCCTTCCCTCCTGCCGTAGAACGTCTACGCCTGGCTCCTTAAATGATACCGTCCATAATAAAATGCTCCTGCTTTGTCGACCCGGTGTGCTTCAGACTACGACTCTCCCACCTCGCCCATCGTTGCCTGGTGAGACGGCGTCCAACCCGCGCCCCCGTCCCGTCCGAGTGTCCGACTGCGAGCTCAGCGGACGTCGGAGGCGAAGAACAGCGCGCAGGCGGGTGGGAGGGATGGAGACAAGGAGACTAATGGACTGGACCGACGTGAGGCGCGCTTCCGAGGCACGGCAGACGGTCGCCGCCAAGCGGCCTTCGAGGAGAGTGACGACCGAATGGCCGCCTTCTCGAGACTCTGACGGCAGCGTTCGCTCTGGACGGCATGGGGCACGCCCATCTATACTTACAGCTTGCGCTCCACTGCAGCGCCCATCTGGCCAGCCACGACCAATCCGATGGTTGATGAAGGAAAGAAGGAAGGATGTCACTCGAGCGCCCGCCGGACGCTCTCGCGAGGCCAAGCAAAAAACTCAAATGAGCGGCATTCGTAAGATCGTTACTGGGATTCGCTCGCTGTCCTACGGCGTGCGGGTGATGAGATGATGGTGCGAATGAGAGACGGAAGCGAAAGGTCGTAGGAGGGGAGATAGACTGCGGTTGGCTGCGGAGTGAGGGAAATCCGAGCGCGGTGATCGGAGTTGGCGCACGGTCGTCTCGTAGTGGTCCCTCCTTTCTCTCCAACGGCCAGGCCAATATGTCTTTAGGAGTCAACCTCAGCTCGAAGGACATCGCCGGTGCGTCCTGCGTTTTCATCCGGCTCCGTTTTTGCCTTCTCGGTTGCTTACGGCGCTCGCACGCTGTTCCATATTAGACACGTATCAGCGCATCGTCGCCGGCGACCCGTCCATCGACTGGGCCCTCTACACCTACGAGAAGGGGTCCAACGACATCAAGGTCCAAGCGACAGGAGATGGCGGCTTGGAAGAGCTTGAAGACGAGTTCAACGATGGACGGTGAGCTCTCCGATGGAGTTTCACCCGAGAGCGCCATACATCCCGGCATGCAGAGCTGACCCGGACCGTGCACCCTCGCTCCCACACGCCAGCATCCAGTACGCCTTCGTCCGCGTGAAGGACCCTAACACCGAGCTACCCAAGTTTGTCGTCGTCAACTGGCTTGGAGAGGGTGTCCCAGACAGCCGAAAAGGTCTTTTCCCTTCTCATTCGGCTGCTGTACAGTCCTTCCTCAAGGGCTACCACGTCGCCATCAACGCTCGATCCGACGTGAGTTCTGGCTCGATCCTTGCAGCTCTGCCTGTAACGCTGTGCACGTGCGAAAGCAAGCGCCAATGCTTGTATCAACTTGGTCATTCCCACAGGCCGACGTCACTCCCTCGCTGATCATGAAACGAGTGACCGACAGCTCGGGTTCGAAGTACTCTGTCCACAAGGAGGCCCCCAAGAAGCCCGACCTGATCGCGCCGGTCGGCACCAACTACAAGCCGATTGGCAGGCCCGACATTGCGTCTATGACATCGAATAGGCCTCGCGAACCGGTCCCTGCCGTCGTGGGTAGATATGGAGTTGGCGGCGCTCGTCCCACACCTCGTCGTTGGGGACAAGTTTCATCACTAACACGGCCTTCGCTGCTCATCACAGGGAACCAACTACCAGCCTGCTCGGGAAGAGTTGACCAACATCCGAGCCCCTCAGCAGACTTCCGTCCCCACTGCCCCTCGTCCAGTGCCTCAGGTCACGAAGCCTGCTCCTGCCCCCACCCCCGCTCCGGCGGTCCCCTCGCCAGCAGTCCCCTCGCTGCCTCCAGCCACAGCCCGGCCGGCACCTGCCGCGTCTGCAGCTGCGTCTACGAAGCCGGAAGAAGACACCCGTCCAGGACCAGTCGGCACCGCCTACGAGCCCATCAGATTGGGCAAGCCAGGCAAGCTCGGAAACCGTTTCCCCTTTGGCCAGCAACAGCAAGAAACCGCTCCGGCTCCCGTTCCTACTCGCAACGTCAGCGGCGGTGCGGCCCCTGGAAGACTCACCTGGAGCCAGCGTCAAGAGCTTGCGAGGAAGGAGAAGGAAGAGGAGGAGGCCAGGGCGGCCGCCGCGGCTCCTCTCCCTCCGGCGCCTCCCGCCCCCGAGCCGGTGGCAGAAGAAGAAGCTCCTCCGCCACCTCCTCCGCCACCGGCGCCTCCTGCGCCTCCCGCCTCCGCGCCGATGGCAGAAGAAGACGCTCCTGCACCTCCTCCGCCACCGGCGCCTCCTGCGCCTCCTGCGCCGGCCCAAGACGAAGTGGACCACCAGGCGGAGGAGATGGAGAAACTGAAGATCGCCCAGGCGAACCTGGGTGCCGCGGTCGGCGCGACTGAGATGGTCGGAGGAGGACTGAAAGCAACAGTGATCTACGACTATGAAGCTGCGGAGGACAACGAGATGAGTCTGGTAGAAGGGGAGACTATCTGGGAGATTGATCAGGTGGACGAAGGATGGTGGATGGGCGTCGGCGAGGGCGGTAAGACGGGCCTCTTCCCTGCGAGCTATGTCGAGCTCCTTCCCGCCGAAGAGTCTGCACGCGAACCTGAGCCAGAGGCGGAGGCCCCACCTCCACCCCCTCCGCCCCCGCCGCCTCCGCCGCCTGCAGTTGCAGCCGCCGAAGAGCCGCCGGAGGCCTCCGAGCCTCCTCCGCCTCCTCCGCCGCCTCCGCCTCCTCCGCCGCCTCCAGCCCCGGCGGCCGCTGTCGCTGCCGAACCCGAGCCCGAAGCCCAAACCCAAGGTCAGACGGTGGGACCGCACGCCATAGCACTTTACGACTACAATGCGGCTGAGGACAACGAGCTGACATTCGGGGAGGGCGACGTGATCACCGACATCGAGTTTGCGAGCGAGGATTGGTGCGTTCCTGTCGAGCGAGTCTGGAGTCATCATCGAAGCGGATCTTTCTGATCGACCTCCTCTCTCTTTTCTCCCCTCACAGGTGGCAAGGCCGAGGTCCGTCAGGCGCGGAGGGTCTCTTCCCGGCCAACTATGTCGAGTATCACGAGGAGTGAATGACTCCTCAAGATAAGCCCTTCCTGTTCTCTCGTCTGTCCTTATGCCCGGTGGTTTTCCCTTGGAAGGATGAATGAAGGAGGCGGATCGACGGCAGTTCTTCCGATGGATCAGGTCGGTCACCGGGCTGGCAGGTGGACCCGGCTTGGATGGTGAACTGGGACGAATGCGGCCATTTCATGTACTTATGAGCCGAACAGGCGCAAGACATTCTATGACTTCTTGGCCACGACCTTGACGTCGCTGGGCTGCCTGACTGGGAGCCCTAGCATGATACTGTGCGTGGCCTCGAGTGTGTCCGCTGATGCGCAAGTTGGCCGCATATCCGCTGAGGAGCCTGCCTCAGCCATCTGGTCCATTCAGCAGGGCAGAGAGAGAAGAGAGAGAGAGAGGAAAGTGTACCAGACGGCCATATCCTTCCGGCGAGGAAGGACAAGATCAAGGAAGACGATTGGGGGGTGCCGGGAGGAAGGCATGGAAGTGGCAGTCTGGGCGCATGCATGTTCCCAAACAGGATGACGCCTTGCTCCATGGTCCACGCCAAGCGACGGGACAAGAAGCGGCGTTATAAGTTTGGGGAATGAAAGAAAGAAGAAGGGAGGCGTCGGCGGTGCTTGTTTGACCACCCACCCAACCCCGCTGTCGCCGGCGGCGTCGTGTTAGTCAACCCCCGTCGGTCCTCGATCGGTGATCGGTCGACTGCGGCACCGGTAGCCTTATGGAATTGCGGGACCCGCGACCGACACGTTTCATTTTGGGGTTAGTAATTATCTCCGAGGTAGAAAGCGATCGGGATATGTGGCGTTGGGGAGCGGGGGTCAGCGCCAAGCAAGTGGGCACAAATGGTGGTGGAGTGGAGTAGAGTAAAGGCGAGTGGAGTGGAGGCGAGTGCTTACAGTCTGACGCTGCACCAACACCGACGTAACTGCCGTAACTGAATTGCGTCGAGCCCCGTCCTGCGCGCTCTCGGGAGCCCAAGCACTCGGCCGCAACAAACTCGACCCGTCCCCGCAGCGATGAGATAAGAATGGCATCGACGCTTGCTGAGCTCGTCGGCGTATAAATAAGAAGCGGGGCCACTCCTTCCTTCTCTTCCCTCCACCCTTTCATGCGCACTGCCAGCGCAGTCCAGGGCCATCGCCGTCTCCCGTTCACCATGGCCGTCGCCAACGCCAACCTCACCATGGCCGTCTCCGACCAGTCTTTCTTTACCCCGCACCCCTCCCCGCTCACCGCCTTCCCCGGCATCTCGCCCCAGAGCACCGAGGCGGTGAAGAAGGCATTGAAGCACAATCATGAGAGGAATCATTGGTGAGCTTCCTTTGCCCCTCTCCTCCCACTCTTGTCATACGCTCCTTCCTCACCACATCGTCTGTCAAACGACCACGGCCGCCTTCTCTAATAAACAGTTTCTTCAACGACCGTCGTAAGTCTCCGGCCGCCCGCCGTCGCCTCTTCGCACCCTCCCCCTAATTGACAACTCGTTCCCGCTGTCCCTCCTCAGGCTTCCACAATCACCTTCCTCACCACCTTCTCGCCGCCTACACCTTCGGCGCCCCACCCGAGACCATCGAAAAGCTAGCCAAGGATCATATCGCCAAGTATGACCTTGACAAGTTCAAGCTCGACCGCGACCCCGCGACGGGAAAGATGCTCAACGGAGAGGAGGCGGAAGGGTGGCAGTGCGATGACACGAATTGGACGGAGAAGCTCGGGGACGAGAAGTGAGTTGGTGTCGTGTCGCGTTGGTCGAGCCGCAAAAGGTCCTCTCGTGGCTAACAGTGACGGCACATCGCCCGCTTGCTTTCGCCTTAAGGGCCTACTGGTCCTACCTCGCCTTCTTCCGCAACCGGCTCTCCTCCATGTCCGTCGCCGAAGTCCTTACCCGCTACATCTTCTCCCCCGACGCCAACAAGCCGTCGGTGGAGATGATCAACCGCCTCTTCTCTGGCATTCTACATCCCATCATTCACACTGGCTACGGTCTAGAATTCTCCCTGCCCTCCCAGATCACTGAGGGCTTGGCCATGGCGGCCGTGCACAAAAACAATTTGCCGCAAATCCTCCCCCCAGACTGGATCCAGCACATGTTATGCCATGACGAGCGCTCCACTGCGGTCAGCCAAAGCCAAGAGAAGGTGTCCCAGACGGCCGAATCGGTCGTGGAGGTATTGACCAACAAGGCCGTTCAGGCCGTCACGCAGCTGACTGGCAAGCTCGGCCTCGGAGACACCACCTCCGATAGCGGCGTTGACGAAGGCCAGACGTCTGCTTTCCACCGAACTGCCACCGCCCCTTGGTCCCCCTGGCCGCCTCTCCTCCTTCCGCCTCACCACGGTCCGACGCTCTTCGACCTCGTCGAGATGATCTCCTCCACGCCCGAACTCCTTCCCACGCACCCCACCCCTCCCGTCCTCTTCTCCTCCACCTCCAAACTTTACGACACTCTCGGCAGCAGAGGTGACGTGCTGCGCGAGGTGTTCGACAAGTACCAGATCGACGTGGCTGAAGTCGTGGAGGACGGGTGGTGGGCGACGGTAGAGGAGCTCGTGGCTCTCACCACTTGTCTCCTCACCAGTATCACCAGGCCCGGTCACACGCCCCCTAGGATGGACTTTTTCCTGTGAGCGTCGCCCGGTTCCCGTTCCCATTCTCCTCGTTCCTCTATGGTCATCATTTGGGCTGACGCCTAACTCCCCGCCGTCCCACGTCCTCTTTTCACAGAGTGCACTGCCTCAACTCGACCCTATTCCTCCCCTGCATCCTCCCCCACCTCTCCCCCGCGCAGCGCATGACCCTTCTTCACTGCCAGCTCCGCGTCGTCATCTCCTGCTGGGTGTCCCGAGGCGCTCCTCCCCTCTACGTGCGCGAGACGCTCATGGCGGCCACGGCGCGGCCCGCGCCCCCCAAGGAAGAGGGGAGCAAGGAGGGGTGGAAGATCGGAAACGAGGCGGAGGAGGGAGTCAACCCCTGGGAGGCCATGTTGAGCGCCGTGCAGAAACACCAAGACGTGAGCGCCGTGCCCGTTCGCTCGGTCGCGCGACACACTTGCCCCGCCCGTCGTTTCGCCGGCCGCACACTCACCCCCATACTTTCATTTCCCTGCCCTCCTTCTCGGTGTTGTGGCCTTCAGGAACACCTCCTCAAAGCCGTCCGTACGCTCGCCTTCGCGTCCGCCCGCTTCGGCGACCGTCCCGCAGGATACTACGCGAGCCAGTCCAATTTCGAGTCCAAGTCCAAGTCCAAATCCAGCCCCGACTCCGGGCCGTCTCCCGACCCGAAGTCGTTCCGCGGGATCAGCGGACTGGAGATGCTCGACGGGACGGCGTACACGCGCGCCGCTGGGCTCTTACTCGACGGGATCGGCTGGAGCGCCAAGTGGCGCGGGTGGGAGTATACGGCGATCGGGTTTGAGGAGGCGTGGACGGGAGAGGAGGGCGGGACGGAGGAGTGAAGAGGGTGGTGCGGAGCGGGAGGAGGGGGGAGACCTTTGACTGGATTATGGAGGTCGAAGAGGGAGTACGCCCGTCGGGTTTCCATCTGTCTGTCTGCCGACTCGGTTAGTCAAGCGATCCCAAATTGACGAGGAGCTGCCGTCAAAAAAAAACTTTTTTTATGTGCTCGTTGGTCCTTGCCTTCCATTCTCGTGCTTGGGTTCGAGCTCGAGCTCGAGTTCCTGTATCCATATCCAGGCCGCCTGCCTTGCATCGCCTAGTGTCACCTATTGCCTCGTGAATGATGAATGCCTCCCTTCTCTCTCGGCTCAGCCGAGGCGCTTGTAGAATGTGCGGGGCCCATGTCCGTCGATCGCTTCCATGCAACCCATTGTTAACCTCTCCTGTGACGAAGACAACACTTTTTGCCGAATTCTCATCGCCACCTTGCTTAAGAACCACGGCGCCGTGTCTACCCCCGGCGAAGCGTGATCGTGGCAGCTCGCCTTCTCCAGCAACGCGAGGCCATGTCGTCGTCACCTCTTCCTCGTCATGGACTCGCGGCCGATCCCGGCCAGCATTTTGGCCAACATTGACTGCGAACGGCTGCTCGCAGCGGCGTCCGCATTAAGGGGCGGGATTGGGTCGCCATAGCTGGTGGGCTCCCTGCTTTTGGATCTAACGACGCCGTCCTGCAACTGATATTCGATGACGGAGAGCGCTGGGCCGCGAAACTGAGCAGGAGGGAGGACGAGCACTTGGTCCAAGTCGAGGCTACAGTGCTCCGCCACATCTCCACTTATGCCCCGCAAATCAGGGTACCGCGCTGTCACTATACGTCCCGGCCGATTCTAGCGGCGTCGGCTCCTTACACGCTCATGGACTGGGTGGACGGCAGCGAGCTCGAGTGGTCTAAGACTTGGCCAGATGGTCGCCGCAAGGTTCTCCAGCAATCGGCGAAGTTTTGCGTCTCTCTTCCCTTCTTACCGCCGTTCGGTCCAGAGGCGTTCGGTCCAGAGGCGTACCCCTGGACGAAGGCCTCGCAGTACTTTTTCGGCTACACCGACGAGCGGATAGAGAGTGTCCTCACTGGTCGACGGAGCGACTTTGATATGGTCGACTGCTTGATATATCGTGCTCGTGTTGAGAAGTTGTGCGTTCGCCCAGAGCTCGGAAATGGGCCGTTTTCTATGGTTCACGGCGATCTCAGCGGCTCCAATATACTCGTCGATAACGAGTTGAATATTGTCGGGTGAGCCCCACCGCCTCGAGATGATTTGCGACTGTTGCTCGTACTCAAGGCTGATCTCCGGCGTGTTGACGCGTTAATTCTTAGGATCAGCGATTGGGTCGGCTTTAATGTGGCGAGCCGCTTCCACTGCTGGAGGCGGCAAGTTATCCATCGCTCATCAAGGCCTGGGGTGAGGAGGACTACGAAACTGACCGTGACATGTACCTCGAGCTCTGCAGGTAAGCGGACATGGAATGAGCCGCCGACGTCTGGACTCCATTGACTTCTTGGTCACTCCAATCGTTCCGCACAGCGCCGAGGAGGAGAGGCGCAGGATGGCGCACCGGCTCGGACCTTTGATGAGCGACGCAGAACTTCAGGACGTCATCTCGTCTCTTTGCAGCAAGCTCGCATTCTGGGAATTCATGGCTTTAGCGCGTTGAAGCTGTCGACCTCTGTCTCGATATTTGGCGTCTAGCTCGGCACTGCAGACTAAATAACCAAGAAATAAGGTGGAGAGGGGTTTGAGAAAAGCACAAGACGGATTTCTCGTAGCCTATGCGAGTGGTCTGGATGCGTTCAAGAACTCGGAGAATCCCTAGGCGTCGGTGTCGACCAGATTCTGCCTAGCTGCGCGGCGATTCTCAAGAATGGGAGGGCGGAGGAAGAGCGCTATGAGGCTGGTGATTGAATGAGGATCTTATTAAATGAATGGAAGTGGCAGTTTCCTGAGGGCTTGGTGCCGAAGTGCGGCTGCCACACTGGCGGTCCTATTACCTTTTATTCTCCGTCTGAAGGCACCCATCAGGCGCTTCGCTTTTTTTCCCTTTCCTTTGTGGTCTCTCTCCTGTCACCTAGTATAAGAGCAGCCCTCCGAGTCCTCGTCATCATCATTTTCATATCAATTCATAACCTCCAGCTGCACTGCCTTGGGTATCAGAAGGCCATCCGAGAAGATAACCGGAGGGACCAGAAGGGACGAGTGCGGTTCTGTTCTTGAGCGGCGTCGGGGTGAGAGGCGAAACAAAGTGACATTGCCGAAAACCGAAGAGGGAAGGGAAAGGTGCTGCGGAGGCCAAAGAAAGCAGTAGGGCAAAGCACCGCGGGCAGAGAAGAAAGATCAGCGGACGAAAGCGCCATGCAGGCTAGAGACCTGTTCTCGATTCAAGGCGGCGACCAACGCACCGGGCACGCATACTCTTCCTCTATGGCGCATCCACGGCCTTCAGCATCGCTTTGATCTCCCCTAGAGACGGCCTGAGGGCTGGGTCCTCAGCAGCGCACGCGCGGAAGACGTCTCCGAAGGGGCCCTGCAGATCGAGCTTGATGAAGGGCCGAGGATAGCTGCGGTTCACCATCTCCCACAAGCACAACGAGAAGAGGTACACGTCCGATGCCTCGTTTAAGGAAAAGCCTTTGCGAGCCTCCGGAATGTGGACTTTTGGCTCCTCCAAGGGTCCCTCAAGGTCACAGAGTACGAGGGGCTCCGCGTCGAGGAGGTTGCGGAGGGCCACGTCGCCGTGACATATGCCTTGCGCATGCAGCTGTTCCAGGCTGTCCAGCACTTGAAGGCACAACGTCTTTATCTGCGTCACGGGGCGCTCGGGGCTGAAGTAAATAAGCGTAGCCATGTCCGTCGGGTAGAGAGGAAACACCAAGTCATTGTCGGCCGTCCTTCCCAGCACCTGAATGACGCCAGGGCGTCCCAACATCGCCAGCAAGTTTGTGACTTCCCGGTCTCCCCTCGGGCGCTTGACGAAATGTATTCCCTCCACCGGCGACACAACGGGCAGCCGTTTCATCAGGTCGCTGCTGACGGGGCTGTAGCGTTCCCTTCCAGCGTCGTCGCCGTCGTCGGCCTTGTACTCCGTTCGGCGCACCTCATCGCCGTCCAGAACCAAGTTAACCTCGTATTCGGGCAAGTCCTCCTCGAAGCGTAGCACTCTGGCGGCGAGGGTGTCCGGCTTGTCGACGATGCGCACGTACCAGGTCTCGTACCATACCTCCGCTCCCCACACCGTAGGCCCACAAGGAGTGCTTGAAGTATCTGAACTCTCTACCCGCCCTCAGGACCGCGACCGACATCTTGGCGTGTAGGGGCGAAGTTCGAGGTGCCGAGCGGGTAAGCAGGAGGCAAAACCGCCGGCTGTGGTCGACGTGCTGAGCCTGCTTTGGAAAAGTAGCCGAAGACAGTCGGAGAGGCTCACAGGGACACCAGGAGGCCGCGGCGATGGAAAAAAGTGGTGGCAGAGCCGACAAAGAGGAGAACGATCCGTGGTGGTGGTAGGGAAATGAACTCGAGACTGAGGGCAGGTCAGGGCGAGGGCGAGGGTGATAGCGCGGTGGCGACGCCTATTCAAACTTTATTGTTGGCTAATTTACGGCTCGGCTTTCTCGTCACAGACGACGTGGCCTTGTCACAAGCTCAACCGCAAGTTCAACGTCAAGCTCCAAGTCCTCAATCGAGCGACAATAAGCACTTACGACATCAGCTGGCCGAATTCGGCCATTGTCACCGGGATCGAGCCGAATCAGCCCCAAGAGAGATCTCCCAAGGAGAGTATAAAGCAGCTCGGTTGTCCGATGTCGTCTCGTATCTGCCCCCACAAGCAAACAAGATGGCCCTTCTTCTCAACAAGCCTATCGCCGCTGCCGACTACAATACCCTGCCCTACATTACCGACGCGGCAGGCGCTTGGGAAGAATTTAGTGAGGGAGCTCGCCAAGCTGGAGGAGATCTTCAGGCGCCATGCAGCCACCGAGCACTTCTCCCTTCACCTTGTACACAAACACTTCGACATCGAGGAGGACAACATCATGATATCGTACCAGGTGGACGTGGGCGAGGGCGAAGTAGGGGAGGTTTGCAGACCTAGACCCTCCTTGCCCGGCAGCGAGCTGCAAGGGCACCTATACCTCGTCACTCCGGAAGGAAGGCTGCAGGCCTACGAATACACACCGAACGACAGTGAGGGCGTCGAGGGGTTCGACGACTTCCTCGATGAGTTCGTGCGCTTCATGGTAGCCTCTCCCGCCGGTCGTGCCCTCTCCCTCGAGCTGAGCAACGACAGGACCGGCAGACTGGTGAGGGAATTTGAGCTGCCCGAGCATCGCTCCACCGCCCTTCTCCCTGTGCGGTTCTTTGTAGACGACGCGCCCCCAACGGTGATAACAAACCGCGTCTTCAGGGGAGGACTTACCACGCACGCCCAGCATTGCCTGTGGATGATAAGAAGTGAACGTCACAAAATCTACTGGACCAAGTGCGGAAAGCAAGCAGTACAGCCTGCCGCTTTGCAGCGCATTCTCGAGGTCTTCTAGGGGGCCACTGCTGTTGCCGTCCCGCCTCGAAACACGAATCCCTCGGCCAGGGCCGCCCAGATGTCCAGCGAACGTACCTTCCCACCTCCGCAGTCCCTCCTGTATTCATTGCCCCGCCCCCTCACCTGCACCACTCCTTTTATCGAGCTATGTGTACGTATTTGAAGATCCCTTCTGCGTGTCCTCGTCCGGGAAGATGCAGCGCCCCTTCTCGAGCTTGCTTTGCAACGTTTATGCTGCAAGTGACAGAATGGGACAATGGGGAGAAGACAAAGGAATGAGAAAGTTTGATAGTGACAAAGGGAGGGAAGAAAGGTACCGAGGAGTGCGGAGTGCGTTCGGTCATTCCTGCACGCAGCCGATGGCTGTCCGCCCGCCCTGCCCCTTAGCGACACTGTGCAGTGGTACTATCGTTTTATTAACATCGCCGGCGGACCATGCACGGGCCGTCTGCCGCAGCCGTCCGATTTCCACGCGCCGAAGTCTTTCCTGGCTGGCCGCGGCGGCGCGGCGGAGGGAGGTTCCGAAAGGGAGGGAGGGGGGTACAAGGAAAGAAAGAAGAATCAAGTCGTCCGCCGTCGTCGACACGCTCGTTTCCTCCTTGACCTTCTCTCACCTCATCTGTTCGTCCAGCTCTACCTTTCCGGCCGTCCGTCTCGCAAGCGTAGGCTCCCCGCCCACACCGCACCGCACCGCCATGACTTCCTCGACCCGCCCCGAGGGCCGCAGGCCGACGGCGGACGACATCGACGACCTCCTCCTCTCAGCGCGTTACGGCGACCTGGACGACGTGCGCACGGCCGTCGAACAGGTCTTTGGCGGCGGCGACGGCGGCGATGGGCTCGCGGCGGTTGTGAACGAGGGAGGGAACGGGCCGTTGCATATGGCGGCTGCTAATGGACATGCTGGTGGGTGGTGTGGTGGTGCTTGGGGGGGGCCATCAAGTATGGACAAGAGGAGCGGGGATGGCGATGTGAATGGTAATGTAATGTGCGACTCACCCCCGTTATTCTGTCCTTTCTTTCCACTCGGAATTCCCAACGGTCATCCCATCCCATCAGACGTGGTATCCTACCTCCTCCCACACCTCTCTCTCCCTTCCCTCCTTCTCAAGAACGCATCCGGAAACACCGCGCTGCACTGGGCGGCGGTGAACGGACACCTGGCGGTCGTGCGCGCTATTGTCGACCGCGTTGACGAGCTCTCGCCGGCGTCGCCGGAAGGAGCACGCGGCGAGGGAGACAAGAGCAAGGACAAGGACAAGGACGAGAAGGAGAAGGAGGACGAAGAAGGGGAGGAAGACGAGGAGGCATCCCGCCGTCGTCCATGGGATGTGCCAAATGCGGCAGGCCGGGGGCCGATGAGCGAGGCGCAGATGGCGGAGAAGGAGGAAGTGGTTCGATTTTTGCTGGATAGGATGACGGGCGGGGAGGAGGGGAGTGGAGCGGACGCGGAGAGGCGGCGAGAGGGAGAGGGTGGGGCGCTTGCGGACGGGGTAGAGAAGCTCAAGGTGGACGGTTGAGCTTCCTGGCCTGCAATACCAGCCACTTCACACCCACTCCACCTCACCCCCGCCTTTACTCGTCTTCCTTATACACGAGGCATTGCACGGCCTCTCGCATCCGTCAAGTGGCCTCATCCGGCGCCACAGTCGCATCGCATCGCACCGCACCGCATCGCACCGCATCGCACCGCACCGAGGCACTATACCACGTCCTCCTCCGTCCGTGTCGCGATCACTCAGACAGAAAGACCGAACCAGTCCCCGTTGTCCCTCACGGAATGAGCCGATCATTCGTTCGTAGGCACGCACGACACTCATGTAGATGAACGAGAGACGCAGACGCAGACGCGGTGTCGCAAATCGATGATGTGCACTCCTAAGGAACGAAGGAAGTTAGGAAATAAAAGAAGGAAGGATACGGGTAGGAGAGACGAGACGAGACGAGCAGGGAGAGGCAGGAAAGGGAAGGAACGAAGGCAATAAGTAGCTCGCCGCTTCGAAAAGTGCGGGTAGGCCGAAAGAAAAGGAAAAGGAAGACGGAGGATTGGGTAAAGTTGGGGAGAGACGAAAGCGACGACGACCAAGGTGACTAGCCCCACTGGAGGGCGAACGACGGACGGGCGGACGGGCGGACGGATGGACGAATGGACGGATGGACGAACGGACGGACGGACGGAGGACGAGGAGCAGACGATAGCGGTTTCAGAAGAGAACGGGCGGAGGGCAACGGGGGCGGAACAGGGTACGATCGGAACAAACGATGCGAGAGACGGGCACGAAGGAGAGGGAGGAGGGGGCGGAAATACCAAGAGCGGGTCGTGTTGGGCTAATGAGGCGGACGACAAGAAGATGGGCCGGGGCCGGGGGGTTATGGACAAAAAGGCGGGGCGGGAAAGAAGCGGTCGTCGAAGGCGGAGGGAACAGAAAAAAAAAAAAGCCAAAGGCGGCGACGGCGACGACGACGACGGCGGCGAAGGACGGAACGTGCGCTGAACCAGGTGAACTAGTGGGACGGCGAAGAGGAACGTTCGGGCGACTTGGACGAAGCTGACGTGAGGGCGGGGAGGCGGGGGGAAGGACGGGGTGTCGACTCGACCGGACTGGACAGATGCACGTGGCCAGGTAAGATAGATGCTACAGCCGGGCCTGATTTTTTCGTAAGAGGGGCGGGGCGGGCAGACGAAAGGTGGAGGACAGAACGGAGGGAGGGCGCTTCATACGCCCGTAGGCCCAGAGCCGGTGCCGAAATCGAGGAAAGAGCTAAAGTCGGCCGAGTTAAAGTCAAAGTCGAGGTTGCCGATGCCCAGGTCTCCGCCGTAAAGGTTGAGGTCGTCGGAGAGGAACTCTGTCGCGGAGGAGATCGTCTGCGTTTGAGGTTGCTGCTGCTGGCTCTGAGTCTGATGATTCTGGTTCGCGTTCTGATTCTGGCTCTGGTTCGCGTTCTGGTTCGCATTCTGGTTTGGCGGTGGAGGGGCCATGGAGGATTGCGTTGGCGGCGGCGCTGGTGCGGAGGAGGCGGGTGGGGCTTGCGGTTGCGGCGGCTGCGGAGGTTGCTGGGGCTGCTGAGGCTGTTGAGGTTGTGGAGGCTGTTGAGGCTGCTGAGGCTGAGGAAGTTGCGGCGGAGGTTGAGAACCCACGCCGGTCGAGCTCTTTCGCTGACGCTTGCGCTCCGGAGGAGAGCCACCTCGGTCGACCTGCAAATGCAGGCACAAAGCGGTTCGGTCAGACGAAACGGGATCAGTGAACAACCTAACGGGACTTTCTGCTGCGCCGATTTGCGGGTCCAAACTCACCGGAACGCCACTGGGGGACATTCCCGGCCGAACCACCTGTCAACGGAGGGCCGATGTCGCGAAGATGAGCGACGCAAGCATGACACGAGAATTAAAGGAGGCGTGGCGCCTATGGAGAACTCACCGATGAGCTGGGAGACATGCCTGGTCGAACAACCTGTCAAAGAGCGAAGAAGGGGGGGTTTGAGCGACGAGACCGAGCGAAGAGGGGGAGTCGAGCGACGAGACCGCCTATTAGCCCAATGGACAGCTCGAAAGAAACGGCCCGCAAGACTTACAGAGCCGCTGGGCGACATGCCCGGTCGGACGACCTGTAGAAGAAGTGAAAAGGGTAAGGACGAGGGGTCAGCGACAAGGCTGCGCACTTCCACCACCAGACAAGGAGTCACCGCTTGTAAACGCACCGATCCGCCAGGGGACATGCCTGGGCGAAGAATGCCCTGCTGGGCTGCTTGCTGTTGAGCCGCCTGCTGCTGGGCCGCTTGTTGCTGGGCTGCTTGCTGCTGGGCTGCTTGCTGTTGGGCCTGCTGCTGGTGGAAGAGCAATTGCTGTTGTTGCTGTTGTTGCTGTTGCTGCTGTTGCATCTGGGCGGGCGACATCTGAGCCGGTGACATGGCGTTCATACTGGACGAGGACAAGGAATGAGAGAATTGCGCCAGCCATGGATGAGAACTGAAACGGGCGAACGGTGCGAGCGCCCGACTCACCCTGGTCGACTCTGCATCTGCATCTGCTGCTGCTGCTGCTGCTGCTGCATCTGCATTTGCTGTTGCATCTGCATCTGCTGCTGGTGTGCAATCTGCTGCTGCGCCGCCATCTGCTGCTGAAACCGCTGCGCCTGCGCCTGTGCCAACTGCACCTGCTTGATCTTTGCGCTGAGGTTGTTCTGTGCGAGCGGGACGAGGAGACGGGGCGGAGTCGACGAGCGAGCATCAGTATACGACGAAACAGGTCGAGAGCGAACGAGACCGGCGGTCCTCGCCTTCCCAAAACTCACCCTCTCCTCCGCGGTCAAATTGTTCACGTCCCGACCGGTCAAGCCGACGAGGTTCATACAGTGCGTCAACAGCGCCGCCCCGGCCGGCCTTGCCACGCCCACCACGTTCATGCCCATGTTCGGCGCACTGGATCCAGGACCAGGTCCAGGCCCCAAGCTCTGGAACATGCCGGGAGTGCTCGGCGTGCCTGGCACCGTCCCCGCGGGACCGCCGCCGCCGCCAGGTCCTGGCCCTCCGTTCTGCGCCGCGGCGGCGGCGGCGGCGGCGGCGGCGGCCTGCTGTTGATGCTGCTGCTGCTGCTGTTGCTGCTGAGCGGCTTGTTGAGCGGCCTGCTGTTGTCGGAGAATGTTTTCCCGTTGTGCCTGAGCCGCCTGGATGGCTTCCATCGTCGCAGGTCCTGATCCTGGCCCTGGGCCGGGGCCCGGTGGACCTTGGTTCGGCACTCGCTGCTGGGGCTGTCCGAAGCCGAGGGGCCCAGGCTGGTGCCCGCCGTGCGGCGGTGGCGGAGCGGGACCTTGCTGCTGCTGACCTGGTTGCGTCTGCTGCTGCTGTGACGGTTGCTGCTGCATCGCCTGCCCCTGCTGGCCGCCAATCTGCTGCTGCGAAAAGGGCGGCGACTGCGACGGTGGCTGCTGCATTGCCGCACCCTGAGGTCCGATCTGCTGCTGGACAAAGTGCGGCGAGTGGTGCTGTAACCGCGACGGTCCCGGTTGACCCGGCGGACCGCTCGGGCCACCCATGTGTTGCGGTGGCTGGCCGCCGGGCTGCTGATGCTGAGCGGCGGCGGCCGCGGCCTGTTGCTGGTGCTGCTGCTGAAGATGGATCGGCGTACCGGGATGAGGGCCCTGTGGTGGCCCCATGTGCATTGACGTGGGCGTCTGCGGAGGCACCGGCGAAGGGCCGGCGGAACCGTTTTGCATGATCGGCGGCGCGCCTATCATGCCTCCCGAGGCGGCCCCCTGGCCGACGATCCTGCCTCGCAAGTTGAGCTGGTTCTGGGCGGTCATCCGCTGTGCCTGGACAGCGGAGCGGAGCTTCAATGCCTGGGCCTCGACGTAGGCCAGGGCATCCTTGCCGTTCTGCGATCCGCCTGAGCGGGCGGTGAAGATGTCCCAGAAGACGGTCCACCACCTGGGACGAGGAAAGGCGGCGGCAGGGTGAGTGGGCAGGCAGATGGAGGGCGAATTAGGTGATGGACGGATGGACGGAGGGCTCACTCATACAACAAGCCCTGAGGGGCATCGATGGGCACCTGCTGGTCGGGCAAAACGCCGGCCTCGTTGACGAAAGCCTGTGCGGCCTCCTTGAGGTTTCGTTTTTGACAATAGTCCCAGATGTAGATGTGAAGCCTGAAGGAAGGGAGTTAGAAAGAGGCATTTAGCGAACGGAAGACGACACGACGCGTTCTCGGCGTGCGGACACCGACAAGCGCGCGTCCATGGACGCCCAAGCGGGGTCGTAGACAAGGCGGCGACGCGGAAGGCACCGGTGGGGCCGCATTCAGGGAGGGCGATCGGGCGCGTGGGCGAGAGCAAAAGCGGTGGTCGGGGCGGCGAGACGAGGTGGGACACGTGGGACGCGAAGACGCGGGCAGGAAAAAAAACAAAAAAGAAGGAGAAAAGGGGCGAGAAGACAGGGAAGACTCACATCTTGTCGCCGTCCCATGCCCTGGAGCCGGTGGAAGAGTGACTGGGGTGCATGGAGCCGTTGGCGGCGTGCGCGTGCGGTGGTGGTGGACCTCCTGCTGGCGTGGGCGCGTTGGCTGCTCCGCCATTGGGAGCGCTGGATGGTGGTGTTGGGCCGGTGCCGGCGGTAGCGACGCCGACGCCGACGCTCGCCGCCGGGGCTGCGGATGCCGGTGTACCACCCACGGCGGGAGCTCGGATCATGTGTGCGTGGAGGGGCGTTGGCGGAGTGTTGGCGTCGGTAGGGCGAGGATGGAAGGGAGGTGGTGGTTGGGCAAGGGACTGGAAGGAGACGAGGAAGACGGAGGAGGGGCGAGGGCGGATGGGATGGGCGCGGGTGCGGGTGCGGGTGAGTGCGCGGGCGCGGGGTAAGGCGGGCCGGGGTCCGTGCTGGGGACGAGGAGGAGGGTGGAAGGCGAAGGCGAGGCGGATGGGATGTGCGAGAGGAGGTTCGAGACGGAGGTGTGGGTGTGGGGAGGAGGAGTGGCGGAGGAGGAGGAGGCGGCGGCGGCGGCGATCATGCGACGTGCGCTTAGGACGAGGCGGGGGGGGAAGGAGATGGAGGTGGTGGCGGATGGTAGACGAAGGCGATGGGGATAGGGATGGGTTAGGGTTAGGATGGGATATGGATGGGAATAGGATGAGGATGGCGACGGTGATGGCCAAGTGTCGACGCCGATGCCGAGTTGGGTCAGTCAATCAGTCAGTCGTCAGTCAGTCAGTAGAGGCGGACGAACGAACGCCGACTAACTGACGGACGACGGGCGAGACCCAGACCACACCACACCAACCGCTCGGAGAAAAGCCGTCTTCGTCCGCTGATGGCCGCGCACAGGCGACTGCGGTCAAGGCTGGCGGCAAGCTGGCGGGCGGATAGATAGAATAGAGTAGAATAGATAGTTAGCCGGAAGGGGGGGCACGATGGAGGGTTGGAGGGTGGATGGAGGGATAGCTGGGTGGCTGGATGGGTGGAGGATGGGATGAAGATGTGGATGAACAGGGGTTGATGATGAAGGTCGAGATGGAGATCGAAGCGCACTGTCTCACTCCCTCGCCCTGAACGGGGCGGGCGAACCGAGCGAGCGAGGATATGACGGCGACGTGACGACGACAACGTCCGCCAGATTAACGCACAAGTCCTCGCTCTCGACTCCCTCTTCTCTCCTCCAGATGACCATCATCGCTACTTACATACCACCACCGGCGTCCGAGGCAGACAGATAGGCAGACAGATGGACCGTTGCATCCGTCCGAACCGACCCTGTTCGATACCCCCATTGGGTTCGAAAGGGAGAAAATACATGGAGATGGATGATGCGCACGATGAACGACAAGGCAGGCTCTCCGAGTCGCGATGAGACGCGACGACGGAGACACCGCGGCCAATGGTCCACTGCTATGTCGTACGTCGGTCCGGTCTGCTCTACCGCTCCCTCCGGTACGTCTCTCGATGGGACGAGCTTGACGCGTAACCCGGACAGACAGATGAACCACACATACATACGCGCGCTGACCTTGACCGGCGGCGTCGACCTTGACCGGCCGCCGACGCGACGCCGCCGCCGCCGCCGGTGTCTTGTCGCTTTCCCCTCGATCTCGATTCGATGGCCCGGCTCGGGCGGCCATAGTTGGCACAACTTCTCTCCAACCCTTTTGCGCCCGACCCGAGGAACCAACCCGTCTTCCATGCAGAACATGTTCCTTCACGCGCTCCGCTCCGCTTACCTACCTACAGTATAGCATGTACACATCACTACCACACTTGTATACCGTGTACACTCACTATCACTACCGCACTGTTCTTAAGCCAACGTCCCCCGGGTCCTTGCTGGGTTTAAGCGCGACGGGTGACGGGCGAACGGCGCGCATACTGTTAACATACATCCGAGTGACTGCATCGGCAGCGGATCGGAACCTTCGCGTGTCGGTTTTTCTTGTCTCTTCCTTTCTATTCTCTCCGCCAGCAACTATGCAGTTGGCTGTCCAAGCGCGACAGAGCATCCACGCACGTGCACGTGCAAATACGCCGCCGTCTCGATCTCTTGCCGCCTGTCTGCCTCTGCCTCTGTCTCCACGACGGCATGGGGGAGGGAGAAGAGAAGAACCGCTTGCGAGTGAAACGACGTCATGGTGTCGATGGACGATGCGGTCAAGTAGATAAAGTACTTGTATAAATACATGTCCGCTGTCTACACAGCACGTGCCGTACTCCAGAGACGGCGACGGAAGCGGTTAGCTTGGTGGATGCACGTGTGGACTTTGCCTTGGGGAGATATCCCCGCACCGCCTTGCGAATGCTGTTCAGCCTATGCGCGATAAAGGGGGCGTTCACCATCTCATCATCATCCTCATCTCGTCCTGTCACTTCCATATTCTTGCTCCGTCTTATCGAACCGGCGTTTGTAGCGATCTAGGAATTGTCCCCGGCATGACCGCTGAGACCTTTGAGGCTGCTCCGACAAGGTGAGTCGAGTCGCTTACCTTTATGGGATGCGAATGTTGACGCTACGGTCTGCCATTCTACAGGATCGCCAAGCTACGACTGACAGGTTCGTACAGCAAAAGTGCACGTTCCGATGTAACCTGTAGCAGAAGCTGACGATAATTGAGCGGGCACGCGTGTAGAGATTCGGCTCAACGGTATCCACCTCGTGGGCCTCAGGTTGAGGAACTATGTCGTTCTCGAACTAGCCGTCGACAACGAGCAAAGACAAATAACCGAAGCTAAGCGTCTCCAAGCCGAGGTCGTTTGGGAGAAAGTTTTCGAGTTGTGCGTGTCCTCTTATTGTCATAAATAATACCCTAGAGGCTCGGCTGCCGCCTTGTTGACCGACGCTTGCCTGTCCTCTTTTTTCCGGCCCGCTTTCTCCTAGCGCTTTGCGAGAGTCTTCTGCCATCACCATAAATGTTTTCCGAACGCGCTCTTCCCTGAATAGGATGCTCGCGCCAGGCGAGGCAGGTAAGCTTGTCGGCGGAACTCGAATGGAGCTAGGAGACTTGCTTGGACAAGAGAACGCATTGGCCGGTAAGTCTGCCACTTCATTTCGTTCTATCTCTTCCTTTACTTGACCTTGCTGACGTGCATGCGCTGTTGGGCATAGACGCAACTCGAACTTGTGAGCTGTGGAACGATAATAGAGTCGTCCCTGGAGCCCTAAGCCTCAAATTTGTCCTCGAGACCGTCAGAGACTCGGCCTTGCCCACCAAGATAGAGATGGACATCGTCACTGACCAAGTTCAGAAGGCTGACAATGGTCTAGCCCGGCTCGACCGACCCGGAGATCTTTCGAGTCCTTTCGCCGCTACGTCGAACGTTGTGGATAATGTTCAGTCCCTCGGAGCGAACGTACAGTCCGCTTACTTGAAGGCCGGTGATCTCGGCCAATGGATATCCCCTCTCGGCGAAGCGATGGGCTATCTCGATCAGGTGCTCAAGACAATCGAGGGCATCACACGCGTAGGTCAAGGGAGTCGGGCTCGGGCCGGTTCGTCTATGCTACGAGAGATGACCGATCATTCTCTCTCCATTCGTACCTTACCAGGTGCACCCCTATCTCGCGACGGCGTTCGCTGCTCTAACCGCTGGCTACAAGGTAGGAGCATGGCGACTGCTCAAGGCTTCAGGGAAAGGCATGGCTGGACGAACTACATGGCATGTTGTTTCCTATTTGTGGGACCGTTAGGTTCTTAAACAACAGGTCGAGCAGGACAGCAATGTTCGAGATCTTGCAGTCACCATGAGGGATGCCCTTGCCTTTGCAAGAGAGGCGAGCGAGCTAAGGAAGATTGAAGGAACGTCTGATG
>JAMDHS010000011.1:0-339177 GCA_029717555.1 Peribolospora baueri
TTTTTCTTTTTTTTTTTTTCGCATTCTTTCCGCTTCCTTCCTTCGTTTCACCCCACACTTTGGGATCTTGACCACGCCCCCCTCTCCCTGCCCTCCCTTTGGGCATCTGTCTACCTACGTTCATGCCACCCGCGCACCCAAACTCACCCACGTACCTGATCCCACCCCCCGCCCGCCGCCCCGCCCTAAGTCGTCTCTGCTCGGTTCGGTTCGGTTCGGGCCCGTCCGTAAACCCCGCGCTCGCTCGAGCGACAGACGCTCTTTTCCTTTCTCATATCCGATTCGGATTTTGGATCCCCCGGCCCGGCGCCAACTCGCGCAGGAATTTTTGTATGTACAATATTATATCGAAACCATGCACTGAAGAAGAAGAAATGATGGGCTGTCAAGTCAAATGAAGTCGAGTCAAGTCAAGTCGAGTCTGTTGTTGCGGGTCCCGGAACAGAAAGGCGGAGACGGAAGGAAGGAAGACAGATGGAGGAAACGTCTCTGTTTGTCAAAGACGTCCCCAAGTCCAAGTCCAATCATCCATCGCCCATCCACCTGTCCCGGGAGATACGGCAGACGTGGGTGCCATCAGGGGGCGGTCACCGACCGACCGGCCTACCCGGCGGGGCGAGCGAGCGAGCGAGCACTGTAGTAGGGCAGGATTAGGAAGAATCACTTGGACCGCCCTTTTCCCGTGTCGTAGGCGTCGCTGGTGGTGGGATGGGAACAGGACGATGGAGATGGGAGATGAGCGACGGACGATGGACAGCAGCCGACAGGGTGGGTGGGTGGCATGGGGTGTTGTTGTTGTTATCAAAGGCGCGCGCGAGCTGACTGGCTGCCTATGCCTTTTGCGCCACTGCCCCACACGCCTATCTGCATGCAGTTCCACCTCGACCAGAAGAAATTCCACTGCTTTACCGAGTATGCCTGCCACGAGAACGCACGCCCGTTTCGCAGACTCGACTCATATGACTTTTTTTTTCGTTGCAATTCGAGAATGTATGACTACAGACAATGTATGACTACAGACAATAGAGCAACCGAGACGCTGGGCAGGTCGATGGCGCTTTAGGCGTGTGTGGCCGAGACGTCGACGGCGACGGCGGACGGGTCGGGGGCGTCCTGTGATGGCGGCACGGTGCTGTGCTTGGACCGTCTCTTCTCCTTGGCCTTCTTGCTCTCGTACTCGTGCCAGTCGCCTTGCACTGCTGAGAGGAGACTGCGATGGGATGAGGGTTCGAGAAGGGGGCAAGACGGCGTCAGCTCCGCTCTCGTAAAAAGACAGGCCTCTGAAGAAGGAAGAACGAAGGCCAGACGGGCGAAGGGCCCGAACATGTTTCCTTACTCACCCCGCAGGCCTCTCCGGCAACGGCTCCTCACAAAAATAGGCGTGCCGCAAAGCGCGCTCTGCCGAGGGACGCTTGGCCGGATTGTGAGCGAGGAGAGCCTGAGCGAGGTTAATGCCACTCGGAGGAAGAAATCTGAACCCAGACGGAGGAGGTTGAGGAACAAAGACCGACCAACCGGGAGGTCAGTACGCTCCTTATCTTCAGCCTTCCCATCTCAGCGACCACAAGAAAGGAAGGACCGGAAAACAAATTCATGTGTCTCCTTTGAAAGGCGGATCGGATGAACGAGAAAGTCGGATCTCCCGCTAGCCAGCACGACCGAGGGCAAATCGATCGCGCCTCACAAACTCACCTAGAGAAGGAGTGTTCGAACCGGTTCGGCTTCTGCTCCTTGGGCTTGACTAGTTCGTACCATGGCAGATCAGTCACGCCAGGCCAGTAAGTCGGGTCCTCATCCTCCCGCTCCCGACCCTGCTGAGCCTCGCCCTCGTCTCCGATCGCGTTCGCACGCGGAGTGCCCAGGATGTTGAAAAGCGCCTCTAGCTGGTGGATCTCATCGTTGCCTTGGAAGATGGGTCGGCGGGTGAAGAGCTCGAGGAAGATGCACCTGCGGAGGGAGTGGAGCGCAAGAGGACAGGAGAGGGTGAGAGGAGGAACATTATCCGGAACGACATACCGATAAACGGCCCTAGATCACGTTGTGACCAAGCCAAGACCAAGGCCGATGATAAACTCACCCTGCTCCCCACATGTCCACCTCTGGCCCGTAGACCGTAGCACCGAGCAGAAGCTCGGGAGGGCGATACCAGAGGGTGATCACCCGATTGGTGTAGTCACTTTCCCTGCGCTTGTAATAAAACCGGGCAAGGCCAAAGTCGGCGAGCTTGAGCACACCCTGGTTGTTGAGCAGGATGTTGGAAGTCTTGATGTCGCGGTGGAGGACAGCTTTCTTGTGAAGATAGGCAAGACCTTCCAAGAGCTGGGCGATGAGGGACTTGAGGTGGGCGGAAGAAAAGTTGATGTGCGGGTGGGTGAGGACGCCGGTGAGGTCGTGATCCATATACTCAAAGACCATGTACACGGAACCTGCAGGACGAGGAACAGAAGGAAAAGGTGGAGGGCGGGCTCAGCGCCATCAAAAGCCATCATGATTGAATGGGCCGTCCACTCCTATCTGACGGACAAGCGAACACTCACCTTTCGATACCATCATCTCATGCAGCCTGACAACGTTCTCGTGCCTGAGCGTCTGCAACAGCTTGATCTCCCTCATGGCAGTCACAGGGAACCCGTCCTTCTCCGCCTCGACCTTGATGCGCTTGAGCGCTACGAGCCCCCCCGTGGCGTTGTCGCGCGCCTTGTACACTTTCCCGTACGTGCCTTCGCCTACTTGGACTAGACGCTCGTACACTTCACCAGGCGGCGGCGGAGGCGCGACCGTCGGCAAGGGCGCGACAGCGGCCTCGTCCGTCGTCTGCGCAGGGGCCGGAGAAACCGCTTGACCGTCCATTCTGGACGCGTCTCGACCTCCTCTTTCGCTTGGCACCTTCCGGAGATCAGACGGTCCTGGGGCGGGCTCGCGAACAGGAGGAGGGGAAGGCGACCGCATGCAGACGTCCTTGTTGGATGGTGGACGCCTGGGCTGGGGGGAAAGCGAGCGAGAAAGGAACCGCGGAGAGCGGGAAAGGGCGGAGCGCGGGGACCGCGAGTCGAACGAAGACGGCGACGTGCGCAAGGAATCATACGAGGTGTTTCTCCTTATTCTTCGAGGAGGCGGAGATGGAGGAGGACCTCTACGGTCCCTTGTTCTCCGCTCCCGGTTGACAGGATGGCGCGACCAACGATCTCCCATGTCGTCCGCAAAGTCCTCGTCCATGTCGGCGTCCATCGGCGACGGAGGTGGCCTCCTCGCTCGAGTGCCCCAACCGTGATCCGAGCGAACACCCTTAGCGGAAGGAGGGAGCGGACTCCGACTGCGAGGTCGAGCTCGAGTCGGGCCGTGACCGGGGCCCCACTGACGCATTTTCGGCGGCGGATGGGGTATGTCATCTTTGCCGTGCCTGTCGTCCAAATAGGGATCTCTTCGATCTCCCGTCGGAGCGCCGCGAGGAGGCGGCGCCCTCCGCGTGCTCCACCCGCCCCCGCCCCGCTGCCCATCGCGAGGAAGCGGGAGAGGCGATAGTTCTCGTCTCCGACGAGGGGGGGACTGTTTGCTCCTAACACTCGTGTAGCTCTCCACGCTCGGACTACGTCTCCTGCGCTCATCGACTGGCCGACCGCGAGAAAGCGAAGGACGGTGGTAGCGGTCGACCGGCGGAGAGAATGAGTCGCGGGGGCGTTTGCGACTCGAGATGCCCTCAGCGCCGGGACCTCTCCGGGAGGATGATGACGGTGGCGGAGGTGGCGAGGGTGGAGAGCGAGAGAGGACGGACTCGAGGCCTGAGAAGGGCGAAGGGGATCGTGAAGAGAAGCGAGAATAAGCAGGCGAAGGCGAACGCCTGCGTCCGGCTCGTCGACCACGCTGTGGTCGATCAGCGTCGATGTCTCTCCAAGGGCCCCTACGATCGTCCCCATATCTTCCCGTCAGAGGTCCCCTCCGCGGAGGCTCATCGTCCCTCCAGCTGCGAGAGACGCCCTCGTCCCGTCGATCGAACCGACCCCTCGGTCCCCTCATAGGAGGACGATGATTCCCCCAATCGTCTATGCTGTCCACGTCCTTCCCCTTCCTCGGTGGCGGTGGAGGAGGAGGAGGGGAGGGGTCGCGCCTGTGCGTTCCCGGTCGGTCCCTATCATCCCATCGCCCTTCGCGTCTATCCGCACCTCGTCGGCCATCACCTCGGAAACTCGTATCCCTTCTCCTCCTCCAACCGGCGCCGTTCGACGGGTTGCGTCGAGACCTGCCGCTGCGGCCGTCGTTTTCGTCGCCACCATCGTCGTCGTCGTCATCGAGCCGCCGACGGGGGCGAGCGTCATCGTCAAAACGTCTCCTCCGTTTGTCCTCAACCGGCTCATCTATGACGTCCATCCGCCTCCTCACGTCCGGATCCGGACCCCTCCCACGGTCGTCCCGGCGATGCGCCCGACCGTTGGTGTCTCTGTCCGATGGTGGTGGCGGGCTGGCGTAGCGCGCGTGCGGATGTCGCTCGTGCTCTGCGTTGGTACGCATTCGCGAAGGAGGGACGGGCGGAGGACCAGGCTGTGGCAAAGGGGGGGCATGTGCGCCGCTCCTCTCTCGATGTTCGTGGTCGTGAGCATGAGCGTGTCCGTAGCTGTGATCGGGCGCTAACGCAGGACGTGCAGCGGACTTGGACAGTAACGACGAAGGGGGAGGCGGCGGGGGACCGGGCGGAGGGGGACGTTGAGAGTGATGAAAAGGGCCAGAGGATCGTCGACGGTCGACGGGACCGAGGGGGGAAGGGTGCTCGGTGCGGTCGACGGCGACGCGTTCGTAAGGGTCGGATGTAGAAGCGACGAGGGATGAAGGCGGCGGCGGAGGAGGAGGAAGAGGAGGGGGAGGCCGCGAAGCTGCATTCGGAGTTTGGTAGGCGTAAGAATCTTGCGGAGGGAGGGGTTGGCGTTGTCGACCCCAGGCCACGGAGGGTGCGGAAGGGTCTTCAGAGCGAAGGCGATCCATATCGCGCCCGTCCTCGACAGGGTAGGGCATCTCAGTCGGATGGCTGCGCGACTGATGGAGAGCGGGCGGTGGCTGGGGAAGGGGCTCGCGGATGTAATTGACTGGTTGTCTCTGTGACTCAAACACCCAGAGCGCCTCCGACCCGGAATCCGACGATGTGGTCTTGGTGTGGTCGCGAGGAGGAGAGGAACGGTACTCAGACGACACGTAATTGGCGAGAGCAGGGCGAGGAGGAGGCGGTGGCGGCACGCGGTCGACAGAGGGGCGAGGAAGATCCCACGGAGGAGAAGCGGCAGGCTCCCTCGACTGGTCTTCGTCGTAGTAAGCGCCTCTCCGCGCCGGCTGGCCACCGTAGGATGACGACTGCTGCTGCTGCTGCTGCTGCTCTCGGTGAGAGTGGGAAACGCTTTCGGGAAAGGGCGGAGGATGGGGAGGAGGGCCGGGAGGAATGCGAGACGAAAAACGGCCGTCTGTGGGCGACATCCGTCGCTCGCCGCGGGCGTAGACGGACGAAGATGGCGGGGAAGGCAATGACGCCTCTGCAAGTCGACCCTCAAGTGTGTCGGGAGAAGATGGACGTCGTCTGTCCGACGCCGGTGGTCGTTGGACCGGCGTATTGCTCCAGTGAGTAGGACGATCGGCAGGCGGTGGTGACACGGTGTCGCGGGGACAGCCAGAGTAGGCGACGGCGGCGTTGGATGACTCTGAGGGGGTTATGGCCGGCGGCGGTTGCGGTGGCCAGGCGGAAGGGGGCGAGCGGGTGTGTTGGTGGTGCCATCGACTTTGCAAATGGCCGCTCGAATCGTCCATGGCGAGTGTGGGCCACCAAAGACGAATGGCTGGCGCGCACGCTGAAGAAGCGGACCAGCGTGCTCGTCGGCGGACTCAAGCGAGCGAGCCTTGGCAGGCGAAGAAAAGGAAGGGGAGATGGGAGGATGGTCAGTGGAGAGGACACAAACAGACGCAGAGGAGGACGCCAGAGGCCAGGCCAGACGACGTATGTGGAAGGGGAGAATGATCGGGGAGGAAGAATTGGGCTAGAGATGCTCACAAAGACGTGTGACCTAACCTAGCAAAGCGGCGGGCCGGGCATGGAACGCAGAGCGGACGGGAGACGGCGCGGACTGCGGGTTGGTGGACGGGGTCGAGGAAAGTGGTCGGAGGGGAAGAAGGGGATGGAGGGAGATGGATGGAACGGATGATGGCTTCCCAGCAATTCTCAACAGCCGCGGTAAGAGGAGGCGATAAAAATTTCTTGACGTAGGTAACCGACCGGACGCGCCGTTGGTCCCAAACATCGTCTCTCCATCATCCGCCTCGAGCCGACTTGAAGCGAGGAAAAACAAGAGCGGACGTCCACATCGAAGCGAACGAACGCTCTAGACTGCATTCAAGTGTGTACTGTATGTACTTTTTCTGCGATGCTTCTCAACGACGTACGGTACTCTTACACGACTGGAAAGATAAACGGGACGCAGATGGAGATATCAAGGGCGCGCCGAGCATGCGTGCATCCAAGCCAGTCGTCAAACCCCCCAGCTTCTCCACACACGAGCCGCCCTGGTTCGAGCCATCGCCAACTTCCATCTCAAACGCCTGACGCAGGATCATGCTTCCCGCCCACTGTCGACCTACTCCTGGTCCGACTCCTCGTCGCCAGACACCTCCGCGTTCTCCTTCTCCACCCGCGCCATGAGCTGGGCCAACTCCTGGTCCTCGCTCTCGCTGACCGCTTTCGGCTGTTGGTATGTCGTTTAGAGCAGAGAAAAAAGAACCGTCAGTATTCACGCCACGACGGAAGACGAGACAAGAGCACACGTGAACCGCCCGACACTATCGATGCGCACCATCATCTTGATGACGATGTTACCGCCAGCCTTTTTGATAGTTTCTCCAATCGTCTCGACCGCCTTCTCCAAGAGTTCCAGACCTCCCTGCTTGTCTGTCGAGTTGGTGAGGAGCACATAGAGCGGCGGCGCGACGAGTTTGACCTTGATGGGGATTGTGGGCGTCTCGAGCGCCTCTCCGGCCTTCAGCGCCGTCTTGACGGCGTCGACGCCCTCATAACCGAAGCAGGTAACCTCAATGTCCGCGCGGATCTTCACAGGCTGTGGCGTCAGACGCCGAGCGATGATCGACCTGAGTTCAGACAGCACGATCGGGTCGACCTGCAGGCCTTCGAACACCTGGTCAGGCTCGCTGGGAGGTAGAATAGAACGAAACAGGAAAAGGACGACATGAGGCAAGACTAGTAAGACGGATGAACGCAAGCTATGCTCGCCACCCGCTCGGGTGACTCACGAAATGGAAAGCTTGAAGCCATCGTAGGAGTGACCGAATTTCCTGTCGAGCGGCCACACGACCG
This sequence comes from Peribolospora baueri, assembly GCA_029717555.1. NCBI lineage: Eukaryota > Fungi > Basidiomycota > Peribolosporomycetes > Peribolosporales > Peribolosporaceae > Peribolospora > Peribolospora baueri. Next base: position 7,340 of record JAMDHS010000011.1, read on the forward strand.
CCTCGTAGAGCTTCTCGAGATCCATGGACGTCTTCTCGGCGACATGTCGGGCAATCGAATGCACCGCCTTGGACTTATTGTATCGCTCCTCGCACTTGATCACGTCCTCTGGAGAGACTCTGCGCTTTGACAAGTCGATGTAACCTGTCGAATGGCAAGTGACGTGGAGGTCAATGAGAATCGTTAAGTGTCTTCTTTGCTGAAAGGGAGCCGAATCTCTGTCCATCGTCTACTCTCAATCTTCCCTTTTCACCAAATTGCTACCAACTGTACGACGGGCCCGCCGTCTCGTTCCCAGACCAGCCCTTGACTCTGCGCGTCTCCCAAGCTCGACTCACCTTTCTCTTTGTCAACCCTGAGCACGACAACCACCTCGTTCCTTCCAACCCTGATGAGCTTCTGGATGGAGCGGATGCGTCTCCGAGAAAGCTCGCTAAGCAGGATCATACCCTCCGCGCCGTCATACTCGAGCTACAAGGTGATGAACCGACGATGTCAGGGCCCGGGGATGTGGGAAGTGTGCAATGAGTAAATTGAAAGCAAAGCGAGAGCGAAGTCTTCAGAAAAAGTCCTTATCGGGTCACGGAGGAGGAAAGAACTCGCAAGAAGGGGGCTGCGACTCACCAGCTTGACGTAGGCGCCCATCTCTGCGATCTGCCTGACCTGGACCATGACAATCTCGTCCGTGTCCGGATACCTGGTACAAAGTCAACGCCAACGCCGCCATCACCGCCACCATACGAGCAGACAGGAAGGGAGAAACAGGGCCATCGGTCAGTCCGGCTTCAGCTTCCGAAGCCGGCATGAGCAGACTTGCTCAACCGCGAACCAAAAAAACGCAGTGCAGGGCTTCCCCCCCTCCTTCCCAGCAAACGCTCCTCACACCAAGGACGCACGCACGTACTTTCTTTCGTAAAACCGCATCTTGGGCAAAGAGTAACTTGGCTGCTGGGATCAACGCAAGGGGTTGGGACAGGCTTGATAACGGTCTTCCCTCTCTTTCGGGTGCGGGGATAGGCAGTCGGTTGGTCGGGAGACAAGATAACGAAAGTGACCGTATGCGGATGAGCAAAGACAAGCTGAGAGCGCTTCGAAAGTAGGGAAAAGGGCGGGAAACTGAGCGATAGGAGAAGATGGCGAGGAGGAAGACGTGTGTGAGCGAGCGAGAAGAATCGTCACCGACTCGACGCAGACGAGGAGGAGGCACAAGCTGCTTGTTAAACCCGCTTAGGGCCGACCAGCCCCGTCCATGCTGCCGCAGCAAGGGGAAGCGCTCGGCCCAGCTGGCTATATGTACTTCTCGCTGCCTCCCGACGAACTGTTCTCGACCGTTTGTGTTTAAAGCCTGTGCCTTGTTCCCTATCTGCGACAGCCCGCCAAAGCCCTCCCTTCCTCAATTACCAGCCAACGAGCGGGGACAGACCCGCCTTGCCCACGCTCTGCGTCCGGACCGAGCGCATCAGCCTCCTTAGGCGACGTAAAGAACCGAGCAACGGAAGAGGGACGACGACGTCGAAAGATGGTACGGACTCGGTCTCTTCGCTCACGAATTGGCATCCCCTTCATTGACCGTCCGACACATATGCTGATCCATTTATCGTCTCTTTTCTTTGACCGACCAGGCCGTGTCAGACCGAGCGGTGGGGGGCCTGATGCTCCTCGTGGCGGGCTTCGTGTTCACTTATTACACCATTTGGGCCCTCCTCACCGTGAGTTCTAGTTAGAGATGCAGACAAAGGCCATGCATGGAGCGAGCTCGGTTTCTGTGCTCTGGGGCGCTTCAGTGACCCTGATAGAAGAGGCGCACGAGCTGACCAAATGGCTTTTCGCGTTCTCTCGGTCGCGCCCTCCCTTCGTCCTACCCCGGCAGCCCTTCCTCCCGCCCTCGTCCCCCCTTCTCGACTACTTCCCCCCGCGCGAATGGGCAGTCCGACTACCGCTCTTGGTGCTCATCGCAGGCCTTTCCGTCGTGGGAGCCTTTGTGGGCATGGTAATGGTGCAGTCTGCGCGGAAGAAGCAAGAGAAGGAAAAAGCTAGGAAAGTCTGACGCCGGAGGCATGGCGGTCGGCGCACTTCGAAGCAGCGCTGAGGCAACGGAATGAGATGAAGGGCTTCCCGGCACGATCTCCGTCTTTGTACTTTATTTCCCCTCGTTTTTGGTGATGCGACGACGTTCAAGACAATTTTTCCAGGCGCTGCTCCAGGTTTGCCAGAAATATTGCCCGATACCACTACGAGCACACCATTGACTTCTGTGCAAACTAATTTCAAACAAAGCAAACAGGTGTGGATGTACGGCAGAATAAAAAAAAAGCGACCGGGGGAGCACAGGGCGTTAAGAAGCAACGTGAGAAGGATGTGTATGCGCGGCCCGGGTGGGTCGGGTTGGAGAGGTCGGGACAGATGTCTTTCTATTCAGTCGCTTCGAAACGTCGCAGCTGACCACCATCAACCGCCTCATACGTCTCGCACGTCTCCTCATCGGCACCGCCATTCACCGCGTCCCGTCCTTCGCCAACCGTCACCACCGCCAAGATTTCATTTAGACTTGCTTTCCTAGTTAAGATGCTTGTGCTCGTCCTTCTGTCTCGTTCGTGTCCCGTCGTCGTGCGCCACCTTAGAGGCTCGTCTTCGGCCACTGGTAGCCGGCTGAGCTGCGTTTGCTGTTACGGACAAAATACAAGAGGATTAGAGCGTCGGTGACCGTCAACGACCATATTTCCCCCTTCACGGCTCGAATTGCACTCACTAGCCATAGCGAATGATGAATTCGTCCAGTTTCTCAGGACCGCGAGAGCCATACTGTCGGCAAGGGGAAGACAAGACGTACAAAGTCAATCGACTGTGCGGAAGCGAACGCTCCCGACGGGCCAAAAATGGTAGCAAAACTCACAGGGTACGGAAGCGGCTTGAGCTTGCCATCGTCGATCTTGTGGAGGAGCGGGGTGAAGATCTTCCATGCCACATCGAGCTGTTTGACGTGTAAGGCATACGGGAAATACGAAGGATGACAGGGGCGGGAAATTTGTCACTCTGTCCGCGTCACTGGTCGCGCCCGAGCAGTAGTGAAGGAAGGGAAGCCGTTGGCTCACCTCATCGTCACGGACAAAGTTGGAGTGATCACCCTGAAAGTGCGGGCGAGACAATTTCATTTCAGTATCCATTCCGAACCAGGGCGGCGCCCGGGCACGTCCCCCACGCCTGTTTGCACCTCGGAAAGATATTTCAAAAACCATGACAAAACGTTCTTCAAAGTCACGCCACACCACGCACCTTGAAGGCGTCCAGCAAGAGAGCCTCATACGCTTCGGGAATCTGCGCGTTCTGAAACCTGTCCTTGTAAGTGAGGTCAAGGTCGGTCGTGATGGTACGCATCTCCAGGCCCGGCTTCTTCCCGTTCATCTTGATGTACACTGCCTCGGAGGGCTGGATCCTGAAGACGAGCTCGTTGCGCGGGATGTCCTTGAAGATGCCGGAGGTGACATCCTTGTATTGTACTCGGATCTCCACCTTGCCTTCGTCCATGGCTATTCGGACGCCAGAAATCAGAACTTCTAGCGATGTGCGGGAGAGGCGACGGCTAGCAAATGAAGGCAGTTCCGCTTGGTGTACGTACCTTTACCAGCCTTCATGATGAAAGGAACGCCTTCCCACCTCGGGTTGTTGACCCAGAGAGTCAGCGCGGCAAAAGTGGGACAGTTCGAGTCCTTGGGCACGGTGTCATCGTCCTTGTAGCCCGGCTTCTCCCCGTTGCTGACGTATTGACCCAGCAAGGTGTCCTCTTCACGCACGGGAGGAATGAACCGCAAGAGCTTGACCTGCGAAGGACATTAATTGGAACAGAAGTTAGGACGCCCGTCAGAAGACACACAAAACTTGCGGGATCAATCCGTGCTTGCGAAGGTGAATTGATGGAGACGAACCTTTTCGTCTCGGATATCCTCGGCAGAGAACGAGACCGGACGCTCCATGGCCAAGAGGGAGAGAACTTGGAGAAGGTCTACCGGATCGTCGACAAGCAAACGGGAGCAGCTTGAGCCCAGATCGCACGACGTCGCGCGTCTCGACGGTTGCAAACACTCACGGTTCTGCTCAATGTCTCTGATGATGCCGAATTCATCAAAGTAACCTCCCCTACCCTCGGTGCCGAAAGGTTCCTTGAAAGTAATCTGGACGTTGGCGACAAGGTGCTTGTTGAGTCCAGCATCGAGGAAGTTGTTGGCAAAGCGCATGACGAGGAGGTTCTTGACCATCTCCTTGCCGAGGTAGTGGTCGATGCGGAAGGTCTCCTCCTCCTTCCACATGCTTTTGAGTGCGCCCATCATCTGCCTCGAGCTCTCGAGGTCCTTGCCGAACGGCTTCTCGACAATCAGCCGGTTAATGCCTCCGTCGACGTAGTTGTTCCTGCGGAGGCAACGCGCGACGTCGATGAAGACCGAAGGGGGGAGAGCCATGTAGAAAAAGCGGCTCTTTGGTTTGTCGGCGTAAGATTTCTCGAGCTCCTTGATGTGCTTCTCGAGTACCTGGAACGCTGCGTCCTCGTTGTACTGGCCTGGGACGTAGGTGCAGAACGAGAGGAACCGGTCGAGCTTCTTCTTCACCTCGGGGTCATCCTTGTTCTTGATGTAAGAAGAAGCCTTCTCGTGGAAGGTCTTGTCGTCCATCTTCGTGCGCGCATAGCCGACGATGTGTGTGTTCTTGGGCAACAGGCCGATTTTGTACAGCCCAAACAGGGCGGGCAAGGTCTGCAAAGCACGGATCGAGGCAGTGTCATGACGGATGGCCGGTCAATCCGAAAAGCGTCGCTGCTCGGCGCACGAGATGAGACTCATGAGCGCTTACCTTCTTCTTGGCCAGGTCGCCCGAAGCGCCCAAAACTGGTTCGTAGCGAAGGCGATGATTCCAGCGCAAAAGTCAGTTTTCCTTCCATCCAATGTCGCGACATCATCTCCTAAATCCATCGACCATTCTCGGTTCTGAACGCCTCCGTACGCCCCGAGATCACGCCCTGAGACCCATCCACCTCGGCTGCGCTTTCGCCTGACGACCGTGGGACGCGAAGCGCAAACGACGACTCACCGACGATGATGCAGTTTTCCTTGACCACCTGGTTGGACGACGCCATGGAAGGGATTTCGCCGCCCATGGTTATGATTATGGGATGGGATGGGATGGAGATGGATCTCCTACTCAAGAAGAAGTGCGGAGGGAAAACCGAGATGGTGAAGCGGCGAAGCGGACGAAATTATCGCGGCGATGAGATGGATGGAGACAGATCGGCGATCGGCGGTCCGGAGATAGCGATGCGATTTGGTGGCTGACGTGACGACAGGAACCTGTCGTGCAAACGCGAGGCGACGTGTTTGGGGACCGGCGGTGGAGGTATCGGTGATGGAGCTGGTGGTGATGGTGGTGAGAAAGTCGAACGGAGGGGGAAGGGAGGCGAAGGCCGTTTGCGACAGTCGGGTTGCGGTCCGGGACTGTGAGCCACATTCCCGAGGAAAGCGATCGAAAGCCGATCGGCCGGGCAAGTCAGCGATGGAGCGGCAAAGGCCCGTCGGAGAACGATCGGGGAACAGGACGTACGTCGGTTACGTCGTGTATAAAAAGCAGGTATGCGCGACGAGTGGAAGAGGGATCAACGCGAGGAAGGAGGATGGCGAGGGCAAAGGAAAAGTAAAAAAGAGACGGGAAAGGGATTGGAACGAGTCCGGTAAGCATGGACGAGAGCCAAGTGGCGTCGTCCCCGCCGGCCAGCCGAAACCCAGTGGACGGAGTGATCGAGCGCGTCCGGGCCTCTCCTCTGGCTTTCCTCCACAGCTCCGAGCGAGGTGAGCCTCCCAGATCATCTATACTCACCGAATCGCAGCCGTGCTCGTTGAGAAGGTGACAGAGGGGTGGGTCGGAGGGAGGTGAATGCGAATCAGCGGCCTGCTCAGCGGCCGAAGCCGGTGACGTCTTGCGTTGGGCAGCGATGACCAACTCCATCCGCTTATATCCGGCTTAGCCCCGATCGCCCGGAAGAAGAGACGAATTGGGACGTGTCAGTGCAAGTCGAGCCTGAGGATAAGGTTTTTCATTGTTCCGTAGATTTTGAGTTTCTGCACGGTGCAGGCTGTTCGTGTCGCTCCTAGGATGACATCCAGATCGACTACTACGAGAGTAAACGGAAAGCAGTCATACATCGCCAAACAACAGCGAACGCAACAGGTACATGGGATCTCAAGCGACGACGAAGAAGGAGGCTGACGACCCGTCGTATTTCTTCAGAAAAAAAAGAGCAGAAAAAAAAAGGAATGAGATCCTGAGCCGCAGGGGAACCTAAGGCTACCACGCCCGTCCGCATCTATCATATAGCGACAACGTATCCGGGAGCGTCGCGCTTTCGCGGGTCGGTGACTGCACTGCCGGCAGCTCCGGGCGAGGATGCCCATCCTCCTTGGGTTCAATCCTTGGGTGACGAAGAGGCGGCAAAGGTGGAGACGTAGCGGGACTGGGACTGTCCGTTCCGTCCTGCCTCCAGACGGATGGGAAATGAACGCCCTTGATCGCCCTTGCCTGCACCATCGGGCGAACCGAGAGAAGGTCCACCAAGCACTCACGCTGGACGGAGACGGTCAAGCAGACGTCCAGTTCCCGAGGCGAGGGTGAAGGCCAGGATGCGAAAGCTCGCCAGGCGAGAGGGACGTAGTGCCGGTCGCGAAGAGGAAGAGGAGGAAGAAGGCCTGCGGCTCTTCTGCGAGCGGGCACAGCGAGGCCCCGCCCGGTGCAGTGCACCTGATGGTTGGCCAAGACGATGAGGTCCAGTCAAGGTCAAACACGACGGACAGCCGAGGGGCCCAATTGGGCGTCTGCGCCGGGCTTGCTGAACGCGGCAAGGCGCCTGAGTTAACCGTCTCTTGGCTCCTCCCTTGCTGCGACATCCCCGGTCTCCACCGGGCGCGATCGAACAGCTGCTCGCGTCGTGCCCGGTGACCCCCGCCATGTCGGCCACGCACCACCAGCCCCGATCCCAGTAGAGCCGCCATGTTGCGCGCTATTGGTATCGATGGGGTTACAAGCGAGCTGACGGGAGAGGCAAGGCTGGATGAAAGGTTCTGCAAAAGGAAGGGAAGAAGGAAAGACGGACGAACGAACGGCGAGGCCAGAGTGTAACACTTGAGGAACCCGAGAACGGGAAGAGCGGTGCAATGGACCGGAGGCGGAGAAAAACCGTTCGACGGGTCCGTCGCTGGTCGACTCAACAGCCGCCGAATCCAGCCTAGCTAGCAAACCGTGTGACCGATCTTGCAAGCAAGCGACCCTCGAGCACATCAGAATCCACCATGTTGAAGAGATTGGACGGACGGCAAGTGCGAACGAGATATGAATCCGAAGGAAAGCGTACGACGGTCAGGATTTGTAGCAGCGTCGCCCAAACGGCAAGAAGCTCCAAATCTTGATAGACATGCATGGTACGCTCTTCCAAAACTCTGCGTTCCAGTCCCTAAGGCCCACGGAGACCTTTCCGGGTATGAGAGCAAATCGTCGAGCGCGGTCGCAAACCTGGGCGCGGGTGCGCTCCTTTAGAAACCGAGTGTCGTGAACAAAATGTAAGTCCTCACGCTTGGTGGTGATCTGGAGCAGTGTCAATTCAGGGATGTGCTCTCCAAGCGTCGAGTTGGCGCGTCGACATCAGAAAAAAAGGGCTCCTAACCGTCGCCAAATTATAGACTTGGCCACGGCGCGTCTGGCAAAAAGAGGGTGAGAAAAGGGAGAAAAAAAGACGGGAAAGGACATTGGTTGAATTCGGAACGTCTGACAGAGAGCGTCGAAAGCGGAGTGTCCGTATGGAGGGTCGGAAAAGCGTCGCCTCATGTCATGTCCATGTACGGCGCACCAGTCATGGAAGAAGAAAGACCCAAGCCGAGGAGCTGAACCTCAGGGACGAAGAGAAGCGCGTAGAGGGGAGAGGAGAGGGGATAGGTGATGACCCTGGAGGCTGTCGGGGTCGGTCGATCGCCGTCAGGGCACCCGCGTTGGTCGGCGTCGATCATGGGGTAGTCTCGTGACCGCTTATCACGGCGCGCGGTGCCGCCAAGAGTTTGTGCCGAGTGATGGTTGATTGTGGTTCGTGTCGGATAAGGGTAGGAAGAGGGACGGAGGAAGGTGGAAGGGGGTGACGGTGGTAAATGTTGTTGGCGCTGGGGGAGGCGCGGAGACAGGGAATCAAATAGGCCCTTTATCGTCTTCTCATGACTCGTCCGCCTCCTCCTCCTCCTCCTCCTCGCTTTGCGCCCACTCCTCGCAAGCCCGTCGTTTCCTCGTCGTCGACATCCGCCTTCGTTCTTTCAGACGTCCCTCCCTACCTTTACAACCATGTCCACCCACGTCGACACGACCCTCCAATCGACCACAGTACCCATCACACTCCGCGTCCCCAACATCTCAGACGCGCCAGCGCTCCTCACCGTGCTCTCGGACCCAAGGAACACCGAATTCGATCCGAACGCCGGCAAGGGGGATAAGCCGCCCACGCTGGCCGGCATCGAGTCGGCGATCGTCAAGATGCGATCCTCCGCCTCGGTACCCCAACCAGACCGCGTCAATCTCGTCGTCGTCGACACCTCTGACCCGCTCGACCACCGGGTTGTCGGACTTGGCGGGTTCGGGCACATCGGGACGGAAGACGGAGGAGGAGACGGAGAAGGAGAAGGAGAAGGGAAGAGGAGGAAGAGAGTAGGCGACGTAGGAGTCATGCTAAACCCCGACGCGAGGGGAAAAAGCTATGCAGTGGAGGCGATGAAGCTGAGCATCGAGTTTGGCTTTGGGTCCTTGGCGTTGGACGAGGTGACGGCGACGATGTTGGAAAGGAACGAGGCGATGAGGGGTCTCATGGACAACAAGTTGGGATGGAAGGGCCTGAGGAGGGAGGGTGAGTTTGGCGGCGAGTATTTTTATTCGATGAAGAGGGACGACTGGTTACGGAGGGAACCGGAGGAGCGTATTAGATAGGACTTTAGAGGAGGAACGTATTAGGTAGGACATTGGAGGCCTGGCTTGCATGTATACTCTTCTCTTCCGTCCACACGATCCCTTTAATATCAAGAAAATTAGCGAATCCTATGACCCTGGACGGGACGGGACGGCCAAAATGAAACGACGACGACAAGGCATCATCGCTCGACGGATCATGCGTTATGCTTAAATCAAGCTCGCTCGCCGCCCAGGCACGCAGGCACGCGACGCGGTCCCATTTCAGGCGGGCAATGCACAAACAAACAACAAACAATACGCCGCTCCGCTGTTGGGATCTTTCGGTCGGCACTCTTTCTTCGTCTCCGCGCTCGGACGCACGGATGCACAGCGTCCGTGGAGGAGAGACGTACGAGGAAGGAATGCGCGTGTAGTGTTCCTTGCGCCAAGCCACTTATGTAGATACATTTGCCAGATATGAACCGCAGCCGGGGGTGTGGGGGAGGGCGGGGAAGGAGGACAGAGATTCAAAAAAAAGACGAAAAAAAAAAAAAGGATCGCGGAAACAAGCTCGACGGCGATAAGGGTAGGTACAGATAAAAGTGAGAGGCGGGGGGGGGGGGGGGGGGGGGGGGGGGGGGGGACTGGGCGAGATGCAGATGTCCGCCGAGTGCGAGGAAGTCGAAGGTGTGTGAAATTCGAGACAAACGAAGGGGATGCGGAACCGTCGCCCGGCGGTATGCGAGAAAAACGCTGGCACTGAAAGGGCCGTCTGGCGGCGGGCTGGCCAGGCTGAACGAGAAGGAGAACGAGGAAAAAGCCCGGAGCTGGAGAAGACCGGCGGATGGCGGGGGCTGGCTGGCGAGGGTGAAGGAGGGAGATGAGTGGGGAAAGATGGATCACGACGAAAGCGGACGAACGGACGAGGGGGAAGGCCGGGTCGGGTCAGGTCGAAAAGCGAAAGGAAAACGAGTCGATCGAGTATCTCCAGATCTCCGAGAAGGAAGGAAGAGGAGGGTAGCAATACGGGAGACTGGGCGCGAGAAAAACGAAAAAAAAAAATTCAAAGAGTGTGGTCCGGCAAGGAACGTGGGGCGCCAGCGCAAGAGGAGGGGGGGAGGGGAAAGCCGGCCCAACAGGGAGTGGCGGTGGCGTTGGCGGTGGTGGTGGTGTACCACTTTTACCGGGCGGTCCATCGAGAGTTTTGACGTCGAGTCAATCAATAGCTGCCCGGCAGCTTTGGGGAAACGAGATGAACCGAACCGCCGTCACGGGTGGTCGTCTGAGGCGACGTCGACGTCGAAAAAGACCCACCCACGCTCGTCCGTCCGTCCGTCTCACTGAGCTCCGGCCCAGACTGGCCGCCTTCGGCGCCGAGAGGGGCGGTATCCGCCGGGCTGGCGGAAGCCTTGGCAAGCATTGGAGAGCCGCCGCCGGAAGACGGCGTCTTGACGACGACGGCCCCTGCGGCGGCGGCATACGGCGGGCCCGCAAGCGTGTCCAAGCGGGACACGTGTGGTTGGGTGAACGTCGCGTCGAATTGCATATGTGTCGAATCGTCAGACCCAGCGATGCCGATGCGGTGTCCAGCGCCGAGCGGGGGTGCCGCGGACGGATACGAGGACGCGTCTGGTTGGTGCTCATACGACGATGGCCATGGCTGTGAGCCGGCGAGGCTCTGAAGCGCCGCCGGGCTGGAGCCGAAGCCAGGGCGGGGAACGGCGCTGGTGGGGGTGAGTGGAGAGAAGCTGTCGATCATCTGATCAAAATGCATCTCCTGCGTCTCGCCGTGGAGATTGAGAGCGGGAGGGAGGACGTGACCGCCCTGCTGGATATGCTCGCCAAACGAGTGCCCAGATGACAACGAGTGCCCAGATGAACTACCGCCGGCGCCGCCGCCACCGCCAAAGGTAGGTAAAGAGGCCGAGGTGGTCGTGCCGGCAAGACTCTCCGAGGCGCTCGTACCGATGACGGGCGACTCGAGCCGGAGTCCAGCCATGGAGCTCTCGGCCAGACCAGCGACCTCGGGGTTCATGGAAGTGTAGGGGACGGTCTGCTGTCCAACAAAGGAGGAGTGCAAGGAGGACAGACTGGACGTGCTGGCCGCCGAGCTGAGAGAGCCATAGAAGGAGTGCGACGAGGCGATCGAGTCACCGCCGATGCTGCCGGCGCTCGTTCGACTGCGCGGCACGTTGCTGAAGTGGTAAGAGCTGGGCGGAAAGTCGGCGAGGCTGGCGGATGCGAGGCCGGAGAGGGACGCCGACCGAGTCGGGTACGCGAGCGTGGAGTGCTCGGTGGCCATGGCGGGGGCCGAAGTGGGGGGCACGGAGAAGTACATGGAAGGCTCCATGGGGAGGGGCAAGACGGCAGTGCTGGAGCCGAAATGGATGAGGTCCCGAAGCGGGCCCTCCGTCTCCGCCAGCCTGAGCAGCGCGTCTCTGAGCCTAACCGCGGGGCCGGTGAGAACGTGCCGGAGGACGTGGGACGCCTGTCGGTTTTCGGTAAAGTCGGCACACTGCCTCCAGAAGGCGCGCCCGTCTTCCTCCGTGGCGGCGGCGGCGGGAGCGGCGGGGGTGTTGGTGGTGGTCGTGGTGGCATGGCCTTCGCGGACGACCTGCATGAAAAAAGTGGGCGGGCGCTCGAGGTCGACGATGAGCATGCCCTCTTCCTGCCCTTCGCTGCTCGTCGCGCTTCCCTCGGGACCAAGGTACCACCCGCCACTGGACTGTCCGGGACCACAGAGCTCAAAGGTGATGGAGCGAACGACGCTGAACGGGGTCTCGAGCTTGAAGCCGACCGAGTCGGAGGAGAGGTACCAAGTAAGCGTCTGAAGGCGTCGGGAAAAGAAGCAGACCAACGGCGAGACGCGTCGCCAGGTGCCGATGGTGAGCTGGGTGACGGGGAAGGGCGGTACAGACTCTCGCTCGAGGCCGCCGAGCACGCCTCCTCCGCCTTCCGTCATCGTTCTCGGGCGGCCGGCCAGACCGGCTCTGGTGCCGAACCGACTGAACATGCCGCCTGCGGCGGCGGCGGATCCCATGGCCGTCACGGGCATCTTGGGCGGGAAGTTCATCAGAGCCGGGTTGAGATTGAGGCTGAGCGAGCCGGAGCCGGAGCGCATGGTCCGGGTGGCGGCGAGTGGCTTGCCGGGCAAGCCTGAGCCGGTGGGAGGAGTGGACGTGGACGTCGGACCGGCGGCGGCCGCTTTCTTTTCGTTGGCTTTGACCTTTGCGCGGCTGTAGGCGCCGTAGGGGCGGAGGGGAGGGAGCAAAGTGATGATGATCTGAGTTCAGTCCTGGGCGTACCTTGGTGCCTGCGCGCATTTTGGGCCCCACGCGTTCCTTGCATCTCATCTCCCACGCTTGCAGACAGGCAGGCGGGACGCGCGCGGGCGCGCACGCACCGCGTACATCTACGGCACTCACCGGTTCTGGAACCAGACCTGAACGCTGCGCTCGGGCATGTCGAGGGTGATGCTCAGCTCCTCGCGCAGTTTGGCCGTCGGGTTACGGTTTCGAGCGAAAAAGGCCTCGAGCGCGGCGAGCTGCTCTGTGGTCGTCTTGTTCCGTTTGCGTTTCACCGGCGGCGCATTAACGTCCTGAGGCTGAGACGACGAAAAGCTAGGTCCGGCTCCGGGGCCAGCGCCTGACCCCGTGACAGTGGCTTTGCCCTTGCCGCTTCCGCCGCTACTTCCTACCCCTGCTCCTGCTCCGCTGTCGTCGTCGCCAGCGGGAGAGGCGGTCCTAGAAGACGAACGGCGGCGAGTGGAGGGAGGACTACCAAGCGGAGGGCCGGGATTCATGGCGGCAATGCGGGAGGAGAGCTGACCGTGGCCATAGTCGTAGATGACCTGGGCGCCCTGAGCAAGGCCGTAGGGCGCTGGCGGCGGCGCGCCGGACACGGGCGCCGTCGCGGGGCCCATGTGGGCGGTCAAAGGGGTCATGCCGAAGGGAGCGCTGAGGGTGGGCAGCGTCGCCGTCTGGGGTCGAACGGCCAAGGCGGCGGGGATGGCGAAGGGCATGCTTGCGCTGGTACCCTCGATGGGCGAGGCCATGAAGCTGGACGTGTCGGAGGCGGAGGCGAGGAAGCTGGACGTGTCGGAAGGGGTGTCATGGGCGGCGTGGTGGCCGGCGTCGGCCTCGATGGAGCGGGCATCGTCGTCGACGACAATGCCAACGCCGGCGCGGAGGCCAGCGAGCAAGTCAGAGTGGCCGACGCTGTCGAGGTCGAGGCTGAGATCGAAGGTGGACGTCGGCGCGGACAGGCGACGGCCTACGACGCGGTTCGAGGACGGCACCGCCGGATGCTCGGCTATAGGTCCGGTCGTTTCGGCTCCGACACCGGGTTCGTGGTGTGGTGTGTGGTGGTGCGCCTGTCGCTGTCCGCGGGGGTCTGCTGCGCTCGACGGCGGCTGTTGCCACATGGATCCGGCGCTGGGGTGGACGACGAAGGTGGCGTCGGCGGCGGAGGAGCAAAAGGGCAACTCGTGGTCGTATCCGTATCTGGCGTCCAGAGGGGGGATGAAATCAACGTCGAGCGCAGGCGGCTTGGTGGTGACGAAGGGGAAGAGGGTGTCTAAGGGGCGGGGACGGGGGCGGGGAAAGAAAGTGAGCAGGGAGACCTTTCCGGGCATCGCATGTAGATCGTGGAGCGGTCGCGAGAGAGGGAGGGAGAAGGAGGAGGAGGAGGTGGGCGCTGGTCGCGTCGGCTGGACGCTCGCTCGCTCGCTCGCTCACCTGAAGAGAGAGAGGCCGACATAAGACACGTTGAGCACGCACACGACGGGCGGGCGGCGAAGGCGAAGGCGAACAGGCTGGTGCACTGCTAGCCGGATTGGCTCGCTTGCTCTAGACTCGAACTCGGTCGTGCGCTCGCCCAGAGAGCGGGGTCAGCGACGGGCGAGAGGTGCGGGTGCAGGGGAGTGAAAAGAAGAAGTACGGACGGACGGGATATCGGTCTAGCCGCCGCCCGGAGAAGGGGGGGGGGGAAGCCCCGAAATGCGATCGAGTGCAGAGGCGGAATCGCTGAACAGGGTCGGCGGTGAGAGGAGAGGAGGGGGCGACGGGGAAGAGGAATCGAAGAAACAAAACAAAGCAAACGTGTGGACGGAGGAAAGAAAAGAGAGGGGCGAGCAAGCCTGGAAGAAAGGGCAGGCCAAACGAAGGCGAAAGGAGCGTGAAGGGGAGGGGGGGTTGGCGGGCGGGGCAAGTGGGAAAGGAAAGCTTGGTGCACCCGGGAAGTCTGTGGTTCGACGAGGTCGAGCGAATCGAACGAACGACGAATGAACGAACGGACGGACGAGCGAACGCGGAGGACGGTCGGTCGGAGCGGAGAGGCGGGCGGTGTGATGAGATTGATGCACGCGTCAAGGTTGAGGTGATGCGCGGGCAGGAAGAAGAGCCAATGTACCACGGTCAACGTGGAGTGTAGGGGTTGGGGGTGGGGGGAAGGGTGAAGGGGGGGAAGGGGGGTTGCAGACGCAGGTGGGTGGGGCTCGAGAAGGGAGTGTGACAAGGCGGCGAGGCTTGTGGGATTGCAAACGAGGGACGAGGAGGGGGGGGTAGAAAAGAGGGGAGATCGAGAGAGAGAGAGAGAGAGACAAAAAGACGGAAAGACGGACGGAGGGAGGGCGAGGAGACGAATGAGGAGGAGGTTAGAGAGAGAGAGAGAGAAGAAGGAAGAAGGGGAGGCCGGCCGGTGAGTTTTGTCCGTCGTCTGTCCGTGACCACCGACGACGGGTGCAGTAGACGGACGGACGAACGACTGAGAAGCGGCGGTCGGTCGACAAGCTTCGAGGAGGAAGCGAGGAAGCCTGGCTCGGCTACGAGGAAGAAGAAGAAGGAAGGGACGGAGGCGGGCGGGTAACGGGTCGGGATTGGAGACGTCCGTCTGTGTGTGTGTGTCCGTCTCTCCGTCCGTCTGTCAGTCTGTCAATCTGTCCATTTGTCTGTTGATCGCTTGGACGGTCAGGTGTGGCTAGCCTGGCTGACTGGCTAGCTGGCTGGCTCACGGACGGTTTGCTCGCTCCCTTTCGCTCGCTGTAAGCGGCAACGCGACCGACGGCGAGGCTACGGCGACGGCGATGGAGGGAGGAGCGAACGAGCGTGGCAGTAAGCGAACCAGGCCGGTCGGTGCTTGTGCAGCAAGGTGCGATGCGATGCGGTGAGCGCAGCCAGCAGCCAAGCAGCAGGCGCACCGGTCGGCGGCAGGCTTAGAAGGACTCTCTTTCTAGCGTCGGCCATCTGCGATCATCCCATTCGGGCGTTTCTGCGCCTGCTTCTATCTAGCGTCGACGGTGTCGTGAGTGTGAGTGTGACTTTGGCGGCGACTGCGACAGCCGTCCGTGGTGACATGTAATGTAGCTTACATGTAGGTGCGGTAGGCACCGGTATCTAAGAAGGGGGAGGGAGGGTGTGCTGCGTCGAGAAGGGAAAGGGGCGGGCCAACGGGATACGAGACACGAGATACGGGCGGGATACGGGATGGGGATAGGCCGAAGGGGGCGGATGGAAGGAAGGAGGGAAGCAAGGAAGTAAGGAAAGAAAGAAGGAAAGGAAGGAAAGGAGGAAAGAGTCTGTCACATAAACGGCCAAGGCGGGCGAACGCCGCACCGGGTGCCCATGGTGTGTCTGCCCGTCTGTCTGTTGTCTATCTGTCTGATCGTCGCCGGCGAGCCCGGCTGAACATTCGAGTCGGCCTGCCAAATTGAACGGGGTGAGGCGAGAGGAGACCAGAGCCGAGTCCATCGGCGCTGCCTTTCAGGGACAAGGTACGGAGGGACGAGGGACCGACTGTGGCCAAGGCACGGACGTGCGCGCGCGTCGTTCGTTGGCCTACCGGCTCGCCTGCTTTTTTCGCTCGCTCGCTGCGGCTGCCGCATGCAGGTGGGCGCACACCCGACGCCCACCACTCCCACTCCCGCTGAGTTGAGTGACCCCCTTTTGCCCCCGCCACGCTCGCGCCCGCCCCGATCCCTCGCACGCCGTCACGCCGTCACCCGTCACGCCCGTCCGTCACGCGCTTCCCTTTCCTCGCCGCGTCACGTCAGGGGCAACTCGTCGCGGTGCGGTGCGGCGCGGCCACGCGTGCGCCCGGCTGCCCATCCCTCCCGACCCGACCGACCGAGGGCCGAGCGCACGCTGTATTTACGTTTGTACGTATGTACGACGACATGCACGCACGGAAGCACGGCGGGGTATGAAAAAGAATTGAACCACGAACGAACGGACGAACGAACGAACGAGAAGAGTGAGAAACACGAGGCCCGTCCTCTCCTCTCTCCACCCCGGCTGCCCGCTCGGGCCGCGCGCTATTCCATTCAATCGAAGCCGCAAGAGACAGAGAGACAGAGCAAGAGAGAGCATAGTGCGTGCAGTTGCAGGTGCACCAGTCGCAGTAGCAGTCGTAGTCGTAGTCGTAGTCGCACTCGTACTCGCTCGACTCGGCCGGCTCTGGCGCGCCGACGACGCCTTGTCAGCGCCCACCTCGGCCCGGCTCGAGCTGGGAGGAGCGCCATGCTTGAAATATGTAGGTAGGTAGGTAGGTAGGTAGTGGTCGACGCGAGATGAGATGAGACGACACGACACGACACGAGTCTTCGCCCGCCTCCAACCGACGAGCCTCGAGGCTGATCCGATGGCAGTGGCAGCGATGCGACGCGACGCCGGAAGCCCGCTCGGAATACTCCAAGAGGCACGTTTCGACAGACGACCGACGACCGACGGCGGTCCTCTTCCTCTCGTCTCCCAAACATCGCGACGTCTCCCTCCCAGCGCCGCCCTATCTATCGCTCTCCGTCCCGGTCTCGGTCTGTCGACAGACTTGCGCTCAATGCCGAGCGTCGGCGTCGTGAACCTGACGAAATCATACACACAAAACACACATACATACACGGACCAGCTCGACCGTCGGGTGTACGTGTACAAACGAAACGGTGATGAAGACGACGCGATGCGATGCGAGCGAATGATGGACAACGGGTGGAAAACGACTTTGACCGACGGCCGACGATGACTGCGACTGTTTCGGATCGGTTCAACCCTAGCTGCCAGCACACCTTTTTCTCTCGTCTCTCCTTCCACTGACCGTGCAACCCAGCCAGGCCATCTCTTTTCTCCCATCCCTTTTTTTCCTCTCCCCGCATCCTCCCCCCCTTCAAGGAGGCGCCTCCTCCGCCTCCGTCGACTCGGTCGCTAAGACAGTTTCGATGGCCACCGGGTCGGCCTGGACAGGCACTGGCCCGTACGCTCCTCCCGAAATCGATCCAGAGGGGATGATCCAGTACTCGGGCAGGAGGACGAGAGCTTCTTCGACGCGGGCGTGGGTGACCAGGAGGAAGAGGCCAAATATGGGTTTGGTAAAGAGATCCTGTGCAAACAGCACCGATCCCGTTTCAGCTTAGGCCAGACGAGAAGAACATGGCCCCCAAAAAAAGGGACCGACAAACGACAAAAACGCTCACGAGGATAGCGTAGACCGTCACTTCCGCGTCGACGTTGATCACCGCCGCGCCTTCGCCGAGGGCAAAGCAGATCGGGTAGAGCGTCCAGAGGCTGGACAGGTAAAAGGCCAGACCGGTGTACACGCCTCCTACTCGGGGCGAGCGGCGGTGGGCGGCTACTCATGGCAGACACGATTGAGCTTACGTTTCGGAAAACACGGTGGCGAAGAACGCTGACTGAAGCAAGGGCCAACTCACACTTCCTGCCGTTCGTAAGCAGCGTCCAGACGATGGCGACGAAAAAGACGCAAGAGAACGCGTAGAAGCCCCACGCGTACCTGTCACGTCGGGTCAAGGAAGGCGAGAGCAAGGAAGAGCCTCAGTTCCATTCTTGTGCGTCGGCGGTGTGCTCGAAAACAACAGCGAGTTTACCTGCGGATCGGGTGGATGGCAGCCAGCAAGGCCGTGATCTCCATGCCTTCGCCCATCGCCAGCAGGACGATGATCTGTCCAAACGGGACACGTCAACGGACCGAAATGTGAGTGCCCCTCACTTTCGACACTCGCTTCCGGTTCGTTTTCGAATCTCACCTCTCCGATGGACATGCCTGCGACGAGGGCAAGGTCCAGCAGTCTGTGAAGGAAGAGGAGGAAACAATATAACTTTGTCGAACCACCTCTTTCACCCCCCACTCGGCATAACCAGCCGCAGACGCACAGCATGGGCATGGTAATCGCGTAGTCGACATAGCGGGCCACTTGAATCTCGCGTATGTAGATGAGCTCTGGCTCCACGTCCATCCTGACGCGCTCTAAGACGTAATGGACGCCAAGCCTACGAGCGGAAAAGGCGGGTCGAATCATAAATGAGCCCCCTCTGCCGTCGAAACAAAGGTATGGGAACGGATTGGATGGGAAAGAGAGGTCTCACTTTGTCGCCATGGCGTAATAGGACAGCTGGGGGCGTACGCGCATCAACAGCAGAAACATCGCGAGTCACCGATAATTAGCCGACCTCGCCAGCGAAGGGGAGGGCACGCGTCATCTTCACTCACAGCAGCAACGATGCTAATGACGGCCGTGGTGAAATGCAAGAGCCTCATGCGGAATGGTGCCCTTCTGGTGAGAAAGATGAAGACGAGAGAGAAGAAGGCAAAGAGGGCAAAGCCGGTCCAGAACACGTCCAAGCCCACGAAGGAGGCCATCTCCACAACAATCACGCTGTATTGGAGGTCAACACGCGAGGAAGCCCGCAAGGAAGAAGACGTCCGCGCCCGCGCACGAGGTTTAGTGACGATAAGAGTGAGAGTAATTGGAAAAACAGAAATGGGTCGAGGGGTAGGTAGGCAACATTCAGTCAAGCTGGGTGGTCAGCGATGGCCACACCCCCGCATGCCGATTCAGGCTGGGACACCCACGCATGCTCGGGTAACCTCCCTGGCGGCCTAGGCTTGGGGGATCCTACACGATCGCCATCGTCCCCGCTGCCCGCGTACCCGGCCAAGGCGCCGAGAACGAGTTGGTTGGTTTGGTCGAGGAGTGTGTCCATTTTTGACGGTGGTCAAGCCTCCTCGCCAGTTTTGGAACGTCGTTATATAGGAGCGCAAGAAAGAGGTGAGGCAGTGGAGCTGGAAGGCGGATAGCTCGTGGACGGTCAGGCTGTGAGAGGAACCAGGCGATCGTCTGCGCGCTCAAGTCTCTCGCTGACGAGTCCTTTTTTGTCCCCAAGTTCTGTCTCTCCACACCGTGGCCCCACTATCGTCCTGTCTTCGTCCAGGTGACGATGACAAAGACATGTCCCACCACCACGTGAGCGGCCGTAGTTGCCCCAACTCTCATAGATCCCCTCCAAGCGTCACCGTCGCCTTATCGTCCATGCTTCGACGGAACGACATGGGCCTTGGACCCGCTCTCCGGGCTGCCCGGCGGAAAAGGAAGCCATGGAAACCCTGAGCGACGTGGCGAACGAGCGGGGAAACAGGCTTCGACTTGAGACTCGTTCAGCGGCTCGTGGATCGGTGCGCATCGACGTATTATGATTGGAAATCCGAGACGAGACTGCCCATACATGATCAAACGAGCGACGTCGAAGCGTCCCACCGTCTTCTTCGTCGCTGATGCTCATCATGACTGCCTGTGTCCACTCTGGAGAGGGAGGATCATCGGCAAACCGGTCCATCGAGCCTCGTCCGTGCTCGGGCCATAGCTGCGGCGACAATTTTGACAACTCAATCGTCGTCCGTAGTTACACAACCTTTTCCACAGCACAGCTCGGGTCGCAGAAGACAAGGGGCGGATACGTTGTGCGAGATGAGAGGGTCGTCTAAACGAGATTGAACAGGGAGCACCACGATGCTCACAGCACCTCTCTGAAACGCTCGGCCCAGCTCGTTCTCAGCGAGCTTGCGCGATTTCCGCGCGGGGATCATGACAAAGTTTGCGCCCTTTTCGCGTCGTCCTCGTCGTCGTTGCCGTCGATGTCTGTTCGCAATTGTCTGTCGTTGCTGGCCAGGTCGTGCTCACGTTTGCTTACGAAGCTGAGAAAAGGCGTCTCCTTTGTACTTGCCATTCGGGGCACATATAAGTCGGCCAGCCACCAGCAGGAAGACAGCGCCTGGGTTCGGATTGTGAAAGGCTGTCCTGGGCGACGAAGGAGAGAGCTCACGTCAACCAATATGTACTCATCCTCCTCCTATACGCCACCTCTCTCCCTCACCATCCTCGGCGCCATATTCCTACTCCTTGGCGTCATCTGCGTCGTCCCCATCGCCGTGGATATCCTTCTCCGTCGAGGATGGAAGTCGATGATGGGTATCATGTGAGTGTGCCCACTTACCAGCGAAGAACACCGTCCGCGACGTGGCGCCCCCTCGCTCCGTCTCTCTCTGCGCCGACCATGGAATTGGCGGCTCCATTGACTCTTTTCTCCATCGCACGCAGGATCCCCGTCTATCTCCTCACACCGCTCTACCTTGGCCCCATCGGCACGTTCTTCTACTTCCGCTACGGCAGGGCCGCACCACCGGGGCAAAAGTCAGAGGTCATGAACTGCCAGGCGCACGACATGAGGGCAGGTCAGGACTCGGAGAACCAGGCTGACTGTTGTGAGGTGCAGCCGGAATGGACGGGTCCAAGAGGTGAGTGAATGCGCCCGGAGGGTCGTTGGTCGTAAACATCCCTGCTCGCGTGTACCACTGCACGCTTCGGTTCAACTTCCAGCCTCTGTTCGGCCCTTGACGCCGTGTCGTTTTTTCTCCATTATCGTGCCGCCTCATAAAGACATAAAGCGTCAGACGTCGGAAGACGAATCGGGACAGCGACACGCTAGCGATGATAAACATCACGCGCACCGTGCTCACTGCGCCCATCACGCCGACCTTGACGAGACTCCAGACGCTTCCTCCCCCCGCACCCCGTCCTGGGTCACTGTCTTCGCCGGCGTGCTCCACTGCGGCGCGGGCTGCGCGCTGGGAGACGTCGTGGGCGAATGGCTGGTCTACGGCACGAACGCCACCATCTCCGGACGCACCATCTGGCCTGAGGTGCTGATCGACTATGCCTTTGCTCTACTCTTCGGCATCGTGTTCCAGTACTTTTCCATAGCGCCCATGTCGGGCCAATGGGGCCCCATGACGTTCATGAGGGCGGCCAAGGCGGATATCGTGAGCTTGACGGCGTTCCAGGTCGGTCTGTTCGGCTGGATGGTGATCTATGAGGTCGCCATCTGGGACTACAAGCTGGGCATGGTCACGACAACATATTGGTGGATGATGTGAGTACCCTCGCCCGGTGCCGTCCGAGCTCGAGGAAGCGTCCGACCGTTAAAATAATTGCACGTTGTCGTGATCGTCATGGTTCTGCAACCAACCTCGGCGCTCTGCTTCCTCCTCTGTACTCGCCCAGGCAAATCGGCATGATCCTCGGCTTTGCGACATCCTACCCGGTCAACGTGTTTCTCATTCGTAAAGGCATCAAGGAGCCGTGCGTCTGAAAGGGCGAGCAAGAGCATGGCACGCGACCAGCTGGAACTCACCGGTCTGGGCATGGACGATAGGAAGGGCGACGGACTGGAGTGATTATCCAAGCTCTTGTGATTTCTTCAGTTAGGTCACATTCATGAAGCATACCCGTCCATTAGCGCGTGAGCGGGTGGTGTGAGGACCTACGGACGATTGGCCTAGAGCCCACTTCCAATCTCACGGTTTGCGAGTAACCTCACAAGAGTACATTGTCCAAAGACTGAAGAAGAAAACCTCCGATAACGTACATGAGTCATTCGAGGTCCGACCAGTTTACTGCGACCTACTTCTGCCTGCGTCCCCGAGCCTTGCCGCCACCACTGCGTGCAAAGCCAGCGTGAGCTGCTCCCTTGGGCTTGAGGCCTTTGGCCTTGCGCCATTCTTCTCGTCGCGAGCCGCGTGGCGCCGAGGTGGAGATTTTGCCGGCGCCGACGGTGGATGGTGTACCGCTGGGCCCATCCACATCCATCGAGGCTGAGAAGGCGTCGCGTGTATATGAAGACGGCAAGGCGATGATCCGGATGGGATCAAAAGTAGAGTTGAGCCGTTGGCATGTCGGTCAAATGGAGAATGACGGAGTTAGAAGGATAAGAAAGGTAAAGTGGAAAAAAGGCAGGGACGGTCAGCGGGAGCGCACTAGGTCTGGGCGAACGAGACGCCGTCTTCTGCTCCATCTGCGACTCCTACTGCGTGCCTCCGTGTTGTCCACTGCAAACAAGTGTACCGTTCCCCTCGGACCTCGTTTGTCCGCAGTGGAAACCATCACAAGCGGCCGACATCTCTTCCTCGAGGCATCCCAACCAGGACAGCGCAAAACCGTCTCCACCGCCCACCTCCTCCCCGCCACACTCCATCCCGATCCCCTCTGGATCTACGAGGCCGAAGACCTCGTACTCGTTGAAACACCAACCTTGAGCATTTCCTTCCTTGTCCGCGTTCGTCGTTGTCGCCTCCTCTCCTCTTCGCTCCCGCTCCTGCTCGTCTACCTCATCCGCCTCCGTCATTCCGCCCAGCTCCTCCACTCCTGCCGACCCCTTCACCAGCTTCGCGCTCTGGGTGAGTCGTGTGGCAACTTTTTGAAGTCGAGCGGCGGCGGTGACGGCGAAAACGCCAGACTCGCGCTTCTTTCGCCGGTGGGCGACCTTGGACTTGGAGCGAAGAGACTTGGCCATCCTGGCGAGGATCCGTGCAGTTTTTAGAAGTTAGGGGTGCGGAGAGGCAGAGGGCGCCGGAGGGAGGGGGGAAAGGTGGAGGAGGCGACTTTTATGACGTCCTACGCTGTGCCGACGCCAAGTTGCAATGCGATGCAATTCGGTGCGTTATGCGATAGGCAATAGGCGATAGGCAATATAGCCTCTTTGCGTCGATGGGCTGGCGACAATGTCGTTCGCCACAGTGGGTGGAGATGCTTGGCAAGAGAGAGAGGACGAAGACGAAGGCAAAGGCGAAAAGAACGGCGAGTCAAGTTTTGAGTCCGCGAAAATGCTGCGGCACCGTCCACGACGCCTGCAGGGCACGGGCCAGCCGCTCGCTCCCAGCCGGAGCCGAGGTAGGTCACTTCGGTTCGCTCACTGTCGGTTGGCATGCTCCTCCTGCAAAAGACATCGATCGCCAATGTTGGCCGGCATGGCTGCAGCAACTCCCAGCGTGGCCCTGAAAAATGCACACACAAGGAGCTATAACACTCGCTCGCCGCTCAGGCAATTTAAACACGCCTGCTCGCCTACGGCGCCAAGGCCATAGGGGATTTTCCAGTGGGGCGAGCAAAATTTCCAGCGGCAGTCTGGGAGAGACCGGAAATAAGGGCGATGCTCATCATATCCTGTGAGCCGAAGATCGGCCCGTAGGCGCCTTAAGGTGGTGCCTCACGATGTCTTGGCGGGCGCGTTTCAGAAGTGTTTTACTATCCGTCAAATCTGTTATTGACGGAGTCATGAGGAAAGAGGGAGACTGCTCTAGTAGTAGTAGTAGTACACTCCCGGTTCCGGGGTTGCTTCGCCTCGCCGCCCGCCCTGTCTGTGGTCCGTCGGTGGCCGGTTGTGTGGTGTCGTCTGATAACGAGCCCGGTCCCTGCGTTGGAGTCCGCCTCGACCGCGGCCTGGTCCCCTCACCCGTCCTCCTCCCCTCGGATGTTGAGGACCATCCGACGCCGTCCGCGCACCACGGCGACGCCGTCTCGGCGGATAGCCTTGTGGGCCCCACATTAGCTGCTCTTGTCCTGTCCAAGGCGACGTCGGAAAAGCGACGGCAGCGTAGGCAGCTTCGGCAGGGGTAAGCTCTGCTCCAGGCAAATTCTGCTGGAACGTTCTCCCAGGAGAGAAGCCGCTCGTGGGCACGCGAACGGTGCCGAAACTGATACTCTGCATGGGCTCTTCGGGCTCATTGGCGAGACCGAAAGGCGAGCCCGAGGGTTGGCTGAGGAAACGCTCGATGTTCGCGATCTCCTCCCTTCCCATCCAATTGAACCTTCGTGTCCACTGAGGCGAAGGCGTCGTCAGCGTCCTCCAGTCCCCATACCCCTTCGTGAATCGCGTCGGCGATCGAATCCTCCCGGCGCTGCTAGTTAAGCTCGGGTCCGAGTGGGCATAAGGACTGCTACTGTCATCGAAGAAGATTAGAGGAGTCTGCCAGGTCGCCGGCGTACTAGGAGGGGCTTTTGCAGAGGCGGGCGGAGACGTCAGTTCATGGTGAGAATGGCTCTGAGGAGCGTCGGCGCACATTGGTTTGGAAGGTGAAACGGTAGGCTCGAGGTGGGGCAGACAATCGAGCGCTAGCGAGTTGAGGAACCTGACACGGATCATATCCTCTTCCTGAACGTTTTGCGCCGCCTCAACCTGGCCCCACGAGAGCGTCTCCAGGCCGACGGACTCAAGGAGACGGAGTCGCCGCTGCGACGACGCTCTTTCCTCCTCCTGGGAGCCGAAGTCGGAAAACATCCACATCCTGGCCACCTCCTCGCTCATTGTCCGCGAGCGCACGCGCGGAGAAGGTGCGAACGTCGGATGATGGAGAAGGACGCGAGGCATCGCTTTTCGCTGAATGTTTGGAGCGACGTTGACATCAGCTTTGGGCTTCGCTGTAGGCGACTCCGGCTGATGCATCGCCGTCGTTTGTGACTGACGGTCGCGGCAATGCGGGCCAGCGAAGAACACCACGTCAGCGTTAGAAGGTTGAGGAACAAGCGAGAAACGAGAGTATATGCGCACCTGGCTTTGGTTGAGAGGTTGACTGGCAGCCTGGGCATAGGATCTGCTTCTGACGTGCGCTCGCCCAGGACTGGATGACAGGGAATCCGGTGGTGGTATGGAGGATGGTTTCGACTTGACCGGACTTGCAGCCTGTGCGTAAGATAACCTCTTCTCACCCATGGACGCCATCACCGCAGGTGGTGTGCGTTGGGCGTCCGTCGTTATTTTAAGGGGCGGATTTCGGGTCACCATCGGCTTGGGAGACGGGGTCGCAGGCGCAGCATCAAAAATGGTATCGTTTCCACCGCTCTCTCCGATCCGACGTTCGCCATCTTCGGCGCGGCTCGCGCTCCTTTCAGTGGACCGCCCATCCTTGTCATTTGCCCAGTCCTCGTCCTTACGCGCCTTGGCTTTCTTCTTCGACCTTCCCTTTCCTCGCCTGCTGATGACCTTGAAGTCCGTTGGGGTCATAACGGCGGACGATGGGCTCCGCATGTCATGGGCCGGGAGTTGGTCTTTCATCAATAGTTCTGGGGAGGGGTTTCGCGTCGCCGTCGGCTCGGGAGATGGGGACGCAGGTGCGGCATCTGAAACGGAGTTATTGCCGTCGCTCTCCCTCATCCCACCCTCGCTTTCATCGTCGCGGCCCGTGCCAGTTTCAGCGGGTTCCCTGCTCTTGGCCCCATCCTTGGCCTTCCGCGTCTTGGTCCTCCTCTTAACCTTCTTTTTCGACTTGCCCTTGCCTCTCCGGCTGATGGACTTGGGGGTCCTGGGTGACATGTCAGGTAAAGATAGTCCCCCTACGTCATCGCCGTCGGCAGTATTTGCTTTAGCATCATCGGATGGAGGGCGGCGGGCAGAAGGAGGCGTAACGGGCGGTGAAAGGGGATGAATGGTGATTGGATGAGAGAACGATTCGCTTCGTTCCCCCCTGGAGGTGCAGGACCTGAGACGGTGCAGCATGCTGCCGTGCCCAGGGTTGGGCCAGACAGATGAGGAGGCGTCCTCAGCGGAGGGGGAGTGGGAGGGATAGCACTGCTCGCCCGGTCCATCGCTGACCGTATCGGGCGAATCAGGCCTGGCCTTCGCATCGAGTCGAGCGGGGTCGTTGAGCTCGGGCGATGCGCCCGTGGCGAGCAGGGAGGCGCGGGCTTCAGCATTGGTGCGAGCGAAGAGGGCACGGGCGCATTCCACACGCTGCCACATTTCCTTGGAACGGTGGAGGTAGAGGACCTCGTCGAGGTCTGCCTGTGAGATGATGACGGACAGGCCTCCTTCGCGACCGGCCTGGCACGGCGCGGAATGTTGCTGGTAAAACAAGTCTCTGGTGTGAGGCCCGGCAGAAGAAGAGACCGCCTGCTCTGAAGGTGGAGGCGGTCGGCTAGAGTGGAAAGATCCAAGGGCAGCGGCAGCCTCACTCGCCCACGCGGTGAGCGAGAAGAACGAGTCTTGATCGGCGCCCCTGTTGGTATCCTTATTGACGGGGGGAGCACCTTTGGTTCGGGCGTGAACCAGCTGCTGGAGCTGGAGGGTCTCAGCAGCAGTCTGCGCTGGCTGAGGCCGGGCCTGGTCGGTAAAGTGTCTTCCTCCAACGTCTTCGGCTTGCATCGTGCTAGAGACGTGTCCAGAGGCGACGGCAAGGACGACGGCGTCCCAGGGCTTTGCGGACTTGGCCATACTGTGTATAAATGCGCCGTTGAGGGGCAAAAACGGCTTGTGGAAGAGACAAACGTGGGAGAAGAAGCAGTAGAGATCAAGGGAGAGAAGAAGAAGAAGAAGGAGAAGAAGAAGAAGGAGAAGAAGAGATGAGAGGAGGGAGGAGGAGGAAGTTGCGAGAGACGACCGACAGCCGCCCGTCCTTCGTCCCGCCTCCATCCCTTCTTAACCAGGCCGCCAACCCGATGCCCTTCCTCCTCCCCCGCCCCAACCACAGCCAACCAATCACCCGCCTTTCCTTCCTCCAGGCTCGGCCCTCGTATGAGCCGTCGCGTGGAGCACTTTACGCGCTCGCGTCGCTCCCAACTTGCTCCGAAGCAAGCGCAACACCAAGCTTGGCCGCCCTTCCGTCTTCCCACTTCCTCTGTAGATATATCGTGTCTTCGCTGTTCCCCGTTCCCCCTCTCCTTCTATATGTTTGTCTCCAACTTTCCCCACACATCTTCAATGCGACACGACAACAAACAATGAAGGCGTGGGACGCACTGGCTCCGGAGGACACGATCGGCGGGCTGGCGGGCAGGAGGGTACGACGGCAGCTGTGACAGAAAGAAGCTGGAAGGTCAAAAGCCGTCGCCACCCAGACTCGAACCCGTGCGTTCCTCGCCACGGACGAAGGAAATACGGGTTCATAAGTGGACGCCGTTGTGGCCAGGTCAAGATGCTTTGGGTGAAGCGCACCTCAAACCTATTTCACCTGGCTATTCTGGCCGCAGTCAGAATCAAGACAAGTGTGGACCATCACGTGGAGGCTATGTGGCCACGCTTAGTTAGGCGTTTCGTGACGACGTGATTGGCATTCGCATTCAAAAGATCATGAGCAAGGACCAGACATGAAACGGGACAGAGAAGAGGTATAGACCGGCCCCTCGCCAGCAAGCCGCACTTAGTCAGCGCTCGTGAAGGGGTTCAAGCAGATGATCTGACGGTAGCGAGAAGCAAACGGTGAGCGTCAATAACCCAGTTCATTGCATCGGTTCCAGGAGCTCGACGACAGACTAACCTTGATCACCGGAGGGCTCTTGAGCATGTCTGCGTACAGCGCGTCCAAGGAGAGGTAGGAGATAAAGAATCGGTGAGCGAGGGGGGACACGAGCACTTCTGACCAGTCACCGAACGCACCCGCAGTGACGACAACAGGCACTTCCGCCAGCTCCTTGATGGTCTGAATGTTGTGGTTGGGCGTGACGGTGAGGTGATCGAACTTGGGCTCCTCCCTAGCGGACGACTTGGAGCGTTGCGCAGAGCCAGCGGCGGCCTTTTCGTCTTCCTCCTTCTTGGCAGCGGATGTCTTGACCATGATCCTCTCCTCGTCCTCGTCATCGAACAGGGCGCTCTCATCCTGGTGAGAATAGGAGGATACTTCCATCATGGCGTGCTGCTCTGCGAGCTCCTTCATCTTCTTGATGTGGACGTCGTCGCTTGTCTCGGCCAGCCACTTGATCACGTCCACACCCCTCTTCCAGTAAATGGACAGCGTGTTCGTGTGTTCATCGTGGACGTGGTTCTAGGTGGAAGGAAGACGAAGGCAAGGAGGGCAATGTCGCGTGAGAAGAGCCGAGCCGGCTTGGACAGAAAGGCACATATGTGAATATCATCATGCAAACTCACCTCAATAGGCATCTGATCGACGTGGCATCTCTTCTCGATGCCGAACTCGGGAATGAGCACGTCAAAGGCCGAGTCAAGAACGCCGATGACCTTCGCCTGACGGATGACAGGACCATACCGAACGGTGAGGTCGGAGACGAGCAGGCAGAGGAACAGGTGGGCCGACTGCTCCTGTGCCGTCTTCGCCGCGTCTTTCTTGACGTTGCACTGTTGGGCCACCTTGGCCATCGCCTCACGGTCGAGAGTGAACTTGGTCTCGTCGTTCTGGAGCACAGCGTCGAGCTGCCTGTGAACGATGACGTCGGCGTACCGCCGGATAGGCGATGTGAAGTGGGTGTACAGAGGAGAACTGAGCGCGTAATGCGAGTATTTGGAAATGTCGAGCATGCCGCTGCAAAAGTATTGCGCCCGGTGCATGGCCTTGGTGCAAAGCACTTCGAGCACCTTCCGGTCCGTTTCGTCGCTGATCGTGTCGAGAGACTTCATCAGCGCTCCGGCGCTCGATACGTCCATTTCATAACCAAGGCGCTTGGCACGAGCGGCGAAGGCCTGGAGGCGGCGGTCGATGGGCTTTTCATGGCGACGGAGGAGCGCAACGTCGGGCATATTGGCCGCGATCTTCTGCGCGACGGTCGTGTTGGCCAGAAGCATGAACTGGCGAACGGGCCGCGGGAAAAAAAGACACAAAATCAGATGGAAAATCAGCATTTATTCAAACGGGCGGCGCCACCGACGACGACCCACTTCTTCAATGAGGCGGTTGGCCTCGGCAGTCTGTAGCGGAGCGCAGTCAGTAGGAATGCCATCGTCGTCGAGATCGAATCCGAGCCTGACGGTGTTAATCTTGAGGGCACCATTCTCGAAGCGCCTCTCGCGAAGCTTTTTGGACAGCTCGAAAAGGCTCCTGATGTCTTCCTCGACCTCGGCTACGGGAAGGCCAGAGACCTTAGACTCGTCAAAGTGGCCACCTTCGATGACGGACTGGGCATCCGAGTAGGCCAGCTTGCCACAGGACTTGATGATGGTGCGACCGAACCAAGTGCCGATGACGCGGGCGTCGCGGTTCATGGTGAAGACAACGCTGAAGGCGAGCCTCTCGACGTTGGGGATCAGAGAGCAGAGCTCCTCGCTAAGCGCCGGCGGGAGCATGGGCACGGCCCTTTGCACGAGATATACGCTCGTGCCGCGCTTGCGGGCGTCGCGGTCGAGCGCGTTGCCGCTCTTGATGAAGAAGGAGACGTCAGCAATGTGTACGCCCACTTCGAACAGCCCGCCCTCGAGCTTGGTGATCGAGACGGCGTCATCGAGGTCTTTGGCGGTCAGAGGATCGATGGTGAACACTCTGGTGGAGCGGAAGTCGCGCCTGACCTGGTACTCGCGCTCGGGGATGGTGTAGGGAAGAGGCGGGAGACACTTGAGCACGTTCTCCGAGAACTCCTCGGTAGCGGAGGCGAGGTTGTCCTTAAGCAACGCCTGCGTCTCGGCCTCCACATCGCCGATCTTGCCGAGCTCCTCGACGAGCGTACCGAAGGGGTGGAGAGAGGTGATGGGCCACCTCTTGATCGAAGCGGTGTACAAGACGTTGGCGTACGCCTCTGGGTTCTCCACAAAGTCTTCGGGCGCCTGGTCAGTCGGAATTGCGATCAAAGGCACGCGCTTGTCCGTGGGCGTGAACCACACAATCTTGGGGCGGATCATGGGCTCGGGCTCCTCGGCGGCGCCGCGAGCGCGCCTCTCTGCAGACTGCTTCTCTTTAGTGGCAGCCGAAGAAGGGCGAAGCACGGCGAGACGGCCAGAGTAAAGCTGGCCAGGGGTGCGCTCCACGACGGCGACGACGTGACCGGCGTACTTGGGTTTCTGCTCGTCAGTCACCTCCTCGTCCTCGAAGAGCATGAGGCCTTGGCCCTCCACTTCCACGTCGTCCTTCTTCTTGTCTTGCTTCCGGTCCAACGAGACGTTCTGGGCCGAGCGCATGTCCAGAGCCTGGTTCTCCTCCTTCTTGCGCTTCTTCTCCTCCTTCTCCTTCTTCGTGCTCCAAACCTCGTCGACGTCAAGCAGCTCAACAGCGACCAAGTCGCCTTCGAGAGCGCGGTTCCGGTCCTTGCTGCCGCAAATGAAAATGTCGGCGTCCAGGACGCCAGAAGTGACGAACGCGTCGGAGCGGTTGCGCTTGTTGATGCGGAGCAGACCAGTGACGAGTTTGCCAGCGGCGATGAGAGGTGGAAGGCTGGCTGCGGGCAGGTAGCTGCCAAAGAGCGCTTTCCTCTGGGCCTGCAACTGACCCTGTTGACCAAAGCTGGGGACGGTGCCGAGAGGGCCATTGAAGCCGGGTACGATGGAGGCCATAGGGTTGAAGCCTCCGCCGAGGCTGCTCTGATTGCGCCCGTGCCCTCCCCCACTGGGCGCGCCCTGGCCTCCCACGACCTGCCTGAAGTGATGCAAAGAGGCGAGTTGGGCCTGCGCCTGGGCGAGGTCGGTCATGGGCTGGTTAGGACCGCCGTCTGAAAAAACGAAATGACCGACCGGGATTCGGTCAGCGCTTCTCAATACTTGAAACGGTCTCAGGAGTCTCAATGCGCTACTACTCACTGATGCGGAAACCGTCCAAGCTGCGACTACCACTCCTCGAGTGACCGCCGCGGACCTGGCTGAAACCATCGGCAAGCTCACCGAAACCGGCGGCGTTACCCAACAAGCTGAGCGTCGCATAGTCGTTAGCAGGCATCGACTGTGTCATCGGGGCGTGTTGGTGCTGGGGAGGCGAACCGGGAAAGGTGAAGTTGTTCATGTTGACGCCTGAATTGCTGCCGCCCTGGGCCTTGTTGACGACGTTGACCGAGTGCCTCCTTCCGTGGCCGTGAGGAACGTTCTGCTGCTGGTGCTGCGGCTGTCCAAACAGCGGAGAGGAGCTGAGGTCGTTGGCGCCGCCGTACGGACCTTGCTGAGGGATGGAGAAGGAGCCCATAGGCCCACCGAAAGGGCCGCTGTTGGGAACGTGGGACTGAATGCGGCGGTGGCCAGCGCCACCGTTGCGCTGCCCGAGAGCGCCCTGAGAGAGATGCATCTGTTGGTGAAGGAGGGCCTGTTGCTGGGCGCGAAGAGCCTCGATCTGACGCTGAATTTCGAGTTGTTCGGCCATGATGCTCGGGCTCATTTCGCTTCCCGTCCTCCTGTGGGCCACATGGATCCGAGGCTGCTGCGGATTGGTGCTGGCGACGGTGTGAGGCTCGCCTTGTTGCTGTTGCGGCTGAGGAGGGGGGAACTGGAAATTGGGGTTGCGGTGGACGTAGCCGTTGTCGTTATCCTGACCGCGCAAGCCGCCGACGAAGGCGCCGGCGTCATCCTCGTAATCGTCCAATTCGCCGACGCTGACGCCGCCACCGCCAGCATTTAGGTTATAGCCGAGATCGCTGAAGCGGGAGAGCAAACTGGCATTCCTGTTGTGTCCGTTCCCGCCGGCGTTGCGAGCGAGCGCGCTCTGGTAGGCGGCGGTGCCTGCGAAGCGTGGACCTTGTGAGGGGCTGACGGCCTGCATGGGCACGGGCGGCATGCCGAGCGAGGTATCCTCCTCGTCTTCTCCCAGGCTGGCGAGCCCACCGCGACCGAGACGCATGCCGGACGGGTTGGCTTGCCCAGAGACCACAGCCCGACCGGCCGCAGCGGCAGTGTTGAGGTTGAGCTGCTGCTGAAGCTGTGCCTGGAGGGCTTCCTCCTGGGCGGCGAGGCGCGATCCGACGGCGGCGAGCTCGGCAGCGACGTCCTGCTCCTGGCCCGCGGGGACGGCGCCGGCGCCGGAGTTCTGAACAGAAGGCGACAGCGACTTGAGGTCGCTAATGACTTGCTGGAGGTTAGACATGGCATCGGAGCTGCTCTGGGCGCCCTTGCCGGCGGCCTGAGCGGCACCGGAGCCGGACTTGCTCGCGGCGCCGTCTTTGGGCGAGGAGCGCGAATCTTCGGCGGCTGGAGAGCCGTCCTTCTTGCCAGACTTTTTGTCGCCCCCGCCGCCGCTTCGGCCACCACCTCCAGACCGCCTCTGGGAGCCGCCTCCACCGCCACCGCCACTGGCGCGCTTTTCGGAAGCGGGCGCATCAGCATTCTTGGTGGCGCCACCGCCGACGCTCGACTTGCGGCGATCGCTCTGGCCGCCAGCAGCACCGGGACGGCCCTTGTTGGTCGAGTTGGATCGCGCAGGGCCACCTACGCCACCGCCACCGCTTCCGCCACTGCTCTTCTTCTGACCCTGGCTCTGGGCCTCGGGCTTAGTATCCTTTGTGTCCGCCATGGCGCGACTTTTGAAGGTCGTTGCTCACGGGTCGACTGACGATAATGAAGGTGTTACTGAAAGAAGAACCAAAGGAGATGCGCATGGATGAGCGTCAGGCGAGAGGTGGGTGTAAGCAGGTGGGGGTGATTCTCCCGATCGGAGGAGGCCGGATGAAGTGGCGGTGGGCGAAGGGCACGTCTACCTACCTTATTTGCGGTCCTCGAAGGACTGAACCGTGCCGGTGACGATATATCACCCCCTTTGAGAGCTGAGATTGAGAACGGAGACGAGAACGCCGACCGCGTCTGAGCGGGTTCTACAAAAATGTGGGTAGCCGCGTTGTCCCCGCGCGGACGCTTGAGACGCACGAACGAAGGAACGAGATGGGGGAAAGGGAGAGGTTGAGGGAAGCGAAGACGATGGAAACGTTGGAAAAGGACGACGACGGTGATGGTGGTGTAGAACCCCTGTTTGAAACGACCGTGAGAGGGATTGGATGGATGAGGTGGGAGAAGGGGGGAGGGCGATCGCAGACCGGGCGTGGGCGTGTCGGGTCGTGAAGGAGGGAACTAAACGAGAGAAAGGCAATGAGATGGAAGGCTAAAAGAGAGAGATGGAAGAGAGGGGCGTGCGTGTTCGACGACGACGGCGACGACAGCGACGACGACAAGGACGACGGGAGGAAGGTGAAGGTCGGAGAGTGTCATCTGTCTCACCCCTCCGTCGCTGGCTGAAGGCGGTGTCCGAGACGGCCGCGTGCTCGGCTCGGCGTTACGCGGCGTTTTCCCTCTCCCGTCCGTTGCCGCTCGCCCCGCGCACGCGACTCCGTCTGGAAAAAAGGTTCGGGATGACACGGACGGCGGCTGGGCAACTTGTTAAATATTATAACTACACGCGAACGTACCCATCCGTTTCCGATCGGTGGCGGCGGCGGCGGCGGCGGCGGAAGAGCAAAGTGGGGAGGGAACAAAAAACAGCAGCGCCGGGCCTGGAAAGAGCGAGCCTGCTATGACAAGATCAACGACTGGTGCGGTGCAAAACGAGCAAAAACAGGGGGCGAATCGACAAACGAGGACCCCGACACCAGATAACAAACAACCGCATGGAGGATCGGAGAACGGCGGTCGAGAGGGAAGCGGCCGAGCAGGGTGGAGCGGTAAGGACGACTGAGATCATACAGGAAGGACGAGGGAAGCAGCGGGGACGAACATATGACGAAGCGAGTCGTCGAAGAAAAGGAGCCGTGTTCCAGCCTTGAGACAGTCTGTGCCATAGTTAACGTTCAGGGATCATCAATCTCGTCCGTCGCTCGGCGTTGAATTTGTGGAAAGAAATATCCGGCGGCTCTGCCGACGCAGCCAGTGCGGGGGTAGGGGAGGGGAAGAGTAGATAAGCGGGGTAGGGTAGGGAGGAAGTAGATAAGCCAAGACGACCTTGACTGAGCGGAGCCGTCAGGGAAATGAGGAAAACCCACCGGCGCCCATTGCTCGAGGTAGAGGCTAAAGCTGCGAACGTGTTCGCGGAGCTCGTTGTGCAAAGCACCGGCGGCGGCAGTAGTACAGCCGCCAACGCGGGCAGCTTCCTCTTCCTCCTTGGCCATCACGAGACACTCCCTCGCGGCGAGCTCGACGACGTCGGAGAAGGCGCAGGAGAACCAGAGGACGGAGCGGAGGTGGCACAGTTTGGACCTGTCCCGGAGGCGCGTAGCGAGACCGGAGAGCGCGCGCACGGCGTCCAGGACGGTGACCTTGGGCTTGAGCAGAAAGTCCGGGTTCAGCTCCGCCGTCGGAGGCAGGCCGGCTCCTTCCGCTCCCGCTCCTTGGCCGCCTCCGCCTTGGCGCAACGTCCTAGCACGAGCCTGCACGCGTTCAAGTCCGCGATAGAGTTTAAAACGGATAAAATTGAAGTTGCGAAACAATTGAAGCTGGCTGATGGTCACCTCGCGAGGGTCGTCGGCCAACGAAGTGCTACCGACGCCGAGGGCCATCGTGTCCATCTCGACGTCGGCCACGGCATCGGCGTACGAGCGAGCCTCGCCCGGGGCAGGGAAATGGAAGTAGGTGAGAAAGTGCGGCAAAGGGATGCTGAGGATCTGTTTGATCCGCGTGAGGAAGACCTGCTGCTGAATTGCCTGCTGGAGGGAGTAGTTGGTCGACGTGCGGAGGTTCATCGGCGTCTCTCCGTCCGGGAGGAAGAACTCCTAGAAAAGCGGTTCGAATAAAACGTCGACTCGAGTCAGCGACAACGCGGGCGGGTAACCTAAATCGACCGGTGCAATGCAATCGGACGCGCTAGCCTCACCCTTTCCCTTCGAGTCGGGAGGACAAAGACAGAGTCGTCGGATGGAAAGTCGATCTTGCAATCGGCCAAATTCACGATAGGCTTTTCCCTGAAAGGGTCGCGGGCGAGACAGACGATTATGAAGAACCAAACCAGGCGACCTGGAAGGGAGGGCCCGGCGAACGAGAAAAAAATAAAGGCACGGGGGCTCGGCCACCCGTCAGCCAGCGGATCCTACCAAAAAAATCCCGGGGGAAGGAAGGAAAGGCACGACAAACTCACGACACATCTCGATCTCGAACGCATTCAAGTCCGCGCGGTTGACGGCCCCGGGACGCTGTTCGTTGGCGGGAGCGTCGATGCGGTGGAGTTGCCACTCGAGGCATATGCCAAAGAGCCAGTCGTCAAAGTCGGTCACCTTCCTCACGTCAAAAGCTGACGATGGGTAATAGTCGAAGGAAGGTATTGACGATGGGAACAAAACCGTCAGCAGTCCGAAGTGAAGTGAGGCATCCTACCATCCTACCTACCGCCGATCGACCCATCGGGGCCCAGACTCAACTCATCCTCGCTGAGGCCGATGAGGTGCCTGAGCAAATAGCCCGTGGCGATGAGGTAAGGATCCCTTCTACCAGCCTTGAGACTCGTTACAAGCCCTTCCTCCGCTTTGCGCGCGCACCGCTGCACGAACGCCTCCATACCCTCGACGCTGAACCTGCCTCCGCCTCCGCCGTCGATACCGTCCGCATCTGCAGCCTTTAGGCCGTGCGCGTCCGTCGCGGCGGAAGAGGAGGAAGAAGAGGAAGAAGTAAAACCGCCGGCGGCACGATCGAGTCCCTCGTCTTCGGGCGACTTTCGTTTCGTCGACGACGACGACGTGACCGTATCCGCAGAGGACGCCTTTGGTTGTCGAAACAGTTTTTTCGTCTTGGAGTTGGAGTGAACGAGGGTCACCTTGGCGAGGTAAGCGGCGAGAGCGAGGCGGACGTGTTTCGGCGGCTTGAAGAACTTGCGCCGCGAGTTTGCCGCCGGCTTGGCGCCGACGCCGTCGAGGTGGGTGGTGGAAGAGGAGACGTGCTCGTCCATGAGGACGGACTGTTGGGCGAACGATTCCCACGGGAGAATCTTGAAAGCGTGGTCGAGCAGGTTGGTGGAGGCGAGCGCAAAGATGAGGTACCGGAGATCGCTAGGGGTGAGGTAGTCGTCCTCCGGCGATGTCGAACCCGACCTGTCCGTAAGCGCCCCGTTCGTCGCCGCAAAGCTGAACGGCCGCGGCGCGCCCGTCCCACCGCGATCCGCAACGTGCTTGGCGAGGAGGTCAGACGTGTCGACGACCGTTCCGTACGACCGAGGCAATATCGATGTATTTCTCGAACCCTGCGCGCCGCCGCCGCCGCCGCCGCCGCCATCATTCACGTCGCCTTCCTCATCCTCTTGGAGCAAGTCGGGCACCTTGCTCATCTCATACCCCCAGTCGATGCCGGCCGTCGCCGCAAAGTCGCCCCTCGCCAGTGCCGGCGCCGTGTTCGGCCGCGTCTCCGGGCTCCACTGGAGGCCCTGGGCGACGGTTGCGCCCTCGCCCGTGATATCAACGGGAGGAGCGGAGGACAAGTCGGCTGGAACGTGGCCGACGGATTGGACGGAAGGAGAGTGGGACGGTTTGGATAAAGGGGCGGCGGAGAGGGGGTTGAGAACGTCGGGGGCCGGAGGTGGAGGGAAGAGAAAGGGTGCGCTTTGGACGGAGAACAAATGCATGGCGCCAGCCGCGAGTCCAAGGAGGGGCTGCGAGCGATGGCTAGTGAGTGTGGGATGCGGTCTGTTGGGGCCGTGAGCGTCGAGCCCAGAGCTGGCCTGCATGGCAAAGGCACGCGCGGCGACTTCGGCGCGGAAGGGGAGGAACGCATTCCACGACCTGCCGGCGCCGACTTGGTCTGGCGTGGTGGGGCTGTTGATGTGCGCGGAGAGGGGACCGACGAAGCTACTGTCCATGCTGAACGAGGGAGAGCTCACGATGCTTTCCGTGCCGCCCAACGAGTGGACCGACGGCGAAACCATCTGATCGGACGCACCGTCAAAGCCGGTGGAGAGGGTGCGGAGGACGGAAGGCTCAGAGGCGGCGAAGGACGGTTCGAAAAGAGCTCGGTCCACGGCCTTGCCCTTCGAGTCGATCATCAGCGTGCCATCCGCGTTCGTCGGATGACCAGCGCCAACGATGCCCTCTACCGTTGTCTCTGCCCATGTCCCTGGCCCTGGCCCTGTCCCCACTCCAGTTCCAACACCAGCTCCCGCCCCGCCTTCTATCACGGAGCTCTGGGGAAGACCGACCTTGCGCAAAGGCGGACCTCTCTTCTTCCTCACGAAATCGTAGAGGCACAGCTCCCTCGCCAGCTCTTCGATCTTCTCTTCTCGCGAGAGGTGGTCCGGCAGCGCGGCCACCTTGGCGGCCTCGGCAGGTGTCGCGCCGGGGGGGATGGGGAAGGATGTGGGGAGATTGGGAGGAACGGAGGAAGAGGGGGCGAAAGAGTCGCCGAAGGAAGGGCGTCGCTTCGTGGCTGGGGGGGAACCGTTGCGTGGGCGAGGGAGCGTCGAGGCCACAGCGGCCGAGGCCGAGTCGGTGGGGAGCATGTTCGTGGCCGCCGTCACACAGCGCCCACAAGGCCACTGAGAGTCGCAGCCCACTTTTCGCCTTCGACAGCGCTGACTGGAAAGAGGGCCGGAGGGGGAGAGGGTCGACGAAGGAAATCAGTCACCACGATTCGAGAAAGGGTTGTGCCACGGCCCAAAGGCCATCGACACGATACTACGCTGTGGACGTACCAAGCAGTGGTGACCTTGGGTCGTCTCCTCGCATTACTAGCCGCCCTGTCCGCCGCCGCGACAGCGGCGTCATTGTCGGAGGGAGCGAAGGGGAAGGACATAGGAAGACCGAAATTGAGATTGCTTGGCCCGGCAGACGAGCTGGGAACCGTCGGTTGGAGCAGCCGGGGTTCGCCGCCGGAGGGGAGCATTTCGGAGGCATGGCCGGCGGAGACTAGGTGGAAGAGAGGCGAGACGTTCGCGCTCATCCCGGGCAGATTGGGTGCCGTGTGAGAGAAGGAGGGATGGAATGGGGACAGCGGTTGACCTTGCACCAAGATGCACTGCGGGGGGAGTGCAGAGGAGACGGTCGAAAGCGAGGATCCGGAAGGCGTGGGATGGAGACCGGCGGAGGACAGGCCTTGGTGGATTTGCGGGGGAGCCGTCCCGAAAGACGGGTTGGGGTGCGCGTCTGGGCGAAACGGTGGATGAGCAAAGCCAGGTTGGAGGAGGGGGGGTGGAGCGGGACGATGAGAGAAAGACAGGGTGGGATCGCCGTCGGCGGTGGAGGACGAGTTGAGCATGGCGGTCGTGCCGTTGGGGACGCTCACGATACCGGGGCCGGTCGCCATCGTCAGCGGGCGGCCGGGGGACGTTGTCCGTCCGAGGGCCGCTTGCGTTCCCGGCGTCGTACGCAGGTCGAGCGCGAGCGCCGAAGCTGGTGCGGATCAAGGCCAGCAGGGGTGGAGGTGGAGGAAGGAGAAGAGCAAGACGGGGAGATCGGAGCAGAGACGGGAGAGGTGGTTGAGCTCCCCTTCATTATGTGTGCGACGGGTCGGTTCTCATTCGCCCACCCTCCTCCTCATCGCCATCGCCCCCTTCCTTCATCCAACCCATCCATCTTCCTCCCTCCCTAACTCCCGACTAGCCGAGCGCAACCGTGACCGCACTCACCCGAGGTTTGTGTGCTTTCGACGTGTTGATCGGCTATTTGGGGCCCCAATGGCAGTGGCAGTGGCAGTGGCAGTGGCAGCTGGCGCGATGAGGTGGTCGGTCGTCGGCCTCGTATATGCGTCGCTCGTATATGCGTGCGTCGTTGTCGCCAAGCCGCGACCCAAGCCAGCGGATCGTCGATCGGATCGCACCAAGCAGCGGCGAGACGAGACGACGAGACAAGCGGGACGGACGTCTGGGCGATCGCGTGCGGGAGAAGATAGAGATGGCTGGGAGACGGAGACGGAATAGGGAGGCGGTGGTGGTTGTGGGTGGATGAGACGTAGGACGATGCCGGGAGGATGCCGGGTGTCTGACGTGTGAGACAAGGAGAAAGAGCGCGGTGGCCAATGCGGGCGGGCGCTAGGTGGGCGAGATGGACGGCGCTGACTTGGTTTATCGGTTGACTACGACTACGATTACGACTACGACTACGGTCGTGCTTGGTGGTGTGCCGTGTGCGAGGCAGGCGCCGTACTCTACTCTACTCTACTCTACGATGGATGGCGTTCCGCTGGCGCCGGCGCCAATCTACTCCGCTCGCTCTTCTCGGCAGTCGACGACGACGCGGGGAAGCCACGCGAGCCGTGCGGCGAGTCGCAGTCCGCGTCGGCCTCGTGACCCGTCCGTATCGTCTTCCCCCACAGGCCCTTACCCTCTTTCTCTCCTTCCTTCCTTCTTTCCTTGGAAAAAGAGAAGAGACGAGACGAGACGCTTCCGGATTCTCTTTGGCGAGGCCGGGACGCCGGCGCAAGCCAGCAGGCAAGCGAGCGAGCGAGGCGCAGACGGGCTCACGTCATCGCATCGGGCTGGCGGTCCGGAGCGCATACATACATACATGCGTACACACATCCGAGACGACGATCGTCTCGCCGCCCGCCCCGGCTGAGCGGCCCAGGCGGCGGTGGTGGAGAGAGAAAGAGAGCTCGCGCCGACGATAGGACGAACGAGCAGTGATCTACAGGAGGGGAGGAGCATGCATGAGCTCGAGCGCGACGACGACGCGGCTTAGCCAGTCCAAAGCCCCACACCAGCTCAGCTCCGCTCGATTTGCTCGTGATACGGCTCCCCGTCGGTCAAGGTAACCACGCCCCCACGGCAAATCCATAGACCCAACCCCTCGGCGGCCCCCTATGTAAGGACGACGTGCAATGGTGTGAGCACGCTAAATACAACACAACACGCCTCATAGCGTCCTCGTCTTCCTGCGACCAGAAGCAGAGGAGCATCGCCAGCTCGCTCGCTGTCTCCAGTTGGCCGCTCGCTGTAACTGCGACGCGAGGCGAGGGGAGTGGAGTGTGCGTAGCTCTATGGGCTGCATTGCATCATGATCCGGTACCAAAACCGTTCATGTACGACGCCGATTGAATCGATTCGATCGGCGGCGCCCTTGTCCGACTTCTTTCACACTGCTTCCTTTCCCTCCCTCCGAACGGAGTACCGGAACGGACCGACCTGGGCGATGGCGGCGAGCATGTTCCTCCCTCCTCTGCTTTCACCGATCGACGATGCTCGTATCCACGCATGAACTGCGCCGTCTGCAAGGTTGAAGGAAGGAAGGGGGGCGATGACGAAGAAGACAGGGGGACAGTCGGCCGTACAGAAGACGACGTGCCCTCATCGTCATCGAGGTCGAGGTCGGATCAGCAAAGGGAAGGGGACGGAAAAGGAGAAAGAAGAAAGGAGGGTTAGACGCTCCACCGTCACCTTACCATTCCCACCATTCTTATTCGTCCCGCCGCTCCTTCCCCTCCCCTTCTCGAATCCTACAATCTTGCTGCTCACCGGCTTCGTCTGGATCGAATCCCACAGACATTTTATTAGCGTCATTTCCGTCTTTTCTTCGGTCCGGCACCGGAGCGAGATAGAGGCATTCTCGCTTGGCTCGTAGGTCAGGGGGAAAAAAAATAGAATGCGAAGAAAGCAATACCAGAATCGCCCTCAGCACGTTTGGACCTTTATACCATCGTACCTACCACGGATCGTCCTCCATACCAGCCGCATTCAAAGGTTTGGCATAGGGAGCACAGACGGCAGGCCCTCCATCTCCTCCTTTTCTTTCTTCTGAATGATCATAACCGCGAACTACGATATCACCAGCTCATTGACCGCGATTCGGACCCCCCAACTCCAACTCCAAACGTACTCGTACTCATAGCGAGCCGGCTACAAAACGGGGAAAAAAAGGTGGGACTGGGAAGCATGGGAACCTAGGCACGAATGAGGCGTCCGGGTCTGGGCTCAAGGGGGTGGGGGGGGGGTGGAAAAGAGGCGCGCAGATGTCTGTCCGAGTGGGATCATAGGGTGGATCATCTGCAAGTTAAGGCGTTGCGTGGACATGGACGGTCTGACGTCGGCTTGAATACAATCCTCGAAAGGTCGGATGGTCAAATGTTCAAAGTCCGGAAGGGGGAGGGGGGCAAAAAGAAGGGAGCCGCGGAGTAGGAAGGGCTGGGAGAGCCGCGGACTAGGAACGGCTGGGACAAGGCCAGGACGAGCGTGGAAACAGAAGGCGGAAAAAAGGTCCGTGTTCATGGTGCGGAGGAAGGAAGACGTCCAAAAATACGCACGATCGCGAGGAAAGGGTGGCAAGGGAAGGACGATCGCTGTCGTAAAAGACCAAAGAAAAATTAAAAAGAGAAGAGAATATCTCGAGCGTTGGTAGGGTATATCGATTGGCCGGCGGCGACCAAGAGGAAAGGAGCAGCTGCCGGTGTCGGTTCGTCCGTGTAAACACAACACATCGGCGGCTAGTCCTTTCTTTCGTCTCCAACTTCGCTGCCAGCCATCCGCTCCAAGCCGAGTCGAATCTACTGATCGTCCGTACGTCGCCGTTCCTCGTCCTGCACCTCGTACCGCTCGCTCACAGCAGAACCGCCGCAGCCAAGCCCAGCGAGGCAGCTGCGCCCGTGAAAACGAGTACTTTCTTCGAGTCTCCTCCAAAGCTGGGAGCCGCGGCACCGGGCTTGCGGATCTTGAAGAGATCGGTAGTGTTAATCAGCGGTTGGGTGGCCAGCATGTTGGGCGGTCTCGCGACGAGGTACATGGGCGCGAGCTTGGAGCCGTCGAACTGATACAACTGCAAGGCATAGTTGCCCGCCTTGGCATCGTTGTAGATCCACCAGCCCTGCATGAGCATAGTCTGGTTGTACGTCGTGATCACCGTCGTCTCCGCCGCGCACGGGTCTTGCACTTGGATCCTGCCATCGGCGCCGAAGGGGGTCATGACGATGCTGTTGTTCGGCATTAGCTCGTAGTTTCCGTGCTGCCAGATGATGACTGCTTGGATGCAATGCGGCTTGGTGCCTGGGAACGCGAGCGAGGGCGACGGGTCAGTCTCCGGAGGACGAAGAGAAGTTTGAACTTAGCGGGCAACGTGCCGCATACTCCTGTCCAACTAGCTTTGACAATTCCAAAGAGCCACCGCACTCCAAGGCGTATCCCTCCGCGCCCCGCCCCGCCCTCCACTTCGCTCTTCCCGTGTGCTCACGACCAAGTCCAAAAAGAGGCGCGAATTCGTAAAATTCGGCACTCACCGTTAGAGTTGTAGAAGTATTGTGCCATCTCCCAATAGCCGTCATCGGTAAAGCTGTGAGAGACGCCGGTGTTCGAAGGGTAGTTGAAGGTGTAGTTCAGCGGATTGCAGAAGCCCTGAAGGTTGGTGAGTGAAGCAAGGGAGTAAAGGGAACGTGTGGGTGTGAGCGCCGACGAGAAGAGAGTGAACAGCGCAAACAAAAGACAGCACAGTGCGCAACGCTAGAACGGCCTCTCTCGGAGAGCGCAACCTGCACTTCGACGCTGCATGATATATTTCACGCCGTCTCCCACGATCCAAACAGCCTTGCTGTGCTATCCCGCCGTTGATCCGAAAAGAAACTCACGTAACCGGTCTTCACCGCGCCGGACCCAGAGCTCCAA
Source organism: Peribolospora baueri (assembly GCA_029717555.1). Taxonomy (NCBI): domain Eukaryota; kingdom Fungi; phylum Basidiomycota; class Peribolosporomycetes; order Peribolosporales; family Peribolosporaceae; genus Peribolospora; species Peribolospora baueri. The sequence continues at coordinate 49,520 of JAMDHS010000011.1, forward strand.
GTCCCGGTCAAGCTCGTGACATTGGTCGCTTGCGCCCACGTTGTCCGGGAGAGCACGAAGAGCGACGACACGAGGAAAAGGAGGGAGGAGAGACGGGGGACCATTTTTGCAAGGGGGGAGGGGGAGACAGAGGGAGCGTGGACACGGGGGCTGAAGGGAGAAGGGGACAAGTGGGGCCCAAGGGCGGTTAGGAGGCGGAAGGGCGGAGGATGACACAAAAGGACGTCGAGAAGGATGAGCGGACAGGTTGGATGATGGACGGGACAAGGTGGTTGTGTTTCTGTGATGATGGAGGGGCTCGTTCGACGAGGCGCGGACGGCACGGCGACGGCAACGCGGGCTAGCGAGCTCGTTAATGCCTCATTAGCATTTCATTAGCCGAGCCTATAACAAACATTTATTCAAATGCCGCGTGGTGCAAGGACGTCTGACCGTCACGAGTCGCACTCCCAAGAGCCGCAGTAAAACGTGTCGTTCTCAAATCTATCCTCGTCCATCTCGCGATCACGGTAAATGGATCGTCGACTTCGTTGGGTTCGTGATCTTATGACTCTTTCTTCTCCTTCTTCTCTCCTCCCGTCTCCTTGTCTTGTACTATCTTACCTTGTCATGTGTTCTCTCTTCTGTGTTATGAGTGGCACTCGTTTTTCAGGTGCCGGACGAAGCGCTACTCTGAGAGAAGGGGAAGGAAGGTGGAAGGGCGAGAGAATGGGAGGAAATGGGGAAAGAAGGCCGAGAGGCGGGTGAGAGCACGGCTCACGGTCATCAAGGATCGGGACTTCGCTAGAGAGCAACGGAAAGGAAAGAAAAGACATTGACACCGGTGCACGGCTGGAAGGGGATCTCGGACGTCGCGCCTGAACACCTCGTGAGCTTAAGCGGCAGCAGTAGCAGCGAGCCTCCTGCGGTAGCACCAACAGCAGCGGAAGTTTGCAGGGGATGTCATGTCGCCTTAGAGGACGACGGACCTACGTGCTTCAAGGTGCCGACGAACAACCTAGCTGTAACAAAAAAGGAGGCTCTGCCCGGGAATGTGCGCGCTTTGCAGTTTTATTCACACAAACGTCGAATAGTCGACGCTGTTAGTCAGAGTCACCTCTGAACCGGGAATCGGAGATCATACCTGCCCGGAGCGAGACGACATGAAGAACAGCAGGTCAGCGGGTGGGGGCGAGAATTGTCGCACGCATCTCGCAGATCAATGCGCCTCCCGAGCCCGCCCCCGTAGGCTTCGTCACGTGCTGCCAGCGGCGCGTGCGAGCAGGCGCTTCAAGGACGGCCGCCGCGTAAGCCCCGACTGAAGGTGATCGAGCGGCTGGCCGGTGAAGTCGTCATCGTCATCGGCCCGCCGTCCACCGTCCACCATCCACCCATCTCTACCGGGAACCCGTTTGTTCTCCTTCATCGCATCCTCTGCAAACATCTCCAACATGTCTATCCATTCTCCCTTCGCACCCTCTCACTCCCCTTCCCTCGCCCACGGCCCCACCGGACACCAGTTCTCCCCTTATACGTCCAACGGAGGAACCATCCTCGCCATCGCCGGCAAAAACTTTTGCGTCATCGCCGGCGACACCCGGCAATCCGAGGGGTATAACATTCAGACCAGGTACAAGCCCAAGGTTCATCGGCTGTGAGTCCTCGTCTCGGGGGACACGCCCAGGAAGTAGGTGCTTGCGTGTCCTTTATATTGAGCTCACTCGTCCGCCGACGTACCACTGCGCACTTCCTTCGCATCGCAGGACGGACAAGGCCGTCCTTGCGACGAATGGATTCGCAGCCGACGCAGATGCGCTTGTCAGGCGCATTCGGCAACGCATTATTGTAAGCATATAGCTTCCAAGCTCAGCATTCCCGCTGGCGATGCTGACCATCCGGTCGGTCGTACCCTTTCCTATGTTCACGCTGGTTCTCTTCTAGTGGTACCGCCACACCCACGGAAAGGACATGGCCATCCACGCCATTGCCCGCATGATCCAGACGCTCCTCTACGGCAAGCGCTTCTTCCCCTATTACGTGTACAATATCCTGGGCGGCGTGGACGAGGAAGGTGAGCCGGCGTACACGCGCACTGTTTCCTCTGGCCCGCACATGCGTTCGTTTGGAGACGAGACCGGCGTGCTGAACCCGTCTCCTAATACTTGGTTCCATGGCTTGTAGGCGTTGGCGCCGTATACTCATTTGACCCTGTGGGCTCGTACGAGCGTGAGTTCTGCCGTGCCGCTGGCAGCGCGCAGAGCTTGGTTCAGCCCTTCCTCGACTCGATGGTGAGTGTCAGCCGGCCTCGCTGAACATATTTTTCGTTTGTATGTGCCGGTCCGCGGATGCTCACTTGTCTGCTTTTCCCACTATCTCGCACACTAGATCATGCACAAGAACCAACAACCTCTCCCAGGCTCCCCCCTCCCCACACCGGGCGAGATGCCCCTCTCTGAAGTCCTCTCCATTGTAACGGACAGCTTTACTTCGGCCACGGAGCGACACATCGAGGTGGGCGACGGTTTGGAGATGTACGTCGTCCGTGATGTCAAGACTTTGAAGGGCGCTGGACCCGTTGGGGTGGTTGATGCGGGCTTGCACGTGGAGGGCGCAGAGACGTTGGCTGTTGGTGGGGAGGGGAAGGACGACGAAGAGGGCGACCCTGAGGCGGTTGTTGTCATTAGGAGAGAGCTCAAGAAAGATTGAGCGCGTATTGGTCAAAGAGACCAACGAAGACACGTATCCCCTACCATGTATTCTCAACATCGTACCTGGCAGGTGTCTTTTGCGGCTCACGCATAGAGCCTTTGCTGCAGCTCTTTACCAGAGATGGCCGCCTCATTTCTCGGCCAGTCCGTCGTTCTAAAGGCGTGTCCGGTTGAGTTGACTAAGATCGTTTGCTCTCCGCTAAGGAACGATATTTATATCCTGACCTAAGGCTCCAGCAACGAGCCTTCCTATTTTTACTCTACGCTGTCGACGAACCTAAATGGCGTCACCGTGCTCGTCCGATCCCACATCCACTTTCATTTACTGTCCGCCGCCGCCTTCCGCGCTGCCTCATCCGTCGCCCTGTCCTTATTGTCGCCTGATCGTCTGTCCGTCCGACTCGCTGCCTTCTGTCCTGCCTGCCGCATGTTCGGACGGTGGCCGCAACGGTAATGGCCAGTCTCTCGGTGCCGCAAAGCGTTCGGAAGAAGAGACTGCGGAAGAGGCGGAGACGTCTTGGGCGAGGATGAGGACGAGAACGAGAACGGATCAGTGGGGGTGCGCGCTCCCGTTCGGCGAGAATCAGCTCTTCTGGTATCTGTGCTGTCTCGTCTTACTCGCACTCACCGTGAGCGCTTCGTAGCGTTCGTCCACTTGTCGTCTGTCTTTCTTGCGCGGACACCTTTGTCCATTCGCCTTCAGGTCTGGTCTGACTGACTGACGGGAGGGCTCGTCTTCCTTAATAGCTTCGGACCGCCCGGTTCTTGTACAGGCGCATTTACATACGCCCACGGACGTGATCGTTTCGATCCCCGGCAGCAGATCCTCTCAATCCGCAACGGTGACATTCGCTCTTGCGCCTTCACCGCATGCTCTCTTGTTCTCCTTGCCGAGGGTACGCTCGTTCGTGACCGCTTCCTGACTGTGGCCGTCGACCGCTCGGCCCGGTCCTTTCCGGCATCTTGGGTGGAACGATATGTCATTCGTGCAGATCATCCTCCGCGAGCGAGAAGAAGGGGTAAATAATGAGAGAGCAAGGCAATCAGAACGTGAAAGCGAACGAGGAAAGAGCAAGCAAGAAGTAGGCATGAGACTGGGTAGGCGTCGCCAAAGGGCGAGGACACGTGCGAAAGAAGTAATGCGCGCAGCGGAGGGGAAGGGAGCGGAAGTCGAGCAAAAGACGTGGTCGGATAAGCCTGCACGCTGAGGATGGTAAGATTCGACCACTAGGCGATATTGGCCTGCCCAATTTATCTTGATCCTGTCCCCTTGCGAAAGCATCTCGAAAGATGTCCAGGCTGGACTGCTCGACGGAGGGGTGGACTCCGAATACGCGCGCGGCGTGGTCTCATCTAGGAGGCCGGGAGGGTCGAGGAGGCAGATTTGAGCCTGTGCGAGCTAGAAGAGGCCCCTCTTGCAAAGATCTCCAGCGTCAAGCTGGAGAATTATGTGGCCGGGACACGGGTAAAGGAGCCGCCTTGGCCGTCTTCGTCAGCTCCAAAGTAAGAATGGAGTGGCACAGACGTTGCGGAAGGAGACACTCCTATGCCCGCTCGGGTTCAAAGACTTGGTCAGAGCCGATGAATGGACGAGAAGCCCCGTCATTGGTGTCAGGCACGGCAAGGTAAGTTGAGGATTTATGCTGAAGAGCTGAGCACTCGCGTAGAGACTGGCTGCGTGGCGCACATACAATGCAATTTTTGACCGTCGGCTAAATCCAGTTTCGCTGCTGCCTGGTCTCATGCTGACCCGTCATGACGGCCTGAAGCGCGAAAAGTCAGATGCGAAAGGACAGTATTTTGAAGGCGCGCCGCCAGCGTGCCTGGGACACGGAAGGAGCGCAGGCATTGTCAGTCGTTCAAAAAGGGCATAAGACGGACAGGGACGATTTAACGAGCCAGGGCAAGAGCGAAGCAGGTTAGAGGAGATCTGGAAATGCGCCCACATGGGCCACAGGGGGGTCAGCGGGTATAAACGGGAATAAACGGGGGCGGGGTGTGAGTGATCGGGCGGGTCCTTTTTGTCCGAGCTGAGGGGACGACGGTCGTATAAATGGACCAGTGAGGCCAATCGTCCACACATTGTCGTCGTCGGTGACCGACCTTCTCATGCTCGGCTGACAGACAACTCTTCTTAACTGCGCTTGCTACTCTAGCAGCTGATTAGCATTTCACGCCGGTAACCTCACGACAAGGCAACGAAGGCGCCGAGCGCAGTGCAGCGCAGCGTCGCCATAATGTCCGCCCTCCTCCCGCCCACCCACCCGCTCTCGCACCTTTTCCCCACCCCCCTATCCGCTTTTTCCCTGCACATTCAACCCGCAAACTACCAAACTTTAACATCTTACCGTCGCTCCGAACAGTTCCCCATCTCTATTGTGCGCAGACTTGATCGGGTGGAGGAGCTCGGCTCTAGCGATGGTCTCGCAGAATCTATCGGACATACGGGGTGCGTGAACGCGCTCTCCTGGAGTCAGGACGGACGGTGGCTAGTAAGCGGAAGCGACGATAAGAGGTGGGTAGATTACGGCGTCTTTTTTGATGTGGCCCGTCCCCAGGTCGACTACCTTTTTCCGATCACTCGCACGAATCCCACCCGCCCACCCCTCCCCGTCCTCCGCAACCCCTCCCCTAATTGTCTCCTTTCCATCCTTCTTATTTTCCAGACTCTGTCTCTGGCGTCTCGGTGAAGACTACGGCCTTCCACCCTCATCACCGCACTCCTCCAGGAGATCCTCTGCTCGTCGTCGCCGCCGGCCCGGGTCCTCCATGCGCATGGACGATGATGAGGAAAACGAGGACGACGAAGCGGGGGCAAGGTTTGGGGAAGACAGTTGGGGCAGCGGGACGCCGAGGTTGGCGTTTGGGCTGAGCGATGTTATTGAAACGGGTCATAGGGCCAATATCTTCAGCGCCAAGTGGGCGCCTGCAAGCGACAGGAGGATCTTTAGCTGTGCGGGGGACAGACAGGTAAGAGATTAGCGATCGTTTTTGTCACGATTTAGGCTATGGGTGGGAGCGTGTCACTGAAGTGCATTTTCATTTTATCATCTTCATTTTATATTTCATATTTTGTTTTGCCTAGGTGCGAGTGTTTGACCTCTCAAGGGCCACCCCCGGAGGCACCCTGCGTAGGTCCGCGAGCGGCAAGGAATGGACCGAATGGGACGAAGGGAGCGGGGCATGCATTCGCGTCTTGAGATGTCATTCTGGAAGGTAAGATGCATATCGCGATTGTACGTCTCGCTGGTGCGCAGGCTTGTTTGGTTGTATCGGTCGGCGTGGACGCGAGTCCATCTTTTCCAGTCGCTCCGTTCCTACTGCAAGGATTTCCTGACCTCTATTGACATCCTGTTCCTCCTCTCCAGGGTCAAGCGCATCTCGACCGAAAATTCACCTGATGTGTTTCTGACATGTTCCGAAGACGGCGATGTGCGACAGCATGATCTTCGCGTGCCGGTGAGTTAACTTCATGTGTTGACATTTAATTGTCCCATGCCTATTCAAGGTCGGATGGGGCTCATTCCTTCCTCCATATTCTTGTTTTTCTCCCCCATCTCAGCACGTCTGCACTTCCTTCACAAACTCCACGTCAGTCTTCTCCGCACCTGCCTTCCGGTCCCCGCCCAGCATTATCAGTCCATCCTCTCCAACTCTCATCTCTTCCACATCTGGCGGGAGTGGCGGACTGTCTTTCAACGCCCCTTATCACTCCCAAGCTAGCGGCGGCGCAGGAGGACCTATCGGGTGTCCCCCGCCATTGCTCCGCTATCCTATCAGCTTGTATAGTCTTAGCGTTAGCAAGCTGGAGCCTTGGCTGTTTTGCGTCGCCGGTACGAGCGAGTATGCATATCTGTGAGTTTTTCTTATTTTTTCCCTAATACGCCCTGGCGTGATATCCGTCTTTGGACGCGCCGATAGGAAGGGAAGAGCTCTACTCCGTTGATATTCGTTTACTTCACGTTGACTGACAGGCTTCCTTTCGTTTGGCACTATCGGACAATAGCCACGACCGTCGCATGATTCCTCGGCTTATGGAATCCGAATGGGGTCAGCCGTGCAACGCTTCTCAGCCGACACAGTGCGTCCGGCGCTTCGGCCTCCCTCCTCGTAGCCAAAACCCTCGGTCGCCCACCTCTCCAGTACATGGCCACGGAGTGAGCCATGAAAGGAGGAGCACGAGGAGTGGGAGAAGCGGAGGGACGGGATGGAGCGCGGTGAGCGAGGAGGAGGAGGAGAAGCATATCACGGCTGTAAAGATGAGCGAGGCGAATGGGAAAGAGGTGGGCTGTTTCTCTGCGCGTCACCGTCTCTTCGTATTCATCATATTGTCGCGACTGTCCGTATTGACTTATGTATGCCTCCCTGGACGGTGCATCATTCTTTCAGCTCCTCGCGTCCTACTCAGGAGAGGCAATTTATCTTTTCAACATCCACGACAACCCGGGCGTGTCCCACATGGCCGCCCCGCATCTACGCGAACCCGCTGTCCTCTCTCCCAGCTCACGTATGTCAGAGTTGAGAGGTGGCGGTGGCCTAGGCAGCGGGGGCAGGCTTGCGGAGAGGAGAAGGAGGGAAAGGGAAAGGGGAAGGGAACGGGACAGAAGAAGGCACACGCACATTATGGAGGATGGAGACGAAGGGATGCTCGAAGAGGGTCGAGTCCTCACGGCCAGGGATGCTGTGCTGGAAGGTGAGAGGGAACCAGACGACAGGGAAGAACAAGAGGAAAATGAAACCGAGGCCGTAAGACCTTCACGGCAGCCCATGTCAGCTTCCACGGGGCTCGCTTCGCAAGCTTCTTCCAGCAGGGCAGTTGCAGGCGTTGGATTGGGAGACGAAGACCCGCCCCGGATCACGCTCACGGACCCGCAGCGGGCAAAAAAGAGAGTATCCTACGACGATTCGGCCCAGAACCAAAGTCAAGGAGCGGCTGGACAGCCTCGTCGAAGAAGCTGGGCGAACCTCCGAGTTGCAGAGGCACCAGCACCTCAATCTGGAACCGCTCCGTCCACTCCAACGTCCAATGACTGGCTCAGCCGGTCACTGCCTTCGTCCTCAGCTTCCTCTCCCGTAGAGGAACGAGAAGAGCAGGCCCGCCTCCGGCACAGGGTGTGCCGCGTCCTTTTCCCTTCCGCGACGGCTTTTGCCGAGACGGCCTCCACCTCCACGGGCGGCACGAACACGTCAGCAGAGTGGAGTTCCGCCCCTTCACCTCTGCAGCGCCGCTCGGCTATGACGTCAGATGCCTCGGATGCATGGGACAGTGAAATTGCGGATTCCGGGGAGACCGGCTTCCGTCGAGGAAGTAGGCCGAGAGGCCGTAGGAACGTGTTGGATTTGCTGGAAAGGTTGAGAGAGCTCGATGCTCGCACCGCTGCTGTGGAGCAGCCCGGCGAAGATGTAGATGTGGACGTCGCAGATAGAGCCCCTGGGGAGAGCACATCCAGCGCTTCTAGGAATGAGGAGCGGGCTGGCGGAGAGACCACCACCGATCCGGCCACGACAGCTTGTTTCGTACTCGCTCGTCTGGAGACGGCCAATCGTGGAGGCACACACCTCGAGCCTGCCTCTGGTGTTTGCGCGGTGGCGCATCTCATTCTGCGTGACCGGTCCGACCCTGCTCACCCTGGAGTGGTCTCCTCACCTGCCTTATCGGCTCTGCGCGAGGCGCTGCTCGAACTCGAGGGCGCGGGAGAAGCACGATCCAAGGGCGAAGGAGAGGTGGACGGACGGGGCGAAGTGGAGGAGGTCGAGGAGGAGGCGATGACGGAGGCTCGTAGGGTAGCGAAAGAGGTGGTCAAGGCGACTTGGGGCGATCGGTACATCAATGCCGAAGGGACACAGCAGCTCCATCTGCCCAATATTGGCCTGGATCTTGGATACGGTCAACAGGAGTTCACCAGGCAGTTCGTACTAGTCCGGCCTGGAGCACCAGCGTTGGACGGCGAACAAGAGGCTGAAGAAGAGAACGTGGATAGGAGTGCACTTAATCTCTCAACGGAAAGAAGGCCGGCTTCATCGCTCGGCTCGCATCGCAAGGGTTCGAGCGTGGCTGGGCAAAGGTCCGCAGGTGCGGATATGGAAGTGGACGGGGAGGGAGAAGAGGGACGAAGCTTGGGTCGAAGTCAAGGCCAAGGTGCATCATCAGCTGCAGCGGCAGTCCATGCCTCTGGGGTACTGGAGGAAGACTCACCTAGCTCTAGCGAGCAGGAAGAACCCATGCAGTCTGACTCCGATGATGAGGAAGAGGACAATGGGGATGAGGATGCGACGATGATGGGTTCCTCCTCGAACGACGAGGATGGGCACGAGAGCCCCGAAGGCGGGTCCGGGAGCGAGGATTCGCCCGAAAGCGAGGATGTCGAAGGGGAAGAGGAAGGCTTTCCCGCTGGTTTACTCGGCAGCGCGGCGGGCAATAGGCCTGTTGAGCCGGATGTCCCTGTGGTATACCCGAGAAGGGCGTTTAGGGGACATGTCAATGTCGACACGGTGAGTACCCTTATGCCGTTCACGGTGGGCTCAGCTTGAAGCTCGCAGACGGACTAATTGGCTGATCAATGTTGGGATTACGTGCTCGCTCCATGGATGTTATTCTGTGGCACAGGTCAAGGATGTCAACTTTTGCGGGCCATACGATCAATTCGTTGTGAGCGGATCGGACGACGGCAACTGGTTTATGTGGGACAAGCATACGGGCAAGCTCGAGGGAATTTGGGAGGGCGACGATAGTGTGAGCGCTTATCTTCTCACCTTTCACTAACCTTCCTCTCCTAGCCCGCTCATTCCTTCCCCTCACCCTCTCTCTGGCCTCTCACTTGGTTTACCAGGTCGTTAATGTTCTCCAACCGCACCCCCTCCTTCCTGTGATGGCTATCTCGGGCATTGACAACACCATTAAAGTCTTCGCGCCCGTGTCGGATCCTTTGAAGAAGCATTTTGACAAGTCTCATGAGATGGAGAGGATCTTGGAACGCAGTCGCACTTCGCTGAGGTCAGTCTCTTTTGCTGGTAGCTTGCCGGGCTCGTCCAGCCTTCGTTCTTTTGTGTCTTCCGACATCACGCGGTCTTCGTGTCAACTGACCGATTTTGGGTCGCATCCTTGCCTTTTTTTCGCTTGCGCTTCGACTTCATCTCTGCACCTTGTACGGACTCCTTCTCAGCCGGAGTGCCCGCTCGCCATTGATCTCTCGAGCCGTGCTGGCCCTGTTTCAACGACACATGGAGCCAATGGACGAGGCCGAGGACGTGGGCGGGCCGAGCCGAGTCGTCATCAGGACGAGGCCGGCTGGGGAAGGAGGAGAGGAGGAAGAACAGGAAGTGTGCTCGGTCATGTAAAACGAGAGTATTGGTGGGTGGAACGGCGTAGGTTGGGAGGAAGGAGGGGGGGGTGTACGGAAAAGTTGAAAGTAAAATCAAGCTGCTGGTTTTCGCGCATCGAATCGCTCCAGTCTACCTTCTCATCTACGAGTTCTTAGCCCTGGTCGCGCGCGTTACGCAATTGCATAGACCGACGTACACCTCACATCTGTCCGTCCACCTTCTCGTACGGCAATTTTACTGTGATTGCTCTGTCTTGGCCTGCAACCGTTTGTATCCCGTTCATGACAAGGAGCTCCGCGTGCCCTCTCTTGTCGTTCCACCATTTCTTTCCAGTACCCGAAGCATTTTTGACCACGAGGCCGCGGGAATAACGGCTGATGCGACGGTCGTCCGCCTTCGGGGCTCTACAATATGCTCTATAAGGGCTCTTAAACGAGGTCATGGAGCAGAAAGAGGGGAGAAATCCGTCAAACTTGGGTGTCTTTGAGCAACGACGAGTTTCTTCTTCCGCTCACACCTTCAGGCCCCGGGGTTTTTGATCTTGCCCGGAGGGATATAGAGGTTAAAGTGTGGTAGCACATTCGGATCCTTCTTGGGCGCAGGGCTCGGACCACTAGGTCGACCTTGGGCTCCACTAGACTCCAGTTGCTGAAGTAGTCGTCCTTTCTGCCTGCCGCTATCTTGCAAATCTGGCCCACGGGAGTTTCGGGCTTGTTGTTTCCAACAGGATATAGGGCCTGGAAGGGAGGGTTAAGGTCAGCTATGGACGGTTCCCTTCAGTTGCTGCCTAGCGGACTTACCTTGATGCTGGGCGGACGGCTGTGAGGTCTGGGTTAGAGAACAGGCCACCTCTGGCGCCCAGCTCTGGGTAGGAGGGGTCATGCCTTTCCTCAAAAGAGGGCAGTTCCTCAGGCTCTAATCCAGCTCGTTTCCAGGTCGAAAGGTAACTCCTCTTCCCGTTGTCAACGACAGGAGCTGCGATCTATTGTAGCGATCGATGACACGGATTCGTGAACACATTATAAGCCCATGTTCAACCGGAGACGGACACAGCATGGACTCACGTTGGTCCACGGTTCGAAGTCGTCGATCGAGTTGGTGTTGCTGGATCGTATGATGAGATGAGGTCCCAGCGGCACAGGAGCCCCAAAGACGGAGGAGGTAGCGCCGAGCAGAGCGGCCGTCAACGGCAGAGCGGCAAGCGAGGTCATCATTGTCGATACGCTTGGAAACGAGAGAAAACGACGTAGTTTGAAGCCAAGGAGGACAAACAATTATAAATAAGTAGCTGAACCAGCAACTCAGGGCGAAGTCGAAGGTAAAAGGCAGGGAGGTATTTCAGAGAAGGGGGTAAAGAGAGCAAAGGTCTGACAGCGCGCCTTCGAGGCCTTTTATGTCTGTTCGAAAGGATTGGGGGGAGGCGGGTCGGGATGTCCCAGGACGGGGCGGGGCGGATCAGCGGACGACTTGGTTCATGTCCTGTCCCGACTGCTATCATCGGCGTCGCAGTCGCCCGCATGTCGTGGTCCGAGCTCTTTCCTCCGTCGGCGTCCCAGTCGCAGATCGTGTGAGGGAGCGCCTCGAATCAGAAATGGACAGCTTCCGGCAGTTCCGCGGGCCATGGCGATCGTAGCGAGCCCCAGGCATGCTGCGTCCGGGCTGTCTCGTATGTTGGGGCTGTTCGGATCAGCGTAGACGGCTTCCTTGCACCTCTGGCCGCCCTCGCGTTTGTCGTATGCCCCCCTGCTCCGTGCAACGACGGCGGATCAAGACGACTCGACACGTGCGGAATTGTGCGAATGTGAGCAGAGCTTGTTCCATGACCTCGACGTCGCGTCGGGACGAACATCCGCGCGACGGACGCTAAGATCGCGCATTTAATTGACAGCCCGCGTCTCTGAATGCTCCGGGTGCCTGCGGTATGTTCGTCTTCTCGAAGGCGTTGTGGGGAGCAAGCGGAGAGGTCAGTCCGGTTCCACTCTCATCTCTATCGGCCATCTCTCCGCTCACGCAGAGACAGACAGACAGACAGAGCGAACACGCCCAGGGGTCGAGCAAGACGCGTATTGTTCCTGGGCGTGCTGTACGTAGCTCCATCGCCGGATCGTCCGCAAAGCAAATCGTCTCCTACCCACTTCGGCCTCCTCTCTACCCCCTTTTCATTCATTCCGGACAAATTACGTCACACTCGATCAACGACATGCCATTTTAGAAGTTCTGGGAGAGGGACGATCCCACGGCAGCGCCCACACTTAACAACGCCAAGAAGCTGGACAGCGATGAGGCCTTCTTCAATCCAGGCGGAAGTCCAGGGGCCAAGGAGGTAGACAATCCCTACAAATACCATCCGGCAAGGATCATTTCTGGTGCTGAGGCAATGGCTCGGTATCGTCAAGCGGGCGAATCCGGGGCGCGACAAGAGGGACAACAACGAGGGACCAATACCGAAGAGGCTGAAAAGACGCCATATGTCCCCGCATCTTGACCTGCGCGAGCTGATTCACCATGGTCGGGTGGTCGCTCCCACAACCTCATTTTTCTAGTCACTACCTTCTCTGCATTTTTCTCGCTCCCTTCAGCACCACATCTTTTCAGCTCGTCTGCTCTATTTTTTTCCCTTCTTGCTCTGTCGCTGCTTCATCCTCTTCTGTTTTCTCTTCTGCGAGTGCATGTCAGTAGCCTCTCTCTCGCTTGTCTCTCAGATGAAAGGAAGGAAGGAAGGAAAGAAGGAGCTATGTTCGGACTTTTTTTTTTTTTTCTTTCTGCCACTTGCAAGGTCGTCATGCGAAGAGCGCGGCTCACACCTGTTGCACGTCACCACCACGTTACTCAGTGTGCGACTCATGCGAAATACGAATTACATGCGCGGACTTGAAAAAAAATAAAATAGAGAAAAGAGGGCACATTGAGAAATCTCATCCGGTTTGTACCTTCCCAGTTGTTAACTTGGACCCTCCAGTCGCGCGTCCAGTTGTGTCCTCGAGTGGTATCCTCTCCATTCCAACAGATCCAGCAACTCGTCGGGAAAACGCCAACTGGTCGTTCTAAGCAGAACCGACATCAACGGGCCGCCTTGCCCTCCCTCCTTTCCAGCGCCCTCCGAAGGCCATCGGGCACGGGTGCCTTGCACAGCCGGTCGTAGTCGTAGGTGACGCAGAGTGCCTCGGAGGCGCACACGACGGCTTGCTGTTTAAGCGAGTAGGCGATCGCCGTGAGCCAGAAGCGGTCTTCGGAGAGCGAGTGCGGGCGGTGACCAACCAGGAGCTGAGAGGTGGCGGGGCATGATGAGGACAGGAAGGACGGAGACGAGGTCATGAGAGCTCGACCACTTCCGGGATGAGAGCCGTTGGAGCCTTAGACGACTCACGGTGTCGGGGTAGGTGCAGGGACGGATAAAAGTAACGTTGATCTTGCCGAGGATGAAGCTGACCCCTTTTCCTCTTAGCATGTTCATAGCCACTTCCTCGGAGAGGTCCGCAGAGAGGGCCTCGGCCCACTTCATACGGCCCGTCTCGAAGAAGCGAATATAGTGAGTGTTGTTGACGTGCTGATTTCAACAAGAGACGAGCCGAAAGAGAGTGAAAGTAGCGGCCTGGTAAGGCTTGGTATCCAACACGTTGTCCGACATGGGAGCACCGAGGCATCTGCCCTCTTGCACTGATCTGAGCGTCACGTCCTCACCTGGAACCTGGTTGACGTGAAAAGTTATGAGGTTGTAAGCGATTCAGTCCGTACTGGCAGCAAAACGAGAAATAACCCTCGTCCCCCCCTCGGTTGTGCACGAAGAGAGACGCGGCTCACTGGTCATGATGGCCCCAAACGATCATCTGCTCCACGAGGCTTTCCTCGTCGAAGCCCTTCTCGATCATGTACGCCTTGGCCTTGGCGAGCGCCTCGGCATATGAAGCTTGACGGGACGCTATGCGTTCGGAGACGGACGGGGACTGGGACAGGGACGGGGACGGGGCGGACGAGGCGCCATCCTTGCGCGCAGGAATGGATGCGGTCAGAAAGCCCAAACGCCCCCTGCCATCGCAGCGGCCGAGAGAAATCCGAGGGGCCCCCAACGCCGCGCGAGGGCCAGCAGCGGAATGGAGTCGGAGAAGGCCCGCGCAGTGTCGTCGACCGGCGGCGATGGGAGATGGTAGCATCGTTTCGGCTTTGATGTCCGGCGTCGGCCAAGGATCGTGCGCTGTTGATCTCGCTCACGCGTGCTTGGCCGTTCGTGCCCTAAGCTGATCTCGGCCACCTCGATAAGCGCGGGATCGATGTCCGCTCTTGAGCGCCCATCTCCGCTCACCGGCGTCCCCGCGTTGGGCGCTTCAGGTTCACCTCCGCTCGTGGAAGAGCGCCATGGGGCCCAACAGGATCTGTGTCCTAGTGAATCTCATCCGATGGCAGCTGAGGACCAAGCCAGGCTTCTCGCGTCGTGTGTTCACATGAAAATGCAGTCTCCAAATGCGTCTGCTTGCCTCCGGCTGCGGCGGCTGGCCCGAGCGTGGCAAGGTGGGGGAAGCGGAACAAAAAGCGAGTCGATCAAAGTGACCGATTCGTTCGCACGACTCGTCGGAGAGTGCTTTCACTCGCTGTCCTCGTCACCCGGTCTCAATGCTTGTGTCCAAGACAAAGGATGCCATCGTTGGCTCGTCGCCTTACTTCTTGATGGATGGCACATGGGCCGACACCGCGTTGGAGGCAGCGCAGCGATGTCCCAGTTTCCGTTTGCGATCGAGAGGCCATGCTGACTGATGTTTGGCCAGGTGCCACAGCAAATCGAACGCTCGCACGGCGCGAGAAAGGAGTGACCTGTCGCAATTCTCCTTTGTACATCTGCGGTTGCAGCTCAAAACTCTCATCACAATACCCCTACTTCATCACCACCACGACCAAGCCATCATCCTCATCCTTACCCTCGTCATCATCCTCATCAACCGCAGCAACAGCTGCAGCAGCAGCGTGGACAACCTCAAGATACCAGCGGACGGAGTGGGACCTCGGTCTGACCTTTTCGACCGTCCCTATCGTCCTACTCGCGCAGCTGACATGCCCAACTCGCACGACCGTCCATGCCCTCATGTGCACGCCACTCGCTCCGCTCCCCAGCAACTGCCAATGGACCATGCACGCAAATCCGTAATCGGGAGTCGCCTGAGGCAAGGAGGAGCCCCTATCTACGGACAAGGAGGCGGAAGAGAAGAGAGCCCGGCGAGAGCGGTCGATGGCATCCTCCCAATCTTCCTTCTCTTCGCCTTCCTCTATCTTGTCCGCGGCGGCATGCGCAATTTCTTTGTCTCCAGGGAAAACGGGAGGGAAAGCGCTGAACTAGAATGGGAGCAAGGACGGGGCAAGGGGAAGGACCGGCGAGGGGTGAGGCGACGGGCCCGGATAGGTGGTTGGGAGCGAGAGGAAGAGCTGAACGCCGAGGACGAGCAACTCAAATGGGACGACTTACCCCTCCCGTCGAGACTGCACCTCAATCATCTGCACAGTCTAGCCGACGGCGCCTCTCAGGAACGAAGGCGTGCCGACCTCATCTCCCCCTTTCGCTCCACCGCCTTCCCATTCCAGAGTCTCACGAAGCCCAACACCGGCCCTTCCGCGAGAGACGTCCACTCGGCGCACATTTCAGCATGGCGGCTCGACACCTTGAATGCATCGAGGACGACGGAGGGCGGCGCTCGAGACCGTGGAGCTGACGACCGGGATGGGACCGGAAGAGGTTTTCCCTCCTACGTCGTCGAGCGACGAACCCGTGTGCCCGGCGTGGATGGCGTCGGCGACGGCGGCGGTGGACGGCAGAATGGCCCATCCAAGAAGGATGTCGAGCATTCCCAGGAGAGGGATCCCGCTAGCTGTCCTCTTTTCCTGTCCGGCCATGCTAGGCAACCTTCGAAGACCGTCGGAGCCGGGCCTTTTGAAGCAGACTCGACCAGCGATGGCGAGGAAGGACGGAGCAGCGACGAGGAGACCGTCAGGTGGGTTCACCCCTTCCCGCAGCCATCTTCGTCCACAGTTGACCATGGGGTCCACGCGCTTGTTGGCCTTGCTCTTCGAAACAAGCCAGAGAGACTTGTTCCTGTGGCGCTGACGTTAACCTGCTCCCCCTACTTCTTCTATTTTATGCGCTCCTACCTGCTCCCCGACAACAGAGATTTCTGTAGGACACAATGACCCGTGCCCTTCGTAATTCTTTTCTTGTCTCAGCCATTTCCCGAGGGAGAGGCCGAATCACCCCTTGTGCGGCTCCTCTCCGGCCTTCTGTGCGCCGACGAGCCGGCACTCGGGGTGGGACTTGGTTGGTTGGTTGAAGGAGGCGTTGCAGGCCTGCGACGCCGTGCGCGGGGTTGCCTTTTCACCCGCCTCTCCCTCGTCACCCTCGTTCGTGCTCACTTCCTCTTCACTGGCGACTCTCCCATTCATACTCACCCCGCACGCGTCAGTGCGACTGTAGCACTATACCCGTCATCCTCCACCATTCTGTCCCTTTGATCACATTACCCGTTTTTCGATCTTTCGCCTCTGGTTTCTGTGGGGTCGAAGATCGCTCGCCGCCTCTTGTTCTTATGAAAGGCCTCGAGATGCCGGGTGAGAGGAGAAGCTGAGGTGAGCAACATGACTGAACCAATCTCAGTCAGCGTGTATCGCTCGAGGACCACTCGTCCCTATCTTCCATATCCCTCTTTATCGTCTGTATAAGGCCTTGTTGTCTCCGTCCGACGAAGGAATCCGACAAGCTTTCGGCGGCTTTCGACAGTGGTCTCCCCTATCCTGATCCTCTATTCTAGCTTTCTCGTCTCAAAAAACACCCAGCCGGACGAGCAAAGCAAAACGGGCGGAGAAAGAACGACGAGCGATGCCGTCCACGTTTGAGATCATCTGCAACCTCCCAGAGTAAGGCGAACCTTACACCATTCCTTTACAGTCAAGTTGGCCCCGCTCTTGGTCTGATCGTTTGCGCCCTCCCGCTTACCCCGTCCGTCCGCCTTGCTTGGCCTTCCGAGCTCAGAGAGATATGGTACAAGATCGTGGAAGATGTCTGGGAGAACGGCTATAAGGATGCGGCAAACCTGATTCAGGTGGGTTGCATGACAGCGCTTACTCTCTTTCGTCCGACGCGGCATCTCTCTCCGCTCCAGTCCGAATCGCCGTCTCGGAATTCTCCTTCTCATCTGTCCGGCGGGTTGCGTGCCCTCGTCGAGACGCCGACACCAGAACCTCTCAGGCAGCAGCAGACTGGGCTTGGCAAGTCTTGCGGACGTTCTTGATGCCATGCGCTCCAGAACGGGGGAAGGTGACCTTGATGGACCCATCCAGCCCGATAACGTGGTGAAAATTCTCTTTTCTCATCGTTCCTCCCGCTCTGTCTGCCCAGGTCTGCAAACTTTTCCTCTCCACGCGAACAGGACAGCTGATCCGCTACCGTCTAGGCCGCCGGAAGCTTGGCCTTCCAGCTATGCCCGCTCCATCATCACTTCCTCCAGGCGGAATCGATATGAACGCCGAGGCGGACCTTTATCAACGTACTTCGATGTCTCAATTCGGGACGTCTTGGAGTGCGGAGAACGTCCTTCTGGCGCAAGAGGTGGAAACGGCGCGGGACAGTATTTGGCACAGGGGTGACACAACATGGGCCTGGAAGGAGGGCACTGCCCGGCCCTGCATCAAAGTGGCGATGGTGGGGTCGTTGATGGTCTGTGTGGGGAACGAGGGAATGTCCATCGACGTTATCGACACGAGCGGCGAAGACGGGGAGGGGGATTTCATATGGGACGAGAAAGGAAAGCCGCGGGTCGCGCGCATACCGACCGACGGCAAAATTGTGGAGCTCGACGTTTGTCCCAGAACCCGTATGGCGTTCATCGGGGTTGAGACCGCGGACGGCGTCGTGGACGAAGTTGGAGACCCGCCGTGCGTATATCTGGCAACGGTATGACGACCGTTGCGCCGCGTCGCGAGAAGGGTCGGCGCTGATACCGGGACCGTCTTTCGTCCCCTTGCCCCTTTCCCTTTTCTGCCTCCACCGGTTAAGGTGTGGGGCCATGGTGCATGTCCACGACATCGACACCGGACAGGCGCATACCACACCGCTCCGTCTGTCCTGTATTCGTCAAAATGTGAGCCTCAGGGCGTTCGAAGACGTTCTGCTCGTCCAGGTGAATCAAATGGTCGTACTGTACGATTGGAGGACCTGGACCAGGATATGGCAGCGAGTGTGTAGTCTCGCATCGCTCTTATTAAACGAGACGTCGTTCTCCAATGCTCACGATCGGACGTGGACACCACCTCGTTCCTCCCTCCGTCCTCCCAGCCGGACCGGCCTGGTCGCACGCCCCTTGCCGGCACCGCTGCGCCACTGACCCGAGACGGCGTCCTCGTGCTGACCCAGGATTGGGAGCGGAATCATGTTCTGGAGCTGTATCGGACGACGCAGATGGAACCGCTCGTCGCTGAAATGGACATCGATATCCCCCATTGGTACGGAGAGGCTGCGTGCCATCTGGAATTTGATCGCGAGGCTGACGAGTCGTTCGTCGCCATTTGCCTTGGGAATGCATCGTGAGCACCTACCTCTCCCCTTTCTGTGCGGCGAGGCGGGGCAGGGGCTGGACGCTTCTGGTCTGACTTGACTCGATGATGCCTGGGCGCTGCAGATACTTAGCACGCAAATCCGACTTGCTTTCCGTCCTCTACCCGACGGTCGCCCTCTCGCTATCCTCCCCGAGAAGAGGCCCCACCGTGCTTCCGAACGCATGGGCGGAAAAGCATTTCCTGACGATGACGTGGGGTGATGAATCTGAGCAGACCAAAATACACTCTTGTTCCATCAGCGGATTCCGCGTGATACGGGCCATCGAAGAGGGTCGGAACGATAGTCCGTGGATAGTGAGCGATCCGTACGGGCGGGCCTTCTTTTCTCTCTGGGAGGCGGAAAGGGACTTCTTCTCGGGGGCGAAAGAGGGTGTGGAAGGGATGAGGTTCCGGGAGGAGTTGATTCTCTGGTCTAGCCTTAGGTCCGCCTTTTCGAGCGTGTTCATTGGGCTGGATGGGGGGTGGCGTTTGAGTGAACCGATGACCGGGTGGAGTTCGCCGCTAGTGTCACCACCTGAGTCGCCGGTCCGTGAGGGCTGTGATTGTCCGCCCGGCGAGGCCGACTATGGGATGAGCCTGCAAGGTCCTCGCCTGGGGCTCGTGAGTCGACCTTGGGGCGAAGGTGGGTTCGGCGAGGTCGAAAGATTCCTAATCTTCGTGTGAGGCACCTGCACGAGTGGTCTGCCCGTGACCCATGTATGTCTGCCGAGTGGGAAGGAAGGGGGCGCGCCGCGCCGTCGTCGAAACTCTCGACGACCACAGGTTCAAGCGAGTCAAATCAGATAGAGAGATCAATAGATGAGCACGGCCCTCGTCGAGCGCTGGACGGACAGCTTGAGTACGGCAAGAATGAGCTCGCGCCTTGAGCGCTTTGCATGCGTCATCGTACGCAATGGATTCAGACGTGAAATGTTATGTCAAAAGGGGAAAAAAACAACGCTTCTTCCATCCGAAAGGCTAAAGGTTCGGATCGGGGGAGACGACTTCGAGCTGAGCTAGACAAGAAGACCGGAAGGGGAGGGAGGGGGATGTTATGTGGAGAGAGCCGGGGAGGAAGCGAAGCGAATGTATGGTGCGTGGACGAACGAAGAGGAAGTGGTATTATGGATACGACGAGACGCGACGACGGAGGGGTGTTTACTACGACCGACGAGGAGGGAGAAAGAGGAAGAGAGGAACGACTTGCTAGCTGGAGCTGGAGCGAACGCGTGCCACCGCACCGATTCCCGTTTCCACCGACTTGGAGAACACTACACTAAGGGGAGGGAGAACTAAGGGGCACCGTACCGAACGCGAGAAGACGCGGCGATCCTCCAGGGAGCTCAGTACTCGGCGACCTCCTCGCCCTCGTCACCGACAGAGTCGAGGCCAACCTCCTCGTAGTCCTTCTCGAGCGCGGCCAAGTCCTCGCGAGCCTCAGAGAACTCGCCCTCCTCCATACCCTCACCGACGTACCAGTGGACGAAGGCACGCTTGGAGTAGAGCAGGTCGAACTTGTGGTCGAGCCTGCCCCAGGCGACAGCGATCGAGGTGGTGTTGGAGAGCATGCACAGACTCCGCGACACCTTGGCAAGGTCGCCGCCGGGGACGAGCGCGGGGGGCTCGTTGCAAACGCCGAGCTTGAAGCCGGTGGGGCACCAGTCGACGAACTGGATCGTGCGCTTCGTCTTGATCGCCGACACGGCGGCGTTGACGTCCTTGTGCACGACGTCGCCGCGGTAGAGCAAGCAGCAGGCCATGAACTGGGAGAGTAAAGTGGAGATGCAGACGTTGTAAGGTTAGAGGACGAGGCTGAAAGGCGTTCCGCTCGCCCGCCCGGCCGGCAGACTCACCTTGCCGTCACGAGGGTCGCACTTGACCATCTGGTTGCTGGCCTCGAAGCAGGAGAAGGTCATCTCGCTGACCGAGTTCTGCTCGTGGAAGGCCTTGTCGGCCGAGATGATGGGCGCGTAGGTGGCCAGAGGGAAGTGGATACGAGGGAAGCTGGAGAAAGGAAGCGTTGATAGGAGATATGGATTTAATCTCGCCGCGGTGCGACTGGATTAACCCGCGCGCGGATGCAAGGCAAACACGACTCACGGCACTAGGTTGGTCTGGAACTCGTTGAGGTCGACGTTGAGGGAGCCGTCGAAGCGGAGCGAGGCGGTGATAGTGGAGACGACCTGGGCGATGAGCCTGTTGAGGTTAGTGTAGCTCGGGCTCTGGATGCCGAGGTTGCGACGGCAGATGTCGTAAATAGCCTCGTTGTCGACCATGAAGGAGCAGTCGGAGTGCTCGAGGGTGGTGTGGGTGGTGAGGACAGAGTTGTAAGGCTCAACGACCGAGGTGCTCATCTTGGGCGCCGGGTAGACGGAGAACTCGAGCTTGGACTTCTTGCCGTAGTCGGTGGAGAGGCGCTCCATGAGGAGAGCACCGAAGCCGGAGCCGGTGCCACCGCCGAAGGAGTGGAAGACGAAGAAGCCCTGGAGGCCGGAGCAGTTGTCGGCAAGCTTGCGGATCCGGTCGAGGACCGTGTCGACGAGCTCCTTGCCGATGGTGTAGTGGCCGCGGGCGTAGTTGTTCGCCGCGTCCTCCTTGCCGCTCACCATGGACTCGGGGTGGAAGAGGGAACGGTAGGTGCCGGTGCGGACCTCGTCGATGACGTTGGGCTCGAGGTCGACATAGACGGAGCGGGGGACGTGCTTGCCGGAGCCGGTCTCGGAGAAGAAGGTGGAGAAGCCATCATCGTTCTCCGAGGGGGAGCCCTCCTGGATGCGGCCATCCGGCTGAGAGAGGTTGGAGGTAGTGTATACGCGTATGCGAAGAGTCAGCGGGGCAGGAAGGAGAGGGGACGGAAGGGGGGGCGAAAAGGGGCCGGGGGGCCCGGAAGACTCACAGAGAGGCCGTGCTCGAGGCAGTAGAGCTCCCAGCAGGCGTTACCGATCTGGACACCGGCCTGACCGACGTGGACGGAGATGACCTCACGCACTGAGGGGTGCGAGAAGATAGGGAGGGGGAAGGAAGAGGGGAGGGAGAAGCGGGTGAGCAGAGACGCGGCGCATGTGACGACGCGGCCGTGCGGAAGCGAAAGGACGGGTAGAGGAAGACAAAGGGGATGGCACGAGGGCGACTCACTGGTTGAAGAGAGATGAAGAGCGAGGGATGGAAGGGTGGATGGGGGAAGATGAAGGGATGGGTGGTGGGAGTGGTGGAGGATGGAGAGCAGGCGTCGGCTGGATGGCCACCGCAGAGATGCGTTTCTTCACTGGGCCCGCCTCGAGCGTCAGCCGCGAGCCGGCCCAGGCAGGCCAGGCGCAGGCCACCGCCAGCCTAGTCGGCCAGCGCGCCCCCGCAAGCCAATCAGAACCGCCCTCTCGCTCCCCCGCCTGTCTCCGCTCACGTGACCCACTGCGGCACCACCGAGGAATTTCCATGCCGTGCACAGAGAGGACCGCAGATCCCAGGTCGGCCCCTCCTGCCAAGACGACAGACAGACGCCAGCCAGCCCGAGCTCAGCCATGGCCAAAGACATCGACAAGAAGGAGAAGAAGCGGCGCAAGTCCGAGGCGGCGGCCGCGGAAGCCATGGACGTGGACGTGGACGTGGCCGTGACGCCGGCAAAGTCCGAGGCGGCGTCGGTGCATGTGGACGTCAAGGAGAGCGCCAAGAAGGAGAAGAAGGAGAAGAAGGAGAAGGAAAAGAAGAAGGAAAAGGAAAAGGAGAAGGAGAAGGAGAAGGAGAAGAAGGAGAAGAAGGGCAAGGGAGAGGCGGAGGAGGACGATGAAGAGGACGACGTCAAGGAGAAGCACATCCCTCCAGAGGCCATCAGCCCGATCGCCCACCCGCTCGCGCAGAAGAAGCTGGCGAAGAAGGTGTTCAAAACGATCAAGAAGGGTGGGTGTGGCGCGAGCGGGCACCTTTTTCCCCTTTCCTTCTTTTTTCGATGAGAAAGAAGCTTCTAAGTTGTTGACGTCCTTCTCGTGCTCTGTCCGCCCCAGCTTCCAAAGCGCGAGGACATGTCAAACGAGGTGTCAAAGAGGTGGTCAAGGGGATCCGAAAGGGCGAGAAGGGGTGAGCTTTTGCTTGAAGTTGGACGCTGCCAGACCGTAGATGCCCGTGTCCCTTTCTCTGATGTCTTTTCTGCTCGCTCCGCCCGCCAGTCTGGTCATCATGGCCGGCGACATCTCCCCCGTCGACGTCCTCTCGCATATCCCCCTCCTCTGCGAAGAGTCCTCCAACCCATACATCTTTGTCACCTCCAAAGATGCCCTCGGCGCTGCCAGTGCCACCAAGCGTCCCACCTCGTGCGTCATGATCTGTCCCGCTGGCCAGAAGAAGAAGAACAGGAAAGAGGGGGAGGAGGAGAAGATCCGGCAAAAGGCCGACGAGTACAAGGAGGGATACGAGGACATTGTCAAGGAGGTCAAGGCGCTGGTGAGTTGCCGGGTTTCGTCTCGTCCGGGACCGGTGAGCAGGACATGTTTGACGTCCCGTTTTCTTGACATCCGACGCACCCCATCTGCCGTATTAAATCATGTCATATCAGGACGACCGAATCTCTTACTAGTCCCTCGCAGCCCCACCGCCTCGACACCCTCTTCTCCAGTTCCTTTCCTCTGCTCTCATGTATTAATCCCTTCTCGACGATGATCACGCTCCCACTCTCCCTCTGACAGAGCGAAGACGCGAAGGAAAAGAGAAAAAAAATGGCACCGAAAGCAGATCCTTTCGCACTGATTCCCGCGTTTCAAGCTGTCCCGGTGGGTAGGGCCGAGTTCCCTCCGGCGGACGGGCGGGCAGACGTCTGAGACGGAGCGGGGGGCAGCAGCAGAAACCGATGTGACGTCGCTCGCCAGTCCTTCGATCGTGTGTCGGGGGATAAAAAAAAGAAAAAAAAAGAAAGAGCGGAAGCCTATTTAACAAGAAGGGGGGTTGGCAAGCGAAACGGAACGAGAAAGGGAGGCGAAACGAGGCGAGAGGAAAAGAAAGGAAACGAGTCATGTCCGCAACTTCCCATCGCTGACGCGAGGCCCATGCGTGGTACGGTTCTGCGTCGCACAGACGATCACTGATCTGTCTTTGACCGGAGTCATCTCAATGTACGATATACCATGCACTCTACACCATTACGCATGCGTCGTGCACCATGCGCATGTCGCTCCTCCTCTCCCTGCCCTTCTTGCAAACCCACTCCCCGTTGTCCTTCCGTCCCCTCAGTCCAGCCCACCACCGGGAGGGGTCACGCCAGCCCCCCCACCCTCCCTGGCAGCCCTCGCCTCCTTCAGCCTCCTCAATCCCCTCCCAGCTACTGGCTCCCTTTCCGCCCCACCTCCCGCCCCGGCCCCGGCCCCGCCGGGTGCGCCGCCGAAGAGGCCGGCCATAAGGTCCTGGAGAATGTTGCCGCCCTGAGGCTGTAGAGGACGGATGTTGAAATAGATCTGGCCCAGAGAGGCTAGGGCCTTAAAGAAAGGAGTAAGGACGGAAGAGGGGTCGATGTGAGCGGCAAACGAAAACGGAAGGAGGGAAATTGAAATTTGAGAGGCGAAACGCTCGGCCGTCCCGACACTCACCTCTGTCACCGCCTCCTCCCTCATGACGCCGCCCGTACCCTCGTACCTCCTCACGAGCACTCGCCAAGCCTCCCTAACCTCTCTCTCCCTCTTCCTCGCCTCCTCTGCCGTGCCCACCGCATCCACGTCTAGATCGGCCCCGACGCTCGCGGAACGTTGGCAGGTCTCCAGCGCCAGCTGGGCAAAGTTGAGTGCAGGGTTGGTCGTCATCCAGAGCGCGTGCTCGCCCGTCCCTGACGCGGGCGTAGGGGACGCGGACAGGACGGCTGGGTTTGGATGGGCGGGATCGGAGGGAATGAGGAGGGATGAATGGGAGGGGATTAATTGAGAGAGGTAAGAAGTTAGGAAGACCCGAGCCAGGTGGATGTTCTTGTTCAAGAGGTACCTGGGTCGTTGACAGGGTCCGGGAGATGGCTCGAGTCGGTCAGTCTGCCACGAGGGATCGGAACAAACCGACTGCGATCTGACTTACGGCAACATTCCTCGAAGAGCATATCTCCCCGCCTCTTCTACCTCCCTCCCCCTGTGCTCTCCCAGCCACTCGACCATCATCTGAGCCAAGATACGCGCCCCGTCCCTACTTCCGGAGGAGAGAAGGTGCGGCTCTGCCAAGTCGAACGCTTTTTCTGGAGGTACATGGATGTAGAGCACGCATATACAATGACCGATTGGGAGTTCGGATAAGTATATCATCTCCATTCTTCGCAGTGACAGGTAAATGCAAACGTCAAAGTGTGCGCCGACCGACCTTTGTAGAGTAGCTCGCCGATGTACAGTTGCAGTGCGGGATCGCCGGCCGGAGAGGTGCCGAACTCGATAGACCAGGAGATCGCGGCGTGGATGAGCTTCTTGCGCCAAGAGCCTTCTGGGGAGGTGAGCGCTATAAGTTGGGTTACGCGGGCTGAAGAGAGGAGGGACGGGTAGAAGTCGGTGGACGGTGGGGAGCAGGCCGGTCAGTCATGGCGCCGCGTTCACGTTTCCCAACGCTCTCTCGCGTCCGGCCCGCTCATTTCCTCACATCTCGAAACCTGGTCCACCTCCACTCCGGCCTGCTCATACACCTCAATCAGGTACAGCGCCAGGTCGCTCCCGCTCCCCTGCTGATCGTTCTTGAGCAGCACGACGGCTCCGTCGAAGAGCGTCTCGATCGCCTGCCGGTAGCTTTTACGCCTCAGCTGCCGCACCGCTTTCGTGCGCAGCCGCTGGTGCAGTTCGTAGCCTTCGCTCACGCTCATCGATGGGGCCGGAGAGACATCCTGCGTGGCCGACGGCGCCGTTGTCGCAGCCATGGTGGTGGGAGTTCTGGTCGAGGTGGAAGAGCAGCTGGCGAACGTGACCGCAACGCGACGTCTTGGCTGCTGTGCTGGTTCATTTCGAACGAGACTGACACGTGGAGAGCACGTGCGGCGACCGATTCCTAAATGCGCTGTAATGGCGAGTTGTAATGGACGTCATCCCCGCACGTGCCCCACTGGGAATGATCGGGCCCTACGTCGAGCATTCCGATGTCGGAATAGCCTTCCCTTGTCGTCATTCCGGGGCGACCACCGCCGAACGCTCAGCGCACCTTGCTCACCGTCCACGACACTTGCTGGTTCAGCTTGCTCGCCTTTTGCGGCACCGTGCTGCTGTGCACCGCTTGCCGTGCGCTCACCATCCGCCCATCCAGCTGCATATCCAACCCATCACCCAATCCATGATGCCGGCTTCGGCCGCCGACGACTCGTCCAACTCCAGCTCCACCGCTACCACGAGCTCTAGGACCAAGCCTTCCTTCTTTTTTGGCCTCCCCAGACCTCGCCTCCCAAGCTTCTTTTTTGGCCTCCCCAGACTTCGGCTCCCAAGCTTCTCTTGGCTCTTTCCTCGTCCCTTCGCCTCCGCTTCGAACTCTTCTCCGCCTTCCCCATCCTCACCACGCTCACAACGTTCCCCACCATCTCTCCGCTCTCCCCGCTCCCTAACTCGCTCAGCCAGCACCGCGTCCCTCGCTTCTTCTTTATCGGCTACACGCTCACGATCACGCGCTCCATCTCGTCACCCTCCTCGGCCCCGTCCGCCGGATTTTGATGCCGATTATGCGGACCCCCGACACATCGAGGCGTTCGCTAAGGCGCTCTCTGAGGACCCAAGCGATCCGCAGGAGAAGGTCCATCACATTGTCGCCGTATCGGACTTCGCGCCCATAAATGAGAAGACGAGAAGGTGAGCTTCCGGGACTTTGATCGTCGCATTTCGTTTGCTTAGGAAAGAAAGCAAAGCGACCGGAGAGAGGCTCATTCCAACGCTTTCACTGCGTGCCAAGCTAGGCTCCGCTCGCTCACCCTCCCGGCTCCATTCTCGTTGTTGTCCCTTCGTTTATTTGCAGGAATCGAAAGCGCCCTGCAGAGGATGAGCGAGCTGGTTTTGCGCACAAGCTTCTCCGCTTTCCCCTCCTCTCAGTCATCTTCCTGGTCATCTCCATTCAGTTCTTCTTCTACGTCTTCGTCCGACAAATCGTCAACGTTGTCGAGTGGACCATTGCCTGGAGGGGCCAGAAGGGAAAGTTGAGGAAGCGCCTGAGGAGGGCTGAGAGCTATGACGAGTGGAGGAAGGCAGCATCGAAGCTGGATTGGTATCAGGGGTACGATGAGTGGAAGCGCGAGGAGCAGAGCGGGTTGTACGATTGGATTTTGGTCAAGAAGGTGAGCGAGCCGGAATGGATGGTTCCATGTCGATGCTGACGTTCACATCGTCTTATTTATCGCTAACATGCCGTCCTCCACTTTGTCATAGGTCCTCGGCTCCCTCAGAACCTACCGAGAACAAGACGACGCTGAGAACCTCCTCGGTGTACTGGATCTCTGCGTGCGCTCCAACTTTGCAGGCATAGAGGGCTTTCAACTGTACAGTCAAACGTATTGGGGCACGAAGGATATGATAGAGCAGTACATTGACGAGGGTGAGTGCTGTGGATCGTGAACAACCCTTTGGTCGTTCCGCTCACGAACTTCACATCCAATCCCACGCCCTTATAGTCGAACGCTCCCTGGCCTACATCACCGCGACGCCCAAACTGCCTTTAGAGGCGAAGCGACAGTTCTTCCGAGCTATATCAAAGACCTATGGCCGCTCCGCGCTGTGCCTCTCCGGCGGCGCCACGTTCGCTTATTACTCCTTCGGTGTTGTCAGGGCTCTATTGGACCTTGACCTTCTCCCGCGAGTCATTACTGGTACGAGGTAAGCTCGAGAAGATTATAGATAGCTGGTCCGAGGGCAGGCTTGCATTCCTCGAGCTGAGGCAACCCGAATTGTTGCTCGCTGTTTTCGCCCTCTCCCTCACCAGCGCTGGAAGCCTCGTCGCGGCACTTGCGTGTACTCGCACGAATGACGAGCTCAAGCAGATCCTCATCCCCGAACTGGCTGAGAAGATCACTGCGTGCGAGGACCCCTTTACCGTCTGGTGGCCCGTGAGATTGCCTTCTTCGATCAATCCGCTAAGGCAAGCCTGGCCGACGTGTTTGTTCCTGCGCTCACTTCTCTGAACCGTTGCCACCCCTAACACCTCGATTGTAGCGTTTCCTCAAAACGGGCGCGCGCTTCGACACCGTGTCTTGGGTGGCCAAGTCCGCGTACTTCACCCATGGCTCGCTCACCTTCAAAGAGGCTTTTCAGCGCACAGGACGGGTCCTGAACGTCAGCGTAATTCCCAATGATAGACATAGGTGAGTTGGCTGCTCGTCCCTTCGTTGTAGGCATGGCTCTGTCTGACGTGCATCTTTGTCCCCGTCTTCCCGGGCCTCAGCCCAGCAAAGCTCCTAAATTATCTCACCGCCCCCGACTGCGTCATCTGGTCCGCTTTGCTTGCTTCGGCCGCCGTGCCGGGCATTTTGAACCCTGTACCGCTCATTCAGAAGAGGTTGGACGGGAGCGTGGTACCTTGGAACATGGCTCATCGGTTCAAGGACGGGTCGCTTCGGTGAGTCGCCCTTGCTTTCACGACTCCCAGCTCAGAGGACGTTATTACACTGTTCAACTCCACCATCTCTATCAGCTTGCTGAAATGCCAATTGATTCGGTCGTCCACCCCGCGTCACAGATCCGACATACCTCTTCAAGCCCTCCAAAGTCTCTTCAATGTCAACTTTGCCTTCGTCTCCCAGACGAACCCACACGTCCACCTCTTTTTCTTTGCACCCACTGGCACGCCCGGTCGACCTGTGGCCCATCGCCAGGGCAAAGGGTGGAGGGGAGGGTTCGTGCTCAGTGCGGCGGAACAGATATTGAAGTTGTCTTTGAGCACGCATTTCAAGGTGGGTTTAATATGTCGGTTCTGCACCTTCCTGTCCGGGGGCCTATCTTTGGTTCGAGTCTGTGGAAAAGGTGACGAAACGATGTCTGCTGACGCCCCCCTCTCTGTCCATCTCCTGGCCATCGATAAGATCATCCGCGACCTGCAACTCCTACCCCAGCTACTCGGCCAAGATTGGTCATCCGTCTTTCTCCAGCCCTTCGGCGGCGCTGTCACCATCTGGCCCAAGACGCGGTTTTGGGATTGGATACGGATCCTCAGCGATCCCGACGTGTAAGTTTCACTCGTCCTTCCGCACATTTGCCAAGCGCTCCCTCTCGGCGCTCCCCCGAGGGTGAAGGAGCTTACAGCTTACAGGTGATGTGATTTTCCTGTTTGTCTTCGCAGCAAAGAGCTGGACAGGATGATCAGTGTAGGACAAAAGGTCACTTGGCCCAAGGCGCACATGATCGAGAACCGAATGCGGTGAGTCAGCGTCGTCCCTTGCACTCCTTCTTTTGACTCCCACTGCGCTTCAGATCGAACGGCCTTTGTTTCCGCTCTTTACACGTGTGCGGAAAGGGAATTGACGAGACTCAATCCATTTACCCATTTCCCACATTGCAAACTCGCCGATTCACAGAATCGAGGTCGCCATCGCTCAAGGACGCACCGTCGTCCGCCGCGCTATCCGCGGGCGTCATCTGTCCAGCAGATCGGGCAGCAAGCTTGCGCGCGACTCCTCGGAGGAGACGCTGGCGGCGGCCGCTACCAGAGCTGAGGGCGCCAACGCTAACTTGACAGATACAGATTTCGGCTCTGAGGTCGAAGGCTCACCTACGGGCGGGAGGTCTGGGGCGGCGGGCTTGATCCTGGAAAAGGGTGGGAAGAAGAAGTGGTCGGCGGACGACCTGCGCGAGAGGCTCCTGCACAAGCGTGTCGCCGGGAGCAATAGCGGCGGCTCTTCGCCCCAGATGGGCCATATGAGGGAGGACGCTGGCGATCTCGAATCTCCGCCGAGCTCGAAGGAGTGGAGCAGCTAATGCCATGCCCGTGATACGGGGTCGTATTTGATGGCATGGTGTTTTCTTGATTATGTACTTCTACGGATGCGCAGCCAGTTTTATGCTTCCTTCTTTCTCTGTCTTTCGAGTCTCTTAGCATATACTATAACCATCTTCTCATTGGAAACGTTTCGTATGCATTGGAACGAGAAAGAGAAGTCAGAACGCGTATTGGGAAGAAAGCAAAACCTTCTCTCCTCCCTGCCTCACTCCCTCATAGACAGAAACAATGCCCCGACTTGCACAAGACGCATGTCTCGAGTAAACACCGCCATCCCTGTACGTGTCTTGCAGCGCTTGTCGGATCGTTCATACCGCTCGCATCGTCTGTCAAGGTCGTCAAATGGGTCGTTCATCATCGTCGGTGTCGTCTGGTATACGTCGCAACACGTTAGACGCACCATATGAGCGAAGTCGCGAACAAGCTGACTAAGCGACATCGCCCGTGATAGGAGATAACCGGGCAACGCCTCACTCTTTCCTTACCATGTCGCTCGCTTCGCCTCCTTTGTCTTCTCATCTGCCCTCCTCGACGGTGAGGAGCACCAATCCAGTCCAGTCCGTTTCCAGCGCCGTCAGAGCTGATGCGGCCCAAGTGTGGTCGTCGGCACCGCCTACATTCGCGTTGTCTATTCACTGCTCTTTTGTTTGGCTTCCTCGCAACGCTGTTTACAAATCCCCACTGACTGCACTACAAACAAGTCTGCTTGCAGCCTCTGTTTGCAACACGCAATTCCCTTTGTCCCTTCTGCACTGCACAGACCTTCTACCCTTGTTTAGGAACACGGCATCATGCCGAACCGAGCGTCAGAGACGGCAAGGTTGGCCGTTTAGTTAACGAAACTCCTCGGACAGAGCCTATTGTAACGTTCAGACGCCGGCATCCCCGTCCCGTTTCCTCTGTATCTGATCTTCTCCCGGTCGGTAGCTCTTTGTCTTTTGTTCGTCTCGTCCAGTTCCCCAGGTCTGGTACCGTCTTCATAAGGACGGAGCTGCCACGATAATTTTTTCTCCAAAAAATTGCCACACTGGAACTCCTTTCCTCCTCACCACCACCTCATTCAGCCAGTCGAGCAGTTGTCGTCCTCCTCGCGTTTACCTCGATAATCTCTGTCTTTGCCTCCACTGCAACGAAGACAACTCGGTCATGTCCCCGCCATCGACGCCATCCAGCTCCCGCACCCAGCCCGCGTCCAAGTTCACCTTGTCTCCGGGCCAGAGGTCCGAACGAACGTCCTTATCTTCTGCTTCCGTCGACTCTTTCCATTCCTCTCCCGCGCAATTCTTATCGCAACAACAAACCAGATCCCGATCTCCGTCGAGAGCGACGGTGCCTTTGGCACCTTTTGGATCACCCACGAAAGGAGGCTACCGACCTGAGAGGGGCATCACAAAGGGCCGGCTATGGATGCCGAACGGTGGGGTTGGAGAATCTCCGTCTAGGGCATTGAGAGAGTGAGTACTTTAGATTATCGTGGCTGAAGGATGTGTGGAGGGAGTGATACGTTGAAGGTGGATGATGGAGATGGGGACGGGCTATCTGACCGCGCTGCTTCTGGACTATCATTGCCTCAGGTCGCTTAACCCCGCGGTCTATCAAGGCGACTCGTCCATCTCACTTCCGCTTAGCTCTGCTCTTGAGTCGGACTCGGACGACAACGACACGCGCTCGTCGCCGCGCTCCTGGCCTTTCTTCCACAAGGTCGCCCGCACGAGCGCCAGCTCGCACTCGAACGTGTCCGAAAAGCTTCACCACTCCGCCGCCCGTCTCCTCAGTTTCGCTTCGTCGCACTCTCGTAAAGCCTCCTCTTCGTCTCCTCGCAGCTCTCCCCCTCTGACGCCCCCTTGGCAGATTGATTCTCCTATGGCCTTGGACCATCCGGTGAAGCTGTCTGGCGGAGTGAGAGTGGTGGGCAAGGCTACGGGGATGGGATTAGGGATCGGCGAGGAAATGGACCGAAACCGCGACTTTAGTGGGGCCATCGTTGTGCGAACACCTCAGGATGCTTTCAACGTGGTAAACAAGTACGGGAACCCAACGTTCGTCGAAGACGGCGTTTTCTCTTCCACCGCTACTAACAGGTCCGAGAACACGACCACAGGAAGCTACGAGCCGGTCTCTTCTGCAAAACAAGGACGGTCTCTGCCCTCTCCACCTCACCGAGACCCGCCGTCCAAGTCGCCTGGGGAAAGAGTGCCCGCAAAAAATACTCAGCTGCGATACGATCCTAACCGTCGTCCGGAACTGCCGCTACGTGCGCCACCGCCTCTGCCATTCACCCCCAGTCGGGGCCTGACAGAGGTGGTGTCGGTGCCCAAGTCGGTCTCGCCAGACAATGTGGATGTTTTTTTCCCTCGACGAACCCCTCCCGCTCTTCACTCACGCATGGGTTCGCAAGCGTCTTCACAACACCCAGCGGAACGAATCGTTCCATCTTGTTCAGAGCCTCCCAAAACGCCCCCTCCGTTGATGCCGGCAGCGACGCCAAAGTCCAAGAGGAGCTTTT
Source organism: Peribolospora baueri (assembly GCA_029717555.1). Taxonomy (NCBI): domain Eukaryota; kingdom Fungi; phylum Basidiomycota; class Peribolosporomycetes; order Peribolosporales; family Peribolosporaceae; genus Peribolospora; species Peribolospora baueri. The sequence goes on from JAMDHS010000011.1 coordinate 81,506, forward strand.
CGGGGTTGAGAGAATCGCTGTTGGCTGTTAAGGCGGCAGAGATGTGTCCGCTGGCTTCTTGGTCTACTTCCACGCATTCCTCCCCTATCGAATACCTCCTTCCGAGTTTATCTTCCCCTCCTTCTCCCATCGACACCTCGGTCTCGTTCCGAACAGAGGCGGTAGCGGGAGAAGACGCAGAAATGGAGATGGCGGCCTTCCCCGCGCCCTCGCCCTCAACCTCCATCACAGCGCCATCGGCGCGCAAGCATTCCAGCAGGCAGGGTCCATTCAGCGCCACCCTATTAGGCGTTCAGACTTCCTTCCTGCCCTCGCCTACATCGCCCGCATCAACCTCAGGATCCATAGCGACCATCCAAGAATCCAATACGCTCGTCAAGCTCAACATCGGAGGCACCGTCTTCGTCACGTATTTGCACACCCTTCTCGCTCCCGCTTGCGATCCGCACAGTCGGCTCGCTCGGTTTGCGCAAGCTTGTGCGGAGGCGGGTGAGGTGTCAGGGAAAGGGGAGAAGGATCAGGGTGATGAAGAATGGAAGAGTGCGAGACGCGGGACATCGAGGAAGGTGGAGAAGGGACTGTTTCCTGAAGACGTTGGACAGGAAGCTCAGGAGGACGGCGACGGAGAGAAGGACAGGGAGCCAAATCGTTCTCCTACCTCGTTGTTCGGTATTCCTCGCCACAAGCACCGCACTCGTCTGTACGACACGCCCACCTCAACCGTTAGCCCCATCCCTACCTCCAGCACATCTAGCAGCGCCTACAGTGTCGACTCAAACCGCGAGTTCACAATGTCCTCAGCGGCGAAAGAGGAAGAGGGGGAGACCGAGTCGGAATTCACTGCCGATAGCTGGGCCTCGGCGACCTCTTCCTTCGTCTTTCACTCCATTAACCCTTTTCTTCATCCACTTTCGCCTCTCCGCTCCCCTTCGGCCGATTGCAACACCAGAGCCACCAGCACCATGATAGCTGCGAAAGGGGAGCGGACAAGGATGCCGTCGAGGCCGACGACAAACTTCGAGTTTATCTCCGGTCCCGCGGCGGACTTCGGCGTTCGACGTCCTTCGCTGGGCGACGTGCTCGTGGTCGCACCTGCTTCGACGCCAGATGGGGATGCTGAGGATGAAGGGATTTCGAGACACACCGTCACCGCTACAGCCAGTGTCGTATCTGTTGCCAAGTTCGTTACCATTCCTCCAGAGGAAGAAGAGGACGGGCCCGAGGCAGAAGCCTTCCTAGGCCCGCTCATGAGAGCTCAAAGAGAGGCCGCCAGACGGTTACCGAAATTGTCAGCCGGTGTGATGACGGCTGGGCACGAGTACGACGAAGCGGAAAGGCGAGCGGCAGCTCTTGTTTCCGCTTCTGGGTGCACTTCCTCAACGTCCTCCACCCCCTCGTCTCCTTCCGCTTTGTCGTCCTTACTCAATGAGCTAGAGATCTCCTCTCAGCCTCCGTCCCGGTTCGCCGAGCCTATGGTCTTTCCAGCGTCCCCCCTGCCACAGCGCAAATGTTATTGTACGACGACAGGAATAACCGCGTCTTGCCGCCGAGACGCTTCTAAGGCGGCCACTGCGTTCGTGTCACCACACTCGCCTTTGTCCGTGGACTTCGATTCGTCTCACGACGGCAACGGCCTCTCGTCATCTACTTCCCTTGGTGGCACGACCAGCTGCAAATCGATCCAGTTACCGCACGGGGTCCAAGGAAGTGCAGAGGGAAACTATGGAGGTTGCAGAAGCGCGCACGCAGACAGAATGAAGGCTACTTTCCTGGACATATTCCTCGACCGCAACCCGAAGCCGTACTCCGCGATCCTCGACTACCTCCGCCAAGGCGATGGCCGTTTACCGGATCACCTCATTCCTCCTTCTGTTCTTCCGCTCTCCCCAAAAGATGATGGAGCTCGTCTGCGGCAGCACCACGGCTCTATTGCTCACGGTCAACGCTCACAACGAAGCTTGACTGCAGGCAACACTTACAGTGCTCTCGGCGCGCCTTCTGAGGTCCCCTCCGCCTTGAGCGAACAGCACGCGCGAAGAGCGGAGAAGGCGCTGCGGAAGCTCGAACTCATCTGCGATGAGGCCGAGTGGCTCGGTATGGACACCTTGAAGGCCAATTGCGAGGGCGCAATGCGGTCGTGACCGTCGTTGTGCTGATTCGTTCTCATCTTGCACGGCGACGGTCTTCCTGAGTGATTTCCGCAGTCGACCCGGTTCTGTCTGGCCCGTCTGTGCTTAAGAGTTTTCCGTACATAATAGACTTTTACTTGTTACATGGTGATACTTCCTGCTTCTAGTTTAACAGTCATCTTGACTGCAACTATGTATCATACCTTCTAGCCAGAAGACAGATGTTATCTGAGGTTGAACAGGTGAAGAGAGAGAGTGAATGCAACGCAAGCTGCTGACTAAGCCGAGGCCAGAAAAAAGCGGCCGCCTACCGCAGTCTTCTGGCAGAGCTCACTCGTCGAATGTCTTCGACACGACGGACACTTCCTCGTCAAGGGCGACAAGCACCTCCCAATCATGCCCACAGCGACACCGTCTTCAAAAACGGGCGAAGGGTCCAAGGGAGGCCTGCTCCGATACCAGGGCCATGCGTTTTTTCGACTTCGATTAGTCCTTTCTGTTCTTAGCGGCCGGCCTGTGCGGATTGATGCCATCCGGCCGAACGATGATAATCCTGGACTGAGAGGTGAGCGGTGACGGGGTCATAAAGGAAGGAGGAGGTAGGAAGGAGGGAGCTTTGAGGTGGAGTGGGAAAGGAAATGGCTTAATGCTAATGTGTATCTGTCCAATCGGCTTCCCTCTAAGATTTTGAGGCAGGCTTTCTGCGGTTGCTAGAGAAGATTACCAACGGCTCGCACGTCGAGATCTCCTACACCGGTGAGCGTTTCTTCCTCTTTTCTCCTATCTTCTCCTCTTTATGTCATCCCTTATCTTCTTGTTGATTGGCTTCAAGTCCGATCGGAGTACTGAAGAATTTTCCATCTCGTCCACTTTTCGTCCTTCCGGTAACCAGGTACCTCCGTGCTCTTCAAGCCAGGCGTCATCTCCGGAGGCACCGTCCAGCACGACTGTGGGACATCAAGATCAGTTGGATACTATCTTGAGGCAGTTATTTCCATTGCACCTTTTGCCAAGCAGGCCATCAATTTAACGCTGAAGGGGATCACAACTGACGGAAATGATCTGTCTGTGAGTATCTTTTGCAAGTTCTCATATTGAACGATCTAGCTAGGAGGAGGTAAAGTCTTACCTGATGGTAGGCAGTGTGAGTTTGACCTTGACCTTTACTCACCGTATCGTTGCTCTTTCGTTTGACCGTGTCTCCCATCGCGTCGTGGCTGCGCCTCATTCAAGGCGGATCTCATTCGAACGGTTACATTGCCACATCTGCAACCTTTTGGAATCGAGGATGGACTAGAACTGCGGGTACGTGTCCAAGGAGTATTTCGTATTTGTCTCATGTTTACCTGGAGGATGTACTAGCCGGAGACGTCCTTTCAATTTAACTGACCGTGCCCGCGTCCCGAACCCATCACAGATCAACAAGCGAGGTGCACCACCATTAGGCGGGGGAGAAGTCAGCTTCCGATGTCCGGTCATCAAACAGGTCAAAACTCTCAACTTCGTCGAGCCAGGCCGGGTTAAGCGGATACGTGGAATTGCGTAAGTCTGGCGGTTCTGTCTATTGAGTCGCCCCAAACGCTGCCCGGACGGAGGACGGACAAGAGAAACTCATTGCTGGGGGCGTCCTTTATCATTTCAGACACGCCGTGCGCGTTAGCCCACAGATGTCGAACCGAATGGTCGAAGCAGCTCGGTCAGTGCTCAACCGGTACATTCCCGACATCTACCTCTACGCCGACGTCTATCGAGGAGAGGACAGTGGACGGTGAGTGCTCAATCACTGCGTCGCAGGTTTCTGTAGAAAGCAGTTGCTTTGATCTGACATATATTTTGCGATCTGATCGCTTCCGCAGCTCTCCTGGTTTTGCTCTCACCCTCGTCTCATCCTCCACGACGACGGCTCTCCACGCCTCCGAAGCGGTTTCCTCTCCGGGTATAACCCCAGAAGAAGTGGCGCTGGAAGCCGCTCGTGGTCTCCTTGACGAGATTGCCAGCCGAGGATGCGTCGATAGCCGGCACCAGTGGCTGGTGTTGTTGTACATGGTTTTGGGAAGCGAGGACGTGGGGAGATGTCGGATGGGCGAGTTGACAGCGCATAGGTGAGCGCGAGCGACCGTGTGGTTGACGTAACTGCTGTCTTCTGTTCGCCTCGCTGCTGGACCGATCGCAAGCACGGTTTCCAATTTGCGAAGCGGTGCTCTGACTCTTGTTGCATTCGTATCGGTTGTAAACAGCATCGAATTCCTTCGCTTACTTCGAGACGCCTTTGGCACGACATTCAAGATCAGACCGATCGCTGATTCAGAGGCTGGCGAGGTGATGGTCAGCTGTCTTGGTACGGCGTACCGCGGTCATGCACGGGTGCACTGAAGATTGTTCGACCGTATTCAGTATTGGTGTACGACTAGCGGTAGAATGGATCAAATTCCTAGGAGTACTTGTACAATTGGGCAAGGATCTTACACAAACGAAGCAAGGCATAGACAGGCGTGCTACCAAAGACTATCCTCTTCAGAACCACGGCGCCCATAGGGTATCCTGCATGGCCAAGTTTTGAGGGTTAGTGGCACGAGACATGAGATCAATGATTGATTGACAGGCCGGTGTAGTGCCATTTGGCTGTTGAAAGGCAATATAAGCGCAGCAAGTCAGAATCAACACTCTTATTTCTACGTACAGACCAATTCGAAAAGGAACGCACCTTTTCTCGTTCAAGCTTGCATGACATGAGCTGTGCCTTTTGAATGATCTGCTGGATCGCCTGCAGCGTGCAGTCACGCAAAGCACCTTCCGGAGGCTGCTTATGATTGACGTTGAACCAGACCATTACTTCGTCGCGGATGAAAATGCTAAGCCGATGCTCCAGGTCGTAGAGCTGCGGCGCACAGAAGGCCTGGTGTCAGCGCGAGATAAATCGCAGATCGTGTCGGAAAGCAGCAGCAACTCACCTCTGGCTCAGTCAAGGAGCGACCTAGCGCCATCAGAGAGCTTGTAAGCAAACCTTCTATTCCCACTGGCGTGATGAAGTTTTGGACATTCGGCGTCAGTCGGAATGGCACGCTGTCGCTGCTCGCGAAGTTAGGGCCTGCAGGCGAGAAGGCTGCGTGCGATGCGATGGGACGAACAAACGTCAATACGTGATCGGTATCCCGCTTTCAACTATAGCAGGCCGACCCACATGGCAAGATGTCCGACATGAAGACCTGGCCGTTCGCCCGAGATACGTGCAACCGAACGGGCAAACGGTTGCTGATGGTGAAGATGTAGGTCAAGAATATGATCGACGCCATTTGCAGAGTGAACTGCTTGCGCATGAGCCAGAGATCCGTCGGCGACGCCATTGACCGCCACATGAACTGATGGTTTGCATGATGGTCACGGAAATGTTTAGCATATGGGAAGAGACAGTGATTAATGGAGAGCATGGGGAAGGCTCACCTTGCTGAGGACATTGTCTGGTACCATCTTCGTACTAATCTCGTCCATCAACTCCATACGCAAGTTGATGAGGCCAGCGCGCTGTTCATGGGGAGCAAGAAGGCATTAGATAGAGCCACGTTAGAAGTGTCGTCCTGGCGCTGGACTCACCCCCTTTGACTGATCGAAGGAGGCTTTGAGCTTCTCAGTGAAAGCGATGACAGGGTCGTCCTTGCTCATGCCGAGCTCCTCGCAGTGCTTCTCGTAGATGTCTTGAAGACTGACGAACGAGCTCTGACTTTCCATCAGGCGAATGTTAGGCGCTAGAGGAATAGCCGCCGGCACATGGAAAGATAAGCTCCGCTTGCGAGTCTCCTTGCGACTTTCAAGGACACTGAAGAAAAAGGATGGGTTAGTTTAGTTGAAATAGCTTGGGACTACTAATTCACTCACCCATTCAGAATACGCAGCATTTGCATGTTCTTCTCTTCTCGACGCGAATATCTGGGCGCCGGAAGCTGAACAGAGAACGAGTGCGTGCTACCCTTGTGGCCGAGAATGGTGAGGCGGCGAGTACACGTGCCGCCGGAACGCACGACTTCGTACTTCGGCAGGATTCGACTGATTTTGACGAAGTCAGCGTTGCTATCGTCCATTTTGAGGTATTGGCCAGGCACCTCAACCTCGTCAAACTTTTGGTGCTGGAACTCAACCAAGTAGTGACTGGAGTGCTCCAGAGGCTGCCAGCGCGGCCGTCGATCGAGGATTGCCTCGTAGCGGTCACGCCAGCGCTGGAGGCGCTGTACGTAATCGCGCAATGTAGGTTTGCTTTTTACGAAGTCTTCCTCGAACGCAGCCTGTGATAAGGAATTGAGTGATGTGAGCCTTTGTGCGAATCCACATGCCCACAGGCAGAACAAGAAGCAGAACTCGCCTTCAAACCAGCAGGATGTAAATTTTCCGCGAACCGAGCCACATTTGCGGCTGATGCGGGCGCCAGCATGCCATTGTCGTTTTGGCTCAAAGCGCGGCCCACATATTGCTGCCGGCCAATAACGAGACTTCTGTCAGGTTTACCACGTAGAAGTTTGTGCAACAAAAATGACGACTCACTTGCAGGCCATCGTTCAGAAGGGCATTTGTCAGGCGATACATGTCCTCGTCCCCCTGCGCTTTGAAACGCTGTTGGATCTGGTCGACCATGCTCTCCATTGTAAGGGCGAGAAGCGGAAAGGCGGTCTTAAGGATGTTAAGGATCTCGTCCACCAGCTCCCACGGCTGTCTCGGTACAGCGGTTGGCGTCCCAGTGGAAGAGCTAGTTGGCGGAGAGCTCCCAGCGGGCTGACCTGCAGTTGGAGCCGACGTCGGGGTGGGAGTAGCAGCAGCAGACGACGTAGCCGGAGAGCTACCTGCAGCCTGGCCAGCGTTCGCAGTGGCGCCATTGCGTGCCGCCATTTGCTGAGCCATGATCAGCTGATTGCGGCGCACGTTGGCGAAATCTTCCTTCGTCGTCCGCAACTGGAAATACAGAGCCTGGGAAGGAAAGAGCATGCAGACGTGTAAGTAATCTCTTCCTAACGTCCAAGGCTCGCGATACTCACCTGAGGATACGTCTTGGCAATCCTCATCAGAATCACGCGAGCGTACTTTGCCTCTCGCTGCGAGAGACTCTGCAACAGTTGCGGAATGAAGGCGATCCAGTTCCATACTGGCATGTCCCCCTTGTACCCTTCAAACGCCTTGGACACGGTCCCAGCCTGGTCATCGAAGCCCAGGAACCAGAGGATGCGGATAAGGAGCTTGTAGACCTTGGAATTCTTGTAGAGGCCGGCCGCTTGCAAGTAGCAGCTGACGGCGTTCCCGGCGTAAGCCATTTCGGTCGGCTTCTCCCGAAAGATGCGGTCATTGTACCGACCCCATTCCATCCAAGCCTTGGCCAAGTTCAAGTCCATCTGAATTGCAGTCGCAAAGGCCTGGTTTGCGTCGTCGTTCAATCCGAGTTTGGCCATGAACATGCCCTTGAGCGTGAAAAACTCGGCTTTTTGAGGAGCCGCAAAGAACATCAGGTTGGTGTTGTTGATGACATCGAGACCGGCGGACAGCTCGTTCGGGTTTTGGTAGTGGCATTTAGCTTGCTCTCGCAGCTTGAGGAACGCCTCTTGGATCTCGATGTTGGGAAGTGTGTAGATTTTGGTCAACGAGCTTATGCAAACGTCGTTCAGATGGTGCTTGCGAGCAACGTAGGCGAAGCGATTGATGATCCAGGCCGTTTCGTGATACCCGCGGTAAGCGTACGAGTTGGTGCTGGAGCCCGTCGCGCCGTTTTGTATCATGGGGATCAAAGGCAAATACGCCTTGTTGACAGCGCCAAACACGTGTTGTCGCCATGCTACGAGATCGCTCCAAGCATCGATGTCGTCCCATGAGTTCGGTAGACGCTCGCGCCAAGTTTGCATGACGTTCTTGAGCTCCTGCGAGCGCTGGTCAAGGTTGGTGGCGTTGGTCTGCGCAAGGCTCGCGAAGATCTGGCCAGCTTCTTGAAGCTCAACGAACTGTTGAAAAATCTGAAGCAGAGGTACGTGGGCCTGTGTGACGATTGTTGGCAGCCCGTGCCATTTCCGTAGCGACAGTTGTACGGCTTCGTCGCAGATCCGCGAAAACTCGCTGGCCTTCTCTGCCCCGCCTTGCGACTTGACGAGTGCCATGTACGCCTCGAACACCCTGCGCCGAGGAGTGGGAGTCGCCGCTAAACTTTCGAGGGACTGCTCGAACAGCTCGCGCTCGGCCGTCCAGTCGGAGAGGCGCCAAGCACACTCGAGAAAGAGGTCGGTGTTGACTTCGAGCTTGGCGAGGTCATTGAGGATGTCCCACTGCTGCAACTTCTGAGCGCACATGACCCAGTGATCGCCCCAGACGTTGTACTCGGACTCGGTGAAATGCAACACGCCGGACCGGGACTTTGTCTGCGCTGCCTCATACACTGCCTGAGCTTGCGCCCACATGCCGTTCTGCTCGTAAGATATGGCAACGTTGGTTTCCGTGTAGACGCACCGACGTCGCCAGAGGCCATAGAACATGTCCTCTTCAGAAAGCTCGGCAAACAGTTCTGCGAGCGCATCCAGAGCCGTTTCCCGGATAGTCTCCTCGTCACGAGAGAGGTTTTCGAGAAGGCCTTGAAGCAGTTCGATGGAAGTGTACCACGCGTTGAAAGTCCTGCCGAGGAACTTGACCACGTGCGGGGGCAGTTCCATCTGCGGCGAGCACGCCAGGGCGCCTTCGAGCAAGGTCTGAATGACGTTGGGGCGTCGATCGACCTGCTTGAGGTGGTACTCCTTCGTCAGGGTGCCGATAAAGTAGTTGGTCAAATCACGTGGCTCACGGCGGGAGAGACAGCGCCAGGCGGCCCTGAAGAAGGTAACCCAGAATCGATGTGTAATCTCGGGAGACGTGTACAGCAAGGCGCGGGCGGGTTGCAGGATGTCCTTGGCGCAATACCCTTGCAACTGACGTCCAAACTCTGTGTCTGGCCACGCAGGGCTCGGATCCTCTTGCAAGAGCAGGTCGTCTTCGTCTGCCGAGCCGAGGAGGAGGTCAAGGGCTTGCTGCAACCAGTCCGAGTCCGCCAAGAACTCCCAGCTTTGGTGGCCAAAGACATAGTGCAGTCGAGTTGCGAGCGAGCGTGCGCACGTCTTATCGAAAACCTCAAGGAACCGAGAGCGCAGCTTCGGGTCCGGGTTCCGGCATCCGAGCAGGAAAGCGTTCTCGAGTCGAACCGTCAGCTCCGTGCGGGCGAAATCCGGAGTCGTGTAGATACTGAGAATGAGCTCAAGGAAATCGTTCAGCAGACTTTGGTCGCCGCGCGCCTCGAAAGACATCATCTTGACGAGAATGCCAGCCTTCTCCTTCACGGTGGGGAAAGTCTCCTTCTGCTCCAGGATGAGCTTCCTCATCATGTCGAGGATGAAACGACAGAGGTAAACGCTCGAAGACTTCTCGACTAGTTGAACCAGTGCGCTCAAGAACCAGCGACGCTGTTCCTGCAGCAATGAGATGCGGTCCCTCAAAAGCTGGAGCACCATAATGAGGAGCTTGAGCTGAGGATCCGAGGGCAGTACTGGGCTGTCGGCGTTCAGATGGTCCTTCGTGAGCTTGGTCAGTGCCTTGATGATGGACGGCGTGAAGGGTTCAACCTGAATGAGAATGACGCGGAGAAAGATTAGCTCAGAATGAACCAGAAAAGGTGGAAACGATGACGCATCTCACCTTGTCCGGTTTGGAAACAGCCCAGCTCCGGAGCAAAACAATGGCGCCATGCAAATTGGTCAAGCTGCGCAGACCCTCTGAGATGGTCGTGTCGGCAAAATTCAAGAATGCTCGCATGTCATCCTGGTCTTCCTCGCCTTCATCCGAAATTGACGACGGAGCCACTTTGAGGAGGCGTTCTAGAACACCCTGGAAAGCGTCGTGAAGAGCGGGCTCTGTGCTCAGCATGCTCTTCTCGAGAAGCTTGTGTAGCTGGGGCAGGTGGGCTTGGAACCAGTCGTCGGATTTGTTTGCGACGACCAGGTTCAGTACCTCTGCCGAATTGAGCAGCATGTGGATCGTGTTCTCGTTGACTTCTGACTGCACCAGAGTCCTCTGGAAGAAGGCAAGCTTAACGGTGACGTCGCTCCAGGCCGGCAGCGAGAGCAGCTCTGTCAGCGCGGAAAGGGCCCGCCGAACATGGCGAGACTTGTCGAGCGGCTCGGCGGACATGGCGACAAAGCGAAGAAGGTAGCTGACGATAATCTCACGATGCGCCATGGCCGGGACGTAGGTGTCGGCCGCGCTCAATGAGACCGACGGTGCAGAGGAGCCAGCCGTATCGAGGCGCACACGCTTGCGAGAAGGCGAGCCGGATTCGTCCTGGCTGCTTGACTTGGGCGACCTCCTGACGGTCGTCTCCTCGTCGCTGTCTCCCGCAATGCTAGCAAGTCGGCGTTTCTCCCACTTGAGAACAAGCTCGATCAGACTGATCGTGAGGCTTCGACTCTCCGAGGTCGCTGCCGGGTTCAGACCGAGACGGTTGAGCGAGTTGACGAAATGAGGGACAAACAGCTCACGACACGGGTAAAATTGATCGGGGTGGCGGACGATGAGATGGAAGATGTTCGTGAGCTGAGGCAGGTTGTGACTGTCCTCGAGCATGATGCGCCGAGTATACTTGCTCCAAACCAAAGCACCACCCTCTTGAGACGCGAGTCTCTGTGGCAGAGCCGGAGTAAGGATGTCCAGCGCTTGTCGAGCGAGAGCCTTGCCTTCTGACTGGTGTGAACGTAAGAGGCCCGAGTACACTTGCAAGATGATCTTGCTTGGCGAGTCAAAGACTCCGAGGAACCGCGCGATGAAAACGTAGGCCGCGTTCTTGGCCGTGACGTCCTCCGCGGTGATGTTCATCCAGCCGAATTTGATGACGTCCTTGCGCACCGGAACGATCATGTCTGAGCAATGCTCCACGATCATAGTCGACATGTGCAGGAGCTCGATGCGGTACGCGTCATCGGAGCACACGGCTTGTGCGCTTTGCTTGGTCAAGAACGGCCGCCAGACGCGAGTCACGAGCGCTTGCGTGAGTTCGTTGTTGATCAAAGCCTCCTTCTTAGCGTCCAGCTTGGCGGTTCGGAAAGTGGCCAGTAGCATAGGATTGATGATTATGCGCAAAATTTGCGCTTTGTGGGACTGGGAGATGTCCTTGTCCTCGAAAAAGTCAATGAACTTCTTCATCGCTGCGCGCTTGAGAGAAATGTCGTCGCTTCGTGCTACGCGCTCAAAGATAAACCGACTGACGTGGGTGTAATCGATCGAGTTCCGATATGTGAAGACGTCAACGACCTGGAAGATGAGATCGAGCTCGGGTGTTTTCCGAAGGTGGGTCAAGAAGATGTCGACGAGGTGCACAGACTCGCGCATCTGCCTCGTGGGAAGCGAGCGCTCTGCACGGCGACGACGTCGGCCTTCCGGTGACTTCCAAATGGCCAGCAGGGCTTCAAGGACATCAACGTGCTCGATCGTCCATTCGGGCGTCTGCTCGAGGAGCGCTCTGATGATCAGGAGACCTTGAACGACACGATCCCCGTCGGGTTTGAGCAGAGGCAGAAGCAAGCGTTCCTTGGCGGAGGTGATCTCGGCGCGGATGCTGGCGGCGTGCTCAGAAGCGATGACTCTGCAGAAAGTCTGCAGATATCGTCGGTCCCCAATACGTTCGAAGAAGTAGTTGACGCCTTCAGCCGCGTAGCGGTTCAGGTACTTGGCGAGCGGCGTCGTGAAAGGGGTGCTTAACGTCCTCCTGAGCTGCGTCTCAATCTCAACCACCCCAACGACGAGGTCATTCAGGAAGCAGTTGGCTGCAGGCGGGAGAAGATGGAAGATGTTGACGATGCCTGCCATGACCTTCACATCGACATTTTCCTCCACAGACATCACCGTTGCGTTCTGCAGCGTCGCCGGCTCCGACAAGGCACGCAGATGATCCAGAAGCTTGTTGCCGATCTCGACCTTGAAATAATTGGTCAAGAGCTCGAGCAGACGCGCCAGTCCTTCCAGGCCTGAGACGGACAGACGCTTATGATCGGCGAGATTCATCAAGATCGGCCGAAGGCCCGTTTGAAGGAGGTCCTTAGGAAGCTTGCTCTGGCGGCTCAGGACGTCGCGCAGGCTGTCGTAAGCGGTTTGAACGACCTCTGGTGACCTCGAGTACAATGACTTGAAGTAGACACCGATGATTTGCATGCGCGGAGCGCTCTGCTTTGGGCCGAAGAAGTCGGTGCACGCCATGGCCGCGGAGAGCAGTTTGATACAGACGACGCGGAGGTTGTTGACGGCTACCGTGTTCTTGTACTGAGACGTCCGGCCAAGTAGGGCCTGATCGTCCGCGTCCGCGAGCGCCAGAGCTTCGTGGAGGACGCGTAGCAGCTCGTCGCTAAACTCTGGCAACGGTGGTCGCAGAGTCAGACAGTAGGTGATGGCGTCGATGTGGCCGATCTGCATTCCAAACGGCAGGGCCCGGAGCGGTTTGGCGAAAATGGGACCCAACAGACGGTCGCGCACCGGTGCCAGCATTTCGTGAACGGGGCGGCCTTGCAGTTCGCCGAGAAGCTCAAACGCTTTCCGTGTCGTTTCTCGCACGGTCGCGTTGGAGCTGGACAGCTCGGTTACGAGGAGAGAGATGAGGTGTGAACGCTTGAGCTGGCGGTCCGGCGTTTCGGTATCTTCTCCGACCTGCACGGCCTTGCGGATGACGTCAAGCAGCGTCTGACTGACTTCCTCCACGTTGCCCGGCGGATCGGTTGGCATGTCCTTAAGCATGAAGAGAAGGGCGCGCACGAATTCGATCACCCGCTCTAACATCCACTGGCTGCCGAGATCGACCTCGTTGGTCAACAACCTGATGCCCGTCCAGCCGCCCGTCTTGCGCGTCCAAGACTGCTCGTAGCAGAGCGAGGCGAACTTTTGCCCGAGGTGATGCAGGACAATGCTCGGAATGTCCTGTTTGCCCTCGTCCTCAATCTCCACGTCACGCAGGTTGGTGACAATGACCTTGACGAGCGCGGCGGTCACCTTGAGCTCGCGTGAGACGGACAGGCTCCCGAGCGTCTGTGCAATGGACTCCAGGAATGCCATGGTCAACGCAGTCAATGGTCGAACGATAGGCGTCGTAGATACCTCCCGCTTGAGCTCAAGGCCGAAGATGTGTTTAGCGAGATCCACTATGTAACTGGACGCCTCGTCGGTGAGCTCCTCCGCATGCGTCGTCTCGAAAAGACCGCGTATGACCTTTTGGAAGAGAGACTCGCGCTCGGCATCATTGAGCGTGCCTTCCAAGAACAGGGCGACCGCATGACGTAACAATTCGTACGCTTTTCGCCGGTAGAACTCGTTCGTGTTCCTGACGTTTGTTAGCGCCAGGTCCGTGATCGGCGCGAGCGCCAGCGATTGCGGTCGGCCGTCAAAAGCAAGCGTGAACGTGGCTTCCTTCGCGTCCTTATAAGTGAGTCGCGCAGGCTGCTGGAGGAGTCGACGATTTCGTCCACCCATCTTGCCTAGAATCCGCATGGTCGTATGGGAGTGCTGATGGTTATGTGGAAGAGGCTGGAGGTGCTTCCACAGCGCCGACATGATCTCGTAGCTGTAAGGTGCCATGATTGGGTCGAGGAACTCCTGGGTGAGGTTGTCGATGCAAAGTTCGAGAGTGCGAAGGCCTTGGCTAACGAGCTCCGGCGACGACTGCAGAGCCAGCACGAGCGGCTTCATGAGGTAGCCGAGGTACGGGAGGAGAACGCTAAGTCGGACAGGGACGGTGAGGCACAAATCGACAAAAATTTCGCGTTGCGATGGCTCGGCGTTGTTCAGCAGCGTGTTGAGGTTCTCCAGTAGGACTTGCAGGAGCGGCAAGACGTCTTTGTAGAGCAACTCAAAGCGACCACCGCCGATGCTCCTGAACAGGGCCCGGAGGAGAAGGTAGTAGTTCGTCGGCTCCTCCGCCTTGCTTGCCAGCTTCATCGACGTCATGATGAGACGGCTGAGATGAGGTTGCAGCACCGCCTCGTTGGCCTCCGGAAAGATGGTGACCGCCATGAAAGCCATCTTGAACAAACGAAGGGTGATCGACGCGTGCTTCTTGTCCGACTTGCCCAACTGCTCCAAGCGGTTGACGAGGAAGCGAAGAAGAATGCCGACGAATCTGTGGGAGGAGGATTCGTTGGAGAGGAGGAACTGCGGTATGGCGAGCAGATTAGGATTCTTGAGCATCTCCTCGAAGAGGAAAGACACCTTGGCGCTCAAAACCTCCTGGAAGACTTGGGGCTCGAGGAGCAAGAAGACGTTGCAGAAGAGGTCCATGGTCTCCTTCTCGTCGCGCCCATCGCGGTGGTCGAAAACAGCCCAACAACGTACGCCGTTTTCCACCATCCGGCCGACAACTTCGGCATCCGGGCCAGGCACGCCACAGTGCTTGAGTCCGACCAGGATCGTTTTCAGGCCGAAGACGAGACTTCGGAATAAGTATCGCAGGTCTGAGACGAGGTAGAGGCAGCGTTAGCGAGGAGTGGAACGGGGGAACAAACCATATCTGTGGGACACCCACCTTTGAAAGGATCCGGAATGACGCTCGCGTCCGCCACGATGGCTGCAGCCGCCTGGATGGGCTTACTGCGTTCGACCGCGATGATGTCCACTTCCAAGTCCTCTTCCTCTTTCTTTCCGCCCTGCTCGTCTACCTCCATCTTGTCGCTATCCTCCCCGCCCTTTGCTCTCTCGTCCTTCCCTTCCTCCTTGGCTTTACCCTTGTCGCTGTCCTTCGACGCAGTACTGACCGACTTGAACTCTGGCGAGTGCATTTTGGCGAGGTCGCGATAGAGACGCCCCACGCTCGCAATCTTGTCCACAAACGTCTCGAGAATGCTGTGCAGCACCGGAATGGCCTCTTGAGTGCCGGTGTTGATGATGCTATCCAAGAGGTTGAGGAGGAGCTTGGCGCACATGGTCTGAATGCTCGGGGCCAGAGAGGGGTCGTGGAGGATACAAGCGTAGGTGTGGGCGATCCGGATCAGTTGAGGCTGTGGAAGCTCGTTCCTGGTATGATGCGCCAGGTCGGCGAGCATGCTACAAGCCAACGGCCGTAGAGTCTCGTGCGCCGTAAGGCCCGTCCCGATGAGCACTCTTTCATCCAATAGCGTGTCAATTTGAGGAATAAAATGCGTGCGGAACTCGGTGGACAGGATGTGCCGAGTTGCGACGAGGAGCTCCTTGCGCGTGGCCGACGCCTCAGGCGGACAGTCCTTCAGAAGCCTGATACTAACTTCTGGAATCGTCGTCAGGTAGTTGCGGAGTCCAGATGCAGAACCTCTGAGGACGTATGCGAGGAAGGACATGGTCTAAAAGCGGCACACAGACAGGTGGAACACAGACAGAAAAAGGGTGAGCGCAAGTGGACCTAATACAAGGTGAATTCAAGGAAACGCGCACCTTAACCTGCGCAACGATCAGCTCTGTAAATAAAGATCGCTTCTTGATGCCAGGAGCGACCCCGACAAACACCACTCCCTTCTCTGCCGCCTCACGATGGGCCTCAGCCTGAGGAGGCGCTTGAAGCCTCAAGAACTGTTCGACATTGGTCCAGAGCGTTAGACCTCTGGGCACGTTGTCCGGCAAGCACGCCGTCCTAGCTCACCTCGACGATCAGGGGGACGAAAACCTGGATGGCCTGCGGTACGACGGTGCGGTATGTCTGGAAGATGAGGACGATGGCGATGGGACATTCGGTGAGGACTTTGAAGCTGTATTGGCTTCGAGCCAGCTTGCGAGGTGCATCAGCTGCCCCAGCACCAACGGTGTCGACCGCTGGAGACATAGGATTCGCCGGCTGCTGTTCCTGGTGGCTCGAAAAGGGGCAAGCCTCAGAGTCGTACGAGAAGAGCAAACCATCCTTCCAAAACAGGTACTCACCGAAGTCGCCGAAGCTTCGTCCTCGGCCTTGAAGCCCTCGTCCACTGTAGTCTCCATGTTCTTATACAACATCTGCACGAGCTCAAGGAAAGGCTGCACCTGATCTTCCAACACTTGTTTGTAGCTACGATGGAGATCGATCACCACTTTGAGTGCCACTACCGCATTCTCCTCGTTGTCCGTCTGCAGGATGGTTAGCATCAGCTTCATCAGTGCCGGGGCGTGTGGTCGAAGGGCGTCGTTGTGTGGAAGGCGATGCAAGATGTCGAGGATCGTGTGACGGAGCCTCTGTGGGAACGAAGGGGGGGCGGGATGAATAGCCAACAAGAGGTGAATCCTTGCTTTCGAAAGCTCCGGAGGATCCAAGGGTTAGTGCCGGTGCCCAGCGAAGATTTACTCACATGCTCCGCCTTGTCGCTGTAAAAAGCACACGGTACGGAGCTCAAGAGCTCCATGCAGACGGGCAAGAGCGCCTCGAGGAAGCGAGCATAGATGCGTTCGCTCGTCAGCACCTCGATCAAATCCTTGAGCTCGTTCGCCGCCGTCAGTTTGGCCTTGAAATCTGCGTGGTGTGGGGAAGGAAGGGGAAGGAGTCAGCGCACAACTCGCGCACGACCGATGCACGAAATTCTCCCATCCATCCAGCTCACCAGCGGACCCATCCTTCAACCTGGCCGCATAACTCTCCACATCGGGGCTGGATGAGCCGTGTCCGCTCGTCCCTCCTCCGTTCGCCAAGCTCCCGGGACCCACCGCACCGGTCCCAGTGCTTCCCACGGAAGGCGCATGCTCCGTGGTAGACGGAACTGAAGACGACGTCCCCGCCGAGGTGGCGTCCGAAGAGGAGACGGCCATGCCTTGCTCCTCCTCTCTACCCGATGCCCGATCGAGGGGAGCTAGCTCGGCCGCGTCCTCCTCGTCTTTCCCGGCGGCGCCGCAAAAAGGTTGATTAAGTGGGGGAAGGACGAAAGGAGCGCAAAGGGAGGTGGATGCGCAAAGAAAAGCGCGAGAATTGGAGTGGGGGTGGGGGGTGTGGATGGATGATGGGATGGAGGGTCAGGATTGGAGATGCGATCGAGTCGTTCGCTCAAGACCGACTGACCGCGCGCTGCGGCCGCGACGCTCGCGAACATTTCGAGAGCGCGCTCACGAATCGACGACCACCATCTGCTCAGACCCCATCATAAGCTTGGCGGCGTCTTACCCCGTGGCATGTTAGCAGTTCCGACGATAGATGGCACCCAAAGTGTCCTCTCAACTGTGCTCAACGGCACGTCCGACCGGTGGTGCCCGCGACCCGCGGCGAGTCGAGGGCAGCCTGTGGCCCGACCGGTCACACCACCACGCGACTGGACGTCTTTTCCCTAGCAGAGGCACGGACGATAGAATGCCCCTTCCTAACCTTATGTCGTTTCAATATCGCGCACCAAAGGCCTATACATGCATTTTTCCATCCCTCAGCCGGTCTCGAGAGTGCGCGTCACCTCGAGAACGGTATCGACGGCAGCCAAGCGATGTACCCTGTCTACGCGCAGATCAGCCTTTTTCAGCAACGCGGTGTACTCCTGCAGGGAGCGTTCCCGCTCCGCTAAGGGCCATGACCTGAAAACTGGTCGTGTACCAGAACCGGGGCGAGCCCTTGGGGTTGAGGATGACGTCCATCACGAACAGCTTCGAGCCTGAACCCGAGAAGGAGGAGCCCGGGCCAAGCTTGAAAGGCTCAGGGGTCATGAGCGAGCGCAGACCAGCGAGGATCTTGACGCACGTCTCGTCGTCCCACTCGTGGAGGACGTAAGAAGGGGGCGCCTTCGAAGGCTCTGGCCGAGGACGCGAGGGACATGAGATCGGCTGGGACGAAACTGACTCGGTCTAGCTGCGCCCGTTTCTTCTCGGACCAGACCTGGACCGGAAATTCCGGGCGACGAGGTGTGGCAGAGAGAATAGGCGGAAGGGAGCTTCGTGTCAGTTCAGTGGCGGGGTGGTAAGCCGGCGTTGCCGACACGACGGAAAACGGGAAGCGGGGGAACACTCTCTCTTGGCGTGCCCCACCACTTCGGGCGCATCACAGAGGGTGAAGCGAAGATGGGGAAACTCGTCCACGAGCACCATTTCCAGCGCCCCGATGCCGGCGCCCATGTCGGATGATCGGATTCGCGAACGCGGCCCAGTCAAAGCCTGAAAAAGTCGAGCGCGGACTCGAGAGAACACCGTCACCACCGTTCTGTTCTACCGGGACCGCCAGGCACTTTGGACGTCGGCACAGGGACACACTGGAAACCCACCGGCAAGGACGCCGGGAACGAAGAGCTGGTGCATCTTCTTAATGCTCACGCTCATGCGCTTGTTGAGCACAGCATGGGTGGGCTCGTTGATGAAGGCGAAGTAGTCCAGCTGGGTGTGATACACGAGCTGGAAGGCCGTCCTACCATGCGCGTCCTCATCCGAGGCAGCCTCGGCGAAGTGAGACCCGGCCTTGTAGCCATCTTCGGTGCTGGAGGGAAACGAGCCCGGGGAACGAGCCACCTGTCAATGTGACAAGTCAGTCAGCTCCTCGCCCACATCTCTTGGCCATATCCATCCCCTTTCGAGGCGATTAATTTCAGATTGCGCGAAGCCATAGAGGACAGCCCGGGTCGAGTCCGACCTCGGTCTTACATAAACTGCACGCTGTCGGAGATGGTCTGAGGCACGCGTCGGACCTGAGCACATGGGAAAAGTCGTTGTTGGTGTATACAAGCGTTTGGTCACCTTTGTCGTCTGTGGACCCGCCTGCAGAGCTGACAAGGTCCGACACTCGGCTTGGTTGCACGTCCTTGACGCAGGCAGACTCGCACCATGGTTACATCATTACGGCGACCGCATATGGATGGATGGGCCTGCGCACGCCCGCCGATGTGATATCGTGCTGTCCTCGCTACCGCTCGCCCAGTCGTCGGTCGTCGTGGTCGAAGTGCTCGAAAAGCTTTCCCTCCGTGCCCCGTCGCACCCGGTGCTGATCTGCATCCGTGCCTGCCACATGCTTCTCTCCTAATCATGATCCTGATCCGGACTTGTGCGTCAGAAGCGGCAGCGCTTTGCATATCCATGCTTCTAGCCGTCTCCGACCGGGACGGCTGTCTGCTGGGTGCTTACGTTGGTGGATGCGCCAGGCCGTCGTAGAGTGACTCGGGTGTTAGCGCGAGATAGAGAAGGCGACGCCGACGCCGACGCCGTCTGACCCGGCCACCCGGCTAAGTGCCAGCCAATGAGACGGATTCATCGTTTTCCATCTTGTAGCCCACCCACCTCAGCACTTCAGCAGACGACGAGAGAAAAGGCGGACGAGGCGGAGGGCGGCCGTAGAAGATGTAGTGGATGCCCACTCTCTTTCTACGCAACTCCATTCCCTGTCTTCCACCACCACCACCCTCGGCTGTCCCTGTTCACACCCCCAGACCTTCCCAGAATGGCGCAAGTGCAGGACCCCCACACTGAGGTTGATGAAGCCGTGAGGCAAGGCTTCTCCTCCGACCAGAGCGTCAAGCGCGACCTGTTGGACGACATCAAGTTGTGAGTAATGCGTGCGACAAAGAGGGCCGGACAGGATGGATGGTTGTCCATGCACTGCACTCGGACCGAGACACCTTTGCAGACCCGGTCTCATCCATCACGGCCCTGTGCCGCCGTCTTCGGATGGCTTCGACAGCAACATGATCCGCGCCCACGATGGCCTCCAACGCGGTTACCACAGCATCATGAAGGTGCGCCCGGTCGCTTGAAGCGCAACAGCCTCGCCCGACGCCCCCCCTTCACCCTGCCCCTTTCTTTCCTCTCTCTCTCCGCCCCTTCTCGCAGCAAATTGACGATGATCACTCCGGAGACATCTATAACTGGCGTGAGCGCTTGCGCTGACAGTCGTTCAGCATCAGGCTACTTCTCTCTCGCTCACCTGCCATCCTTTTTTTTTCGGCTCCTGCATCATAGTCGGCTACGTCGGGGCGTGGACTCACGTGCTGGAGCACCACCACACCTCGGAAGAACAAATCTTCTTCCCCTTTCTCAACACCATGCTCGACTTTTCGGAAGAAGAGGCACAGCACAAGGTCATCCACGACGGTATATATGATATCAACGCTTACATCACGGAGATTGTCAATAACAAGGGTCAGGGATACGATCCTGCCGTGCTCAAGTGAGTTTTTGAACCGTCTATGACGCCCTCTTCCAATGTTCTCATCCATCCTCGTCCATTTTCACCTTCTTCCACCTAGGAGCAAGCTCGAATCTATCCATACCTTCCTCTTCGAGCATCTCCGAAAGGAGGTAAACCATCTGAGGTATGTGCTGTCTGGAACGTCAACTAGCCGGGACGATGTGCTGACCGTTTCCCTTTTCTTCTCATCTCCCCGACTCGATCCCACTCGGCCCTTCTTCAGCCGGGACAACCTGAGCATCTTTGACCAGGAGAAGCTTGGGGCCATGTGGCGAGAGCTGGAGGAGTACGCCAAGGGACACGGGGTCCCTTTCCTCACCTTGCCTTTCATGCGAGCGTGAGATTTTTTTTCTCGCCTTTCACGCCACCCGATCGTCGGACGGTGAACGGCAGCCGCTCATCTGTCCTCCTCCGTTCTGGACAGTCATACCCCGCCCGAGTTCAAATGGTGGCCTGAGGTACGTTGTCGAACGGAGAGTTTCGGGTAATCTGGTGCAGCTCTGCCCGGCCCAGCCCTGCCCTGCTCTTATCCCGCGATCGTGCCTCTTGACATCTTTACTTGCAGCTTCCCTGGATTGTCTCTCAAGTCTTGGTGAGGTATCTGAGCACTTCGCCCGTGCTCGCTTACAGAAGGCTCAGAACTGACAAAAGGATCCCCTCGCCACTTGTACAGGTGCCTTATGTCTTTGCGATGAGGCACTACGGCTACTGGAAGTATGCTCCCTTCTCGGTGTCCTGAGCGTTCTCCGAAGAGAAACGAGGACGTGCGCCGCTCCGCCCCGTGCTTTCTCTTCTATCTGGATCCTATTTTCGTCTTCGTTCGTTCGTCTGCTATTCGTTTCTCTCGCTGCTGGGACTGTAGGAGACTAGTTCCAACATACCTTAGATGGGAACGCCCACACTTACCGACCGTATCCCTCGGCCCGATTCCGTGTAACGGTGTGAGTGACCCGATCACCTTGGCCACGTGGCCGACCCTGTGGGAATCGCCTGTACGGTAGTCATCTCCCGCCGCCGGGGCGCTCGTCTTGGAGGAAACACCTTTTGCACATACCTTATTCTGTTATATGGCGACGCCTGGATTCGTTACATCCTCATCGACATAGCGGTCCCCAAGCCGCCGCTTCCACAACAGTTTTAAGGTCTTTGCAGGGGTCGGCACCCAGCCTCACGGGTCCTGTTCTTCTGTTTTTTCTAACAATTCTCGCCCACCTCCTTCCGGTCGCTACGCCCCTCAACATGGCTTCCGCCCCTCCCCATAAACGCTCTCCCCCCCTTTCACCTTCCCCCTCTCGACGCTCGCCTTCTCCCTCCACCCCCTCATCCGCCCCCCCCCTTCACGGAAGGACCGCGTGAACCAACTCATCTCCTCCGCTTTGGCCACCGCCTTCGCGCAGGACCGCGAGCAGCGCCGCCTCGAGCGCGAACGTCGTCGTGCTAGCAGGGACGACACGGATCGGGCCGGCCACGACGCCGTTCTTGGGACGCCGCGTCGCGCCTTCGCCGACGACGACCACTCTTCCGACTCGAATTCCGATGGTCTTTCCCCCGCCTTTCGCTCGCTTCGCCTCAGTGACCGCTCCACCCCCGTCTCTCGTTTCGTGAGCGCCGCCGACATCGGCCATTACTACCCTGCCTCCGTCAACTTCCGCTCCTGGCTGCGACGCGTCGAGGTCCTCTGCGAGCTCGACGAGGACGATCCCACTTACGTGCACGCCATCCTCCGCGAACTTCCGTTTTGCATGGCGGGCGCCGCGGGCGTCTGGTACTTGAATCTCTGGGCGCCGATGGCGGAGAGCAAGGCAGGCCCCCAACTAATTTTTTGACCCGGAGCGATCCCAGTCAAGGAAGTAGATGGAAGCCGTGGACGGATAGGCCGATGTGTCCACGTAGTCGCCGTCGGTGTCGGCGGACAAGGCGGGTCGACGAGCAGCGCGATAGATCGGCTCCAGCAGCTTGAGCTCTCGAAGAAGGGCGGAGAGACGCGGCTTGAACTCCAGAGAGGCCCGAATGTGAAGCTGGAAGTCCGCCGGGAGGCCCAGGTGGATTTGGCGGACCAAGTAACCGTCGGAGGCGTCGGGAACGACGTTGCGAAGGAGCTGCAACTTGTCGTAAGAGTACGTGATGACGTCCTCCGAATGTACCTGCCACGTACGCTGTTCAACGGCGTCCCGCGCCTTTGCCGCGGGCCGCTCGCGAGCCGCACCCGGAGGCGACTCCCCCTCCCCAAGCCAGGCCCCTTCCATCACCGTCTCTCCCCTCTGATCCATCCCCAATCCACATTCCTATCCCCGCCCCTCTTTCCTTTCTCGCTACTTCTCATCCGACCGCTTCGGCCCTCAACGTTACGCCGCCTCTTTTCACGTCTCCTTCCCGTCCCCAGAAACTCCGCACCTGACTCCTCTCGCCCAGCCAACCCGACGCCGCGCTGACCATGAAATCCTCGCTCTTCTCTGTGACCTAGCTGTGCAGACGTACGCTTGAGGCAGACCGGCTTTGCTTCTTCCTACGCCACCGAGTTTTTCCGCTTGGCGGCACACCTCCGGTGGAACGACGCCTCCCTCGCCGCCCGGTTCTACGAGGGCCTAAAACCGAAGTCAAGGATGCCCTAGCCATCAGCAACCAGGACCACGGGGACGAGGTGCGCGTCCTCGCCGACCTTGCGACGTGCTTCGACAACCGACTCTTCGAGCGTCGTCTGGAGGAGCGCAGGGCACCCGCCCGCGCAGCTTTCGCCCGGCCCGTTCCATTCCGGGCCACCCCAGCCCCGACTTGGCAGCCCGCCGCGGCCGCCCCCAGAACCCCGACAGTTCAGCCTTCGCCTGGCCCCGTCCCCATGGACGTCGACGGCAACCGCCCGCGCTTCCAGCCCCTGTCTCCAGCGGAGCGCCAGCGCTGGCTCGCACACAATCTGTGCCTCTGCTGCGGCCGGCCCGGCCCTCGAATCCCGTCGTGCCCCGACAAGGCGGCACGCCCACTCCAAGGCGCTGAGGCCGCCACCTCGGAAACACTCTTCCAGCAGGGAAAAGAGGAGGCCCATCAGCAGGAGGGAAAAGAGGAGGCATCTACGCCTGGAAGCGCCCCTGTCTCCAGCGGAGCGCCAGCGTCGGCTCGCACACCGCCTGTGCCTTTACTGCGGCCGGCCCGGCCATCAAATTCAGTCGTGCCCCGACAAGGCGCTGAGGTCGACTTCTCGGAGATACTCTTCCAACAGGGAAAAGAGGAGGCCCATCAGCAGGAGGGAAAAGAGGAGGCCCAGGCGTAGATGCCTCCTCTTTTCCCTCCTGGAGGAGTATCTCCGAGAAGTCGGCCTATCCCTCTTCGTTTGCTAGTGTCTGCGCTTGCTCTGACGCGCCTGGCACCCTTTTCCTTTTCTTTTTTACCCACGTTTTATCTTGGCCTCTTTCTTTCTTTCCCTTTTCCAGTCTACCTCCTTATGTTTGATGCGCTGCCTCTGCTCTTCGGCATCAGCATTTGGGCTTTTGTCTTGCCTCATCTACTTGACGAGACGGAAGGGATCTGCTTCCCGGGCGCTGGATACGCGCTCCCAGCGCACCGCTTCGACTCTAGCTGTTTGATCAAGTCGGAAGAAGTCCGGTAGAAAGTGAAGGGTACGGTGAAACGATTGACGACTATCGAAACTCATGAAAACAGCAGAGGTGCTGCTGGTCACCGCTTCTTTATGGTAGGCTTGCGTTTCAGGACATTACATACATGCTTTCAGGTTCGGACCTTTTGTTGTATTCAGCTCCCGCTCCCCGTTCCGTCCCTAGCATGATCGCATGACAGCCCGGGATGTAATGCATAGAAGAAACAGCGTGTACCTAGAAGTCGATATATTTTTCCTATCTGCTGAATGGACAGGCAGTCGGTTCTATAAGGAAGCGATAAGGGGATCACTATAGTGGATTAATAGTGCAGAGGCGCGAGAGACAACCGCCGATGTTGGCGGCCTACCCTCCCACCTCCGCAAAACGACTACTGCTAGCACCCGTCGACCTCCCACTCTCGACGGACTTCATGCTCGTCTTTACCATGTAACGTGCTTGTTTTCATCGTCCAACAGTGGGCGAGCATACAGAAATGGTTACAATCTTGGTTCACACGCATTTCCGGTCGGTTTGGAGCAATCCAGCGCCGATAGAAAGGCGAAGCAGTGCAAGAGCAAAATGACGACGGAGATGGTCGCCTTTTCATGGTACTACAGCGGCTCAGTATATCCCGCTTACGAAACCTTCCGCGGTTATGTCTCCTGCCCTTGCCTGCCTGATGTCAAAAAAGCAAACTCATTCTCAGTGTTACAAAGAACTCCGCATTAGGCGAAAGTGGGGTTCCTAGACTCCAATCCCTAAACGTCCATACTACACGCGAAACAAAAATGATCACGACCCATTGCCCACGAACGGATTCTGAAGGCAGTCGCCCCAAGTATCCGGCGTGTCGAGCATGGTGGTCCACTCCTGCGATCCAAAAATGTCGTCGAGCATCTGGTCGAGCGGCATGCCGCGGTAAACTCTCACGTCCTGTTACAGCGCCTGAGTTCGTGTTTGATGACTCCAGTCAGTTGGAGACGATTGCGACGCTGAGAAGACCTCTCCCGGTGCCCGATCGATGCCTTCGACGCAGCTTCCTTTCCAGGCGCTGGAAACCGGAATGGACGTGGAGTCGCCGTCGGATGCGGAGGCTCGGCCCATAGAACGGCTCACACTATGATCCATCTGTGGGGGCGTTTCTCGAACAAGCTGAGAGCCGTCCAATGTGGCTTCCGCAGGGAGAGAAGGGGCCACCCGGCGGATCCCCCTCCCCGCCACGGTATTCCGCCACCCTATGATCGTGTCAAGCATGGACTTTACAATCGTCGCGCTCGTGGTCGGTATGCTACCTGTCCGACGGTACAGTTGGGATCCATCGCTTGCAAGCAGTCGGATGCATTGCGCAGGATAAGCAGGAACGAGTCCGAGCGCCGGGGGGGTGCTGCCCAGTGCCTCAGGACGGTTGTGTGCATCTCTGTGATGGTCATCGCCGCCTCCACCACGTACGCGCATGTGACGAAGGTGGGAAACGCTTACGCATGCATAGACGTCGTCAGTCAACGACCCTGGTGGAGTCGTTCTGACCGTGTCTCGTGAGGCCAGTCAACGCGCCACCTTGTTGGGATCGAGGTTTACCAGCTTCGTCAAGATATTCTCGCTCGTCTCCATGCGCTTCTCGCCGTACTTGGGGACGAAAGAATATGCTCGTCAGTCTTGGGGTTCGGCCCGACTCCGACACAAAGAAAAATTTCCGTTACGCACTAAAAGACTTCTGCCGCTTTTCTTGTAGGACCTCCATCTCACGCTCCCATGCGTCCAGCATCTCCGACGCCATCGCTAACCTTTCCGGCTCCGCCTTGACGTCACCCACATTGCGCACCCTGTGCCACCATTTGAGGTGATTTTGGAGCGAGCATATGAGGTTCGCAAGCCCGAGACGGCCGATAGCACGTACGGAAAGATCTTCACTGGGCGGCACGCCATCCGCTGGGAGGCTAAGCGGACCGATCCCTGGTGACGCAGGCGGCACGTCTTCCACAAAGTCGTCCGAAAATGCAGAGCAGCACTGCCATGCGCAAAGGCTGTACCAGAGACTCGCATCGTTCAACGCTTCGTCAATCATGTCGCTGCTCTTCCGTGGAGGATGGCGTTCCCCCAAGGCGAAGCTGTGCTAACCGAGCAGGTGCTAGGTGGAGGGAGAGGGATCGTGCAATACGATTTGCAGCACCGAGAAGGCTGATACCGCAAGGAACATCTGCATTAGACGGACATCCGTTTGGAGAGGGTATTGGTTTGAGAAGCGGGTATATCGCGAGCAGTTCCAGTGCTTGCACACCGTGTACGCTCCGCGACGATGTGAGTAGCACCCCTACTAGATCCCGACGGATCTGCGCCGTAAGAGATTTCAGCAGCGCTGAGCACGTCGTTGCACATTGGAGGTGTTTCAACGCCACAAAGTATATGCTGGAGAGCAGAAGCGACCTATGTATTGTCGGGTGTAAATGGTACTGAGCTCGCAGGACGGCCGGACGAGGAAGATGCGGAAGCCAAAGGACGATGGTCCTCACACCTGGTGGATAGGTGAGCAATTATATGTTTTATCTGAAATAAAAATTGTCTTGACATGCAAAGGGAATGGGAATACGACTCCTCACCGCTGACCAAGCCGTACGCTCATTTCCTCGTCGACCAAGGCACAGACATCCCTTGCAGGAATCGCTTGCACGGTGTCCCCCAGTTCATCGTGTGAGCTGAATCCAGGTTGCCGTACGGCCAGCTCTGAAAGAAGGGTAAAAACCCGCCTTCCGGTCTGAAATTTGTGCAACAGACTCTGGATGCTTCTCAGATTGCGAGGCGCCGCAACGGTCACCCGTGCTGTTTCATCGTTAGGCTGGATAATGGTCCTGTCCAAAAGGCGTGCCTCGTTACCGTAAAGCGTCAAGTTGTGAGACAGCTTCTCATTTTCCTCTCCATCGTCGAGCAGTTGTGTTGTGCGTTCGCGAGAAGAAACAGGTCGCAACGTCGAACTCGTTGGATCGCTCGGTAATCCTCGGCTCATGCTGGTTGCTTGACTACCGACAAATGACGTGAACTGTGCATGTCTGGAGAGCCTGTCTTGCCTTTTACGCTTTTTGTTGTCATCAGAGATTACACATGGTAGTCGAAGCGTCCTGCAGCGATGGCAACTTTTCTCCGTCGGGAGTGCCTCCTCGTTTGATGGGACAGTGAGATCAGGAAGCTCGCATCTTGTCTTTCGCTGTTGGCACATGCGGCAAGATCGCCTAGCATGGGTCCGATGCGGACGATTTGACATCGTTGCCGCCGATGCTGAAGATGTGCAAGCGCCGTGGAGGACGGGAAGACGGAGAGTCGCGAGCTCACTCATGTCATCGTGCAACGCATCACGTGCACAATGGTCCGGTGCGTTCATTATCTGGGGGCTCACAAGAAAGGGCCAGATGGAAAAGGAATGACAAGCTCGATGCTCCATACCCGTTCACTCGATCGTCGCCCTTTACTTCTTGCTTGCTCGAGCACGAAGTATCAAAGTCGAGGTGAGGATTGATGGAGAAACGAAATCGATACAGGCTAAAATAGACAAGAGACGACACCAGCTTCATCAAGGTTCCCCGCCTAGGACATCCATCAGAAAGCCTGCGCAAACCGTGGCACAGCGCTGATTGAAGGCTCAGGCAAAGTTTCATTGAGCGTTTGGTTGGACCGAGATGCAGCGACCCCAACGGCAGCAAGAGCAGCCGCGCCAGGAGGCCGCTTCACGGGCCATGAGCCATCTTGGAATTTGACTGATGCGTTACCCGTCTTGGGAGGAGCAGGAGAAGGAAGGACGTCGGTGCCGTTGTCGTCCTCCCTTCCAGAGTCCCCGTCTGCTGCCACGCGGACACCTGCTCCCATTGGACTTTCCGCATCCGCACCTAACCCGGCACCCACGCGGATTCCAGCAGATTGCTCCCCACTGTTCCTGTTCCAAGGAGGCTTGATCAGACCTCTGCTGTTCGCGCCCCCAGCCGCAATTTCACCGCCGACCTGGATGACCCTTGTAACGCTAAAGGTACCCCCACCGCTGCTCTCATCGGAAGAAGAGGGAGGAGAAGCTCCATCGGATGCTGCCCTAAGAGTGCCAGCTGCGCGCTCCCAACTGCTCTCCTTCCGATCCGCTCCTCCATCCTTCCAAAGATCGCTTTTGCTGCTCAATCTCTCGATGGGCATGCGCATGGCTTCCGTAAAGTTGTTTGTCTCCGGCATTCTCGTCGTGACTGCGGCCACGGTTATCTCCTCCACTTCGCCTCGCTGCCGCCGCCGAAGACGGGGGTTTTGAATGTGGAGGGTGCCCTCGAAGGGAAAAGGATGGACTTGGGCGGAGCGGTGGGTAAGATGATGGCGATCCTTGTAGCCGCCTGAGAGGTGGATGCCGACGTCGGCGTCCCGTCTCCCCATCGATCGTCCCCTATCTCGTTCCCACTACTGCTCTCGCTCCGATCGCCTTTCGACGTCCCGCTGGCTTTAGCATTTCGTCCGTCGCCGGCCATGTCGAATGCTGTCCCGCTCCCTTCCGTTCGAACCGGCGATGCAGGCGGCGATGCTGGATGCTCTCGCCCCGCGCCGAGCCCGACGCCGATCCGACTCCTGGCAGCGTTCGTGACCGCCTCCACTTTGTCCGCAATGGAAGATCGCGTGGTCGGCCCGAGTTCCTCCACGTCGCCATCGCCGGGATCACTCGGTGTTTGACTAATAATCACGTCCGAACGCAACTTGTCTCGCGCGGGCATCGACACAACCACGATTGGCGCAGGCGCCAGCACCGTCCTTCCTGAAAGGCTGACCATCATTCGTCGCGGCTCGGTCGATGCGTTTCGCGCGGTGGACGGGACGACCGTCTGAGACTGGCGTGAGACAGCTGATGGCCTGCTCGGGGCAGAATCGGAGGTAGGTGGAAAATTCTCCGAGGTCGCGAAGCGGTGAAGAGAGGAGCGGGGAAGGAAATGCATTGGAACGATAGGCGTGACGGTGTGGTTGAAGTAGACTTTCAGCGCGCATATGTGGGACCAACAGGGGCTCATGTCAGACGGGCCTCCAACGCCGTTGTCAGACAGGATGGATTGAAGCGCAGGAAGAAGACTCACTAAGGACAATCACGACGGCCAGTCCCTGAGGAACGAACCAGGTAAAAAGCGAGCCCTTGCCAATGTCCGCAGGAAAGCTGACACCGAGCAAGGCCAGCAGGCTCGAAGCGCGCAACACGGAGAGGTTGTGCTCCGCTCGGATGGTCCTCGCTGACCGCGACGTCCACGTCCACGCAGAGGCGGCGCGAGCCGATGCTCCTCCTTTCACCTCCGTCTCCATCGCCGTGGAGGTACCGCGAAGGCAGTCCATGAGAGGAACCGACGCCGTTGGCCAGAGCACGCCCCACGCGCAGGCGGACCAGCTCCGAGCGTCCTTCCTTGCCCTCGCCGTGCCCTTCTCATCAGAAACTCCATTCGGCATCTGCATCCTCTTAGCCTTGTTGCTCGCCCTCCACCTGATGATCAACCTGCCGAGAAGGTACAGCGCGAGCGCCACATCCAGTGCGGAGGTGATGGCGTTGGAAAGTACAGGCCGTCTCTGCAAGCACAGCGAAGGCGTATCGGAAGGAAAAGCCACATTGGGAGAGCTTGAGCAAGAAGGGGAGGAAGAAGAGGAAGTGGCAGCGGAAGAGGCGGAAAAGGAGGACAGAGCGGCGGAGATGTTGAAAGAGGAGGGCTGGTAGATGGTCGCCGAGAGAAGACTTCCGAGGGGAACTATAACCCCTACCGACGTTGCTGCTACAACAACTGTCAGGGCTGTGCAGTGCCATTCATCATGGTGCGGAACAAAGCTGCGAGTGAGCAGATAGCGCAAACACTATCCAAATCATATCCCCTTTCTTGGAGTGCAAAACTAGATTGGGAATAGCAGGAAAGGACAACGATCACAACGTACAACCTCTCACCTAGTCGAACTGCAACGGCGGTCAAAGTGAGCCAGAGCTCCCATCGTTTCCCTCCGAGCTGCTGAAGCTCGAAAACAAGCTTGAGCGCCGCGGATATGCGAAGTAGCGAGTTTGCAATCGTCATCCAGGCCGTCAGAAAGGCTGTAAATCAGCGAAAGCAGACAGGGAACGACATCATCAGCCTCGGTCCTCTGGGCTTGAGTTATCGTCGCCTAGAAGTGCTCCATCGATCTGCCGACCTGCCACACCCCGGCAATTCTGGAGAACATTCCCCAAACCGGACTCACCACACCCCGCAAACCCAGTAGGATTGTAAGCGAGCAACGTGCCAAAGCTGGCCACAGCAAACGCGAACGCGGCGAGATCGAGCACGGTCACGACGTGGAAGGGATCGCGCGTTGTCTTGGCGCGCACAAGTGGGATCGACACCATCCCGTACATGACTGAGGAGCCGATGCTGGAGAGATAGATGGAGCAAAGAGTCGCTTTCTCTGAGCTTCCTACAAGGCCCGCATCCCTTTGAAGCGGCCGTGCAAAGGATGGCCCATCGACATCGTCATCGTCCGTAGGCGATCGCTGAAACAAAGAAGTCGATTTGCGGTGGGCATTGCGCTCTAGATTGGCCAAGGCGAGCTGAAGCTCTCTTGTGCGCGCGCCAGGCGTGCGCTGGTCGTCTTCGTCGTCATCGTCCTCCACGCTCTCGTCGTGGCCTTGTCCCTCTCTGCCGCTCTTTCGCATCCCTCGGCCGAGGAGGGCATGCGAGGTGCGCTCGGAGAGTTGCTTTTGTTCCTCCTCTATGCCCGCGTCAGCGCCGGTGGGCGGAGCGTTGACGCGCCTCCAGCTCTTGAGCATGTCCGTATCCACGCTCGACCGCTGGACCGTCTCACCACTCCTACCGTCGCCACTTGCGGCGGATGTCTTGAACCGTAAACGCGACGCACTGGCGAGGTTCTTCATGCTCCGCCCCAGGCTCCGCAACGTCTGTCCCGTAGGCGCACGCTCAAGATCCATATCCACGTATCCGCCGTCGACGAGATCGAACCGCCGGCCACTATCATGCACGACACCTTGGCCGTCCGGGAACAGCTCGCTGACAGTCCTCTGACTGGACCGGATCCAAGTCGGCTTCAAACCCCTTCCCCCGCTCCCCCCGTAGCCGTCATCGACGGCACGAGTGCTGCTATTTGAAAGCGCAGAGCGAAAGGACGAGGAGGAATGGACCGATCCAAGAAGAAGAGTATACACCGTACGGTCGAGGGCGCAAAAGGCGACAAGTCCGAGGACAAAAGCGGAGAAAACGGCGAAATCGGGGTGACGGAAGAAGGAGTCGCCAAAGTTGTGAGGGTCTTCGATTATCTGGGAGGCGCAAGCGGAGGCTGCAGCAAGAGTGGCCGAGGTTGCGGACATGCGCATAGTTGCCTTTCCAGGTATTACCTTGCCGAGAGAGTGTGTGGGACGTGCGCACCGGGACGCCGCCCAAAAAACAGTGACCAAGCTGGCGGAGCAAGGAGCTTGGTCGAGAGCGTACGATGCTGACAGTTTGCGGCGGGGTTCGTGGTCGATGTTCGACACGACACCGCGGGCGAATGCGAGCCTGCTCGCTGTCACGAAGTGTCAAACAGAAGAGAACTTGCGTCTGCAGACTTGTAAATCCAAGAGAGCGTGGTGAACAAAGCCAAGCGAGGGCAGAAAGGAAAGAAGGAGAGGTAAACAAAAAAGGAGAAGGGAAAGAAGGAGGGAGGTCTGGACAGTGGAAGAGGCGGAACAACGGACGGCTCGCAACGGGATGGTGATGGAAGGAAAAGGAAGGGACTGGAGGGGTACCCGTTGAAAATGTCAGCGTGTAGATAAATGTACGGCGTTCACGACAAGGAAGTGTCTCGAAAGACGCTCAACTCTGCGGCGACGAGGTCGACGTCTTGTTCAAAAATCGCGTACCCAAGTTGACGTGGGATCAGCCCAACGGGGCAGGCCCATGAGTTCCTGAGGCAGGTACATCTCGGTGCAGGAGGTGAGGCTGAGCGAACGATAAGTAGTGTAACTGAGTTAGTTCAAGTACGTGGGCGGAATCTCATCTCTGCCATTTGGAGCGAGAGTAATGATGAGCAAGAGAATGGGAACACGACGTGAGTGAATAATTGAAAGTGGTCGAATGGAGACGGCGACCGACGCACTTCGATCGCCTTGACGACGCGCGCAGTCGCGTAGATCGATCAGGTTGGCCAAGGTGGCTCTTATTCTTGTCAGAGCGCACGTCGGACATCAGTTGGCCCACACACATGAATGGGACAACGATGATTGATTCCTCTCTGTCCTGACGACAAACGGGCGTCTGCTGACTCTTAAGCGCACCTCCGCTCGGCCGCCAAGGCTTCTCCAGTGTGGACATCATATGATTCTGCTCTTTATGCTAGCCCCTTCGCGTGATGGCTGCAATCGACCGAGAGCAAAGACAAGGGCACATGGATGTCGATCAGAAATTTCGGCCTGGGTTCAGGGCAACGACGAAGAGGTACAACGTGAAGGTGGATATCAGCGATGTCCTCGACACTCGACGAAATGGTCTTCAGCTTCAAGGCCCGTGTCCCTCGATGTGCTCCTCCCTCCGCTGGCATCCGACGGCCGCCCCATTTGCTCCCAAGCCGTATTCCATGTCAACCAATCTACGTGCTGGATGGCTACGCAATCAGGAGCCCGGCCGTGGAGACGCCTGCGAGGTCAGAAAATGAGGTGCTGCAAACTGACGTCGACGTCGTTCGTCGACCGGCTGACGGCACGAGGGAGGGATGAGCAAGCGCGTGCACGTGACTTTTTCGTGCTCGACGCGTCCGCGCGCCCGACAACGGACTGCCAGGGGACATGGCTGGATATGGATGATATGGACGCCCCGTCCCGGCCGGAGGCTTATGACCCTGGACGAGAACAATCAACGTACGTGCTTGAACATGGTTCCATGCGGTGAGTGGTCGTATGTGTTTGTGACAGCGGCTCGACAGGCTTGACAGTGGGCGGCCGGAAGAAATAGCGGTGGGCGTCGCTGAAGGGAGGTGCAGACATGATCTACGTGTAAAACTTGACACACCATGGCGCCGGTCCCGTCACCTTGCCCACTCGACTTAGGCACCACCAGCCGGCTTGTCTATACTCCACATAATATCTAGACGTCCGTGCGGTTGCTGATACGCATGGACTCTTGTCCTTCCTCTCTGCCCGGCTGTCATCCAGTTTCGTGTAGCGCGGCATCACCGGCACCTTTCTCTTCTCTTTGATCGGCTCTCACATCACGATGGCCTCCCTTTTCGATCCCGCCCCGCCACCCAAAACTCGCGCCCGGGCCGATCCGGACTCTAGGACGCTCATGTCCCCCACCTTCTCTTCCCCACCTCCCCGTTCGCCTTCTTCGAGCCGACTTCCCAACACCCGCACCACCAGCTCCCCGTCGTCCCCAAAGAGGCAAGCTGGCGGCACGCCAATTGCCGCTAGGACCAGGTCTCGCACCATCACCAGCTCAAGTAGCCGCACAAACGGCATGGACGAGGACACCGCAACCCCCTTCGACACGTCGCAGCAACACCATGCGTTGAGGTTGCTCTCCGGCAAGGAGAGAATTCCTTTCACACCCACGCGAGGGAACAGTCTCCGGCGACAGCGGAGTCCCACGTACCCTGGGCCTGGCGGCAGTCGGAAGAAGGTGTTGCTGGACCAAACTGGCCACACAGACGGCGGCGCTGATGACGATGATGGTGCGCTCACGGTAGGGACAAAAGACGGCATTCTTCGGGAGAGCAGAAAGGAGAACACCAGCCCACCCCAGCGCACCGCCGTGCCTTCTTCCAAACCCAAGTCCACCCTTTACAAACCTGGTCAACAGTCCAGCGTGCAGGCGCAGCCGCACCGGCCGATGAAGACGGCAGCAACGCGTTTTTTGGCCGAGAACATGGGCCCGTCTAACTCGCGTGGCATTTCCGGGTCCAGTGCGACGCCGAGTGGGGCGGGAATCACGACTCAAGGAGCTGCGGGCGGCCGTTTCTCGCCTTCTCCATCATTCTACGCCTTCTCCCGTCCTGGCTCCCCGAATCCTAACGGCGGCTCTTCTTCCACCCCCACCACACCCGTGATCCGCGCTCGCGTCACCCAAGACGTGCGCTCGAGGCTCGCCAACTCCTCCGCATCTTCCACGCCTCGTGGAACAGGTGCCGGAGCAGCACGCTGGGCGTCCGACGTGACAGGACTTCAAAACGCCGAAGAGGTCATAGTCAATGCCGATTCGCAGGCTTGTGGGTGGGAAGGAGTAGGAGACGAGAGTATGGAGAGTTCCGCGAGCGCGGTTGGTACGGTTCCCGAGGCGGGTACGACTATGGGGAAGGGCAAGGAAAGCGTCTTTGTTTGTGTGCGGTGAGTGGGGCATCCCCTCTTCCCTTTGCTTATTTTTCCCTTTCGTGCGTCTATGAGCGTGCAGCGGCCGAAGGTTTGCTCACCTTGGCTCTATACATTGCCTTCATCTCTTCAGCATTCGACCACCACGGCAGGACGAGAGAGACGCATGGAAGGTCGCATCCTCTGGCGCGCTAAAGCTGAAGGACGAGTACCGAGCCATGGCCAGTGAGAGCTTAAACAGAGAGATCCAATTCGGTAAGTTCTCTCTTCCCTTTGATTTCACATAGTGTCCGAGGTCCAGTTGTTTTTTTGTGGCTGATGTTTCTTTGTCTTTCGAACTTTACCAACTTCAAGACTCGATTTTGAAAGAAGTGACGAACAAGGACGTTTACAAGGCCGCTGCGAGGGATCTGGTGCGCAGCTGCATGGAAGGATATGACGCTGTCGTCTTTGCATACGGGTAAGCTCCCAGCGTGTTTCCTTCTCGCTCATCATGTTCTGCCCAGCGTATACTTTTGCATCATCTCGGGCAACCTGCCCATTCCCACCGTTTTCTTTACCGCCAGCCAAACCGCTTCGGGCAAGACCTTCACTCTCTCAGGCCACCCGTCCGACAAAGGAATCATCTCACGCTCTGTCGCCGACATCTTCTTCTATATTCGCCGCCATCCTGACCGAGAATTCCTTCTGCGGGCTAGCTATTTGGAAATCTATAACGAGGTGCTCAGGGATTTGCTCGATCCGGCCGGTCAGCCCAGACTTGGGGAGGACCGAGGCGTGAGTAGCTCGCTGAGAGTGGAAACGACCACATGTGGTTCTCTCCCTTCCTATATTTTGCTCGTTTCGCCGTCGCGCTCACACGACGCTCAACTTCTTGTCTCCCACCCTCCCAGCAGTCATCCAATGGCGTCTTCGTCCATCCCCTTCGCGAGGAACTCGTAACCTCACCCCAGCAGATTGAGGAGCTTTTGGCCCGTGGACAGCAGAATCGAGCCGTCGGACAGACGGACTGGAACGAGAGATCTAGCAGGAGCCACGCTTGTTTACAGATTGTGAGTTCCTCGCGATCCTTTATGCTCTTACTGATGCATAAGCATTGCATTTTGACGTTTAGACGTGCCTGACCTTACGCATTCGTCTGACTGCCCCCACTGCACCGAGCAGGTTATCGAATCTCGTGCCCGAGTCTCCACTATGGAATCTGAATCAGAGGCGTTCCTACAGCCTCGGACGCCGGGCAAAGCCCGTCTGACAAGCAAGGGCGGGCCGGTGAGGGTCAGCCAGCTGAGTCTGATTGACCTTGCGGGGAGCGAAAAGTACACGGGTCAGGCAGATCGGAGGGCAGAGGGTGCTCATATCAACAAAAGGTGCGTGTTTGCGAACTCCTGAGTGACAGTAACTGCGAGACCATAGTGTAGGAACGGGGCGAGGAGATGCCGAGTCCATCGACACTGACTTGTGTTTCCTGTTCTGGCTCTTGGGGCTTCAGCTTGCTAACTCTTGGCACGGTCATCGCGAGCTTGTCTGATGACAAAAGGAAAGAGTGGGTACACCTCGCCTCAAGAGCTGTAGGGAGGACTAGCGAGACTATCGACTGATTGGCTGACGACCTCTCCTCCGAACCTTATAACTGAATTCCAAATTACAGCGGCGCGCACATCCCCTTCAGAGACTCGAAGCTCACTAGACTCCTTCAGAACTCGCTTTCGGGCAACGCGCGGATTAGCGTGATCTGCACGCTTTCCCCCTCGCCCGCTATGTTGGCCGAATCCGCATCCACGCTGCTTTTTGCGCAACGCGCAAAGAAGGTATCCGTTGAGGCTAGTAGGAACGAGGTGGAAGACGAGAAAGCGGTGATATGGCGATATCAGAAGGAGATCGAGGAGCTCAAGAGACAGGTCGGCGTGCTGAAGTCGGAGGGTGACAGGACGCCGGTGGCGAGCCCTACGAAAAGGTCATCGGAGAGCGAGGTCGCCAAACAGGAGATCCAACAAAGGCTGCAGTTGCTCGAAAAAGTTATTCTCAGTAGCGCCACGGTGGACGAGGAGGAGAGCGGCGAGGTGCGTCTCTTTCGTCTCCTTCTGGGATTCACGACGAGAGCGAAACTGACCCGTGCTTTGTATGTTGTCCGTTTCTCAGACGCTCCCGCCCCGACCGGTCAGCCCGGCCAAAGATGAAGGGTTCAGCTTCAACGACCCTCCTCTTGTGGTGAGTTAACTCGCTACGTTGGCCTGCATTGCTTATTGCTCATGGCCTTGTCATTGACGGTATGCGAAACGGTATTTCTGTAGCTTCAACAAAAGCTTTACCTGGCGGAACAGCGAATATCGGCTCTTAGGGCCGAGCTCTCTCTCCGTCCCTCCGTGCCAGCTGATGCCTCTCCCTCTTCCAAAGACGCGCACATCCTCCAACTTGAGCGGGAGATGCGAGAGCTGCAAGTTGTGGTGGAAGGGCAGGAGGCGGGCTTGGCAGAGGCGCCAAGGAAAATTAGGGAGGACGTGGAGGTGGAGTGGAAAGGAAAATTGGAGGAGGAGATCAAAAGGAGGGAGGAGGCTGAAGCTTTCGCCAAGGAGCAGACCAGGGAGCTTGTCAGGCTGAAGGAAATGCTTTTGAGGTTGGAAAAGGTGAGTGACCTGCTCATGTGAATAGGCTCGCTAACAGCAAGCCCTTTGCTGACAAGACTTCTGTGCTCGCCATCCGTAGGACAATCAACAACTGAAATTGCTTGCTTGCCAGCAGACCTCTGCAATGGTCGCATCTCTATTCGGCGACGGCCGCAATCCGTCCGGCTCGGAATCCGCGAACCTCCCTGTCGTCCATCATCAGCCCCATCCCGCCACCTGCTCCCCCAGCCTCCAATCTTCAGCTTTCCCCGCCTCGCGTTCCCCGCTACTGGGGACTGGTTCAAGCAAACTTCCTGTCACAGTCGGAGGAAGTGGTAAAGCTCTTAGGACCATGATCCCTGGCCCAGGCCACAGAAAGCCTCGCCGATCGGTCTCGACGGACCAGATTGCGCTTCTGAGAGCCAAGCACGAGAAGCAGAGACGTGGTGGGGAGGAGCTTTGGCGGACTGAGGTGAACGAGGAGGGCAGAAGGGAGGGACCAGAGGGGGAAGGAGAGCAGGAGATGTGGTGATGCTGGCAGAGGCGAAGCAGGTGAATGAAGGAACGGAACCGCCCGTCCAATCTTGGCTTGCATCCCGGACATAATTCGATTCGAGAGACTCTATCCCTTCTCTTCTTTTCTCTTTTCCCATACCCAATCCATTTTGTAACGCCTATCCTTCCATACTTCATATGGTTCCTCGTCTCCTGTCGCAGCTACCTTTCATAAAGCCGCACTGATGCTTAACTTTGACTCCATTCCATCCAACTTCCATGCCGAAGGGCCACCTATCGCACACGAGGTACACGGAGAAATCTCGCCTCTATTTTTTTCGGATGCCGTGCTGCACCTTGGGGCCCCACCTGAACAACAGAGACAGACGAGGCAAGACCGAAGCGAGAATGAAAGGTGTGGTACGATGGTTAGTGAACGAGAAAACCTCTTCGAGCATAGATGGCTTCAAGCTGGAGTGAACTAAAGGAGCAGACAAGCTGGCCAACTAGCACGGCAGGAGTCGCTCTAGAATCCGCTAGAGTACTCACCCTCTGACCTTCTTCTTCGGCTTGAGTTGCACGGCAAAGTCCTTTGGGTCGAGGCCTTGGCGGTACTTCTCCAAAGACCACAGCAGATACCTCACATTGCCGATCGAGAAGAAATGAATCGAAGGTAAGCACCAGTGGACAACAGATGGAAAACAAGCCAGACTAATTATCGCAAGCTGATTCTCGCATATCATCCAGCCGAGGGCGACTCACCTCCTATCCTGAATTGGCAAACCAGCAGCCTTGAGGTCGTCACCCCGAACGGTGAAGAGCGACTCCCAAGACTCAGCCCACGGGGCGGACTCATGCGCCTTCATGTCCCGCCCCCGGCCAGATATAGCGGAGAGGAAGTCGGAGGGGGTGCTCATGGATCCTGCAGTTATCCAAACGCAGAATTGGTGAGCCGAAAGGGTCGTGAAAAGGTGGAGACAAGCAACAGCGGTTCGCTTACCTCGTGGCGGCGGAGGAGCCGGCTGGGCCTTGCCGCCATGCATGCATCGGGCACCCCTGGGATGAACGATCGCCTCAGCGGCCACCCTTTCCACCCCTTGGACGAAGAGAGAAGAGGACAACGCTCTCCGGGCAGCGAACATCTTGCTCGTATTAGATACTCGATGTTTGGAGAGTAAGAGGAAGGCCTTCGAGGACGATCACAGGTCTTCTTGCTGCGGCAACATGACAGTGGCCTCAGCAATTGACCATCATCATCTTTCCAATCAATGTATCAGGCTGAAATACGGGCCCTTGTTTGCACCCGACGAGCTTTAAAAGCCATCTTCCGGTACGCCTCTCATTCGGTGCTCGCCCATCAAGAACAGCTCGGGTCTGTTTTGCGGCACACCGACGGAAGGATATGAGTCAAGTCGGTCGAAGTCTTGGTCATTTGCCCTAACTTCACAACGTAAATATTTTTTCTGTAGGTATTGAAACTTTGCAGGTTCGCTCTGAAAGCGAACCTCGTCAACACCTTAACGAATCTCCGCTCTTAAAGATACACTGTAAATTTCCACATCTACGGATTCTTGTTGTCCTCGCCAACAGCGTCCTCCACGGACAATCGCTGATCGCGTGTGGAAGGACGGGCGTGGGCACTGGATTGATTGGCCCCAAGGCATCTTTGGGTTTGGAAATTTCAAGGAGTGGGCTCAACTTCGTTGTCTGGAACGCTCGTCCCACCTTGCACGACGTCCGCCTCTCAGATAGTGACATGCCGACAAAGGACAGGCTTTACAGTCCTGGACAATGAGGCCCCAGCCGGATTATTTTGGGTCCCTCCCGTGCCTTGGGCTTCCTGGCTCGCTGGAGCAAGCTCGAGGTGGTCTGCCAGCGTTTGACCGCTTGCCCATTTGGCGGACGGTGGAAAATTGGCGTGGAGACTGGGGACGAGTGCTACGTCAAAACTGGACCGGGAGGAATAAGGACGGGACAGAAAAGAAGAAATGAAAAGAGGGACGCGGACATTGACATCGGCGAAGGGCGCCGCGTTCGCATGTCACATGCCCACGGGACCGTCACTCCACAGCAGCGTCGCCAGTACCACTGCTCTCGCTCTCTATCAGCTCGCTCTTTCCGTTCGCATCCCTACCACGCCTCCTAAGCCTCCTCTTCTCCTCCTTCGCTTTCTTCCTCGTCTCCTCCTCAACGCCCACGCTTTCGTCCTGAAACTTCCTCCAGTTCTCTTCCAACCTGTCCACACACTCCTCAACTGCCCATCCCCGAACTTTGGCGATAACGCCCATGATCGACCACACCCGCTCTGCGAGATTGGACGCGGAGTGCCAATCGCTTTCGGCTAGCAGTCGGGTGGGAGAACAGGCGAGGATGGCGGAGGGAAGGGAGGCGGAACGGGAGTTGATGGTGCTGGAATAATACAGAAATGACGAAGGAATGAGCGTCGCCGTCCTTCTTTAACCCTGGAAGCATCGTGCTCGCTCTCTGCCAACTCAGGAAGCGCACGTGGAGAACGAGCAGAAAACGTTAGAATGAGCGGCCTACGTGCAGGGAACGGGGGGCGTCGGAACGAAGCAGAAGTCAGGACGAGGCGTCGCAGTAGCACCAGAATCGCCGACCTATTTCCAATCTCATCCGAACGTCCTTCACGCCACTCACCTGCAAGCGCTGGATAGCCTGAGCGCTCATGGTGCAGCTATGCAAGTCCACATTGCACCTTCGTTCCCACTCCGCTCCCCATCGTTTCTTACATCGCGCGAAAAGGTCGATGGTGGCCCCAGGCGCGCGGACGCTGTGTAGAGACACATTCCTCCCCAGTCGGAAGGCCACCTCCAGTTGGGCTTCTAGGATTACCAGTTGGTGCGAGAGCGGAGTTTGGAGGGAGGTAAGAGTGCGGCGGGATGGGTTTACGGAGGAGGAAGAAGAAGAGGCGGCCGGCGGAGCAGGAGGCGTGTAGGTGGAAGCGCCCGAGTCCAGCTCCGCATGCGTAGCCGGAGCCACACCCGCGGCTAGTCCGGCTTTCCCCAAAGCAGAAGAAAGCGGCGGTGGCTTGCGAGTGTAAGGGACCTCTGGCAGTCGGAATACTCTATCCAGCCCCACCTCTCCGAGTAAAGCCTCCGGGTGACTCTCGAGATTTCGTTCCAACGTCTGCAGGACGTCGAAAAGAGCTACCGGCGGAGGCAACTTCGAAAGGAGGCGATCTAGCTCTCCGGTGTCCAAAGAGGAATCTCCAGAAGACTGGAAGAGCGATAGGTAGTGCTCCTCTGCCGTAGGCGGTGGTGACTGAAGGCAAATAGTGTGAGCAAACCAGGGATGGTAGCCTGGACACGAAGGCGGAGACGCAGGAACCATTCGTTCGACAAAAATAAATCAGAAAACTCAATACACAGAATCTGTGCACCGTTGACATGGCCCGTTAGGGTACCCGTCAGCTTACCAAAAGCCGGCACCACCTTTTCACCGTTCCTCTCGGCCAACGCCTTCACGAGCTCCTGATCGCCCACGGAGGTGGCCATCGCGCACACCTTGCCGAGTTTGACGTCCCTCATCTTCTCCGAAAGCGCTTCTACACACGCCCATGGATCTGGGTCATCTGTGGGGTGGCAATGGGCTATAGATTTCACGGAGAGTCAAGTGGGAAGAAGAGTTGCCCACGTTACCCGACTGCTCGTTCACTCAATGTAATATTGGTCATTTGCAGTTAACACCAATCGCTCACCCTGAACGACGATGGGATTGTCACAGGCCAAGGACAACAGAGAGGAAGGGGCATCAGGGAAGGCGAAGGGAGGAAAACCCTGTGAGTCCGACGGCTGCACTCTTCTCCTTTTCCACCACAGACCGTCTCGCGCGGTCGGATTGGAGCTTCGAAACCTCCGCCGCCACTCACGTCCACAAGCCTCTCCCACAAGTGATCCGGTGGGATGCTCAAAGGCGGTTCCTCCGCCTGGGTCCCGTCGCCATCTCGTGCACACATATTAGTGGTCCTTGATCGGAGGACGGGACATGTGAACGGAGTGGGCAATCTTAGTTGGAGAAGCATAACCACGCTTGATTCTACCGGAGATCGATCGCGCCGCAGCACGCTGTTGATTGCCGCCGGGTCAAGACGGTGCTCGACTTCAGAACGGACGCTCATCACGAAGGAAGGTCAGCGCGCTTCAACGAACACACACGCACACTAGCATTGTCCTCGCTAACCCACAAACACTCCAGCATGAGCGATCCCACCGCCATCAAGCGCCAGCTTACCATCAAGGCCAACGTCGTAAAGAGGTCAGTGGAAATGGACGAACCGCGCGCGCGTTCGCATCGAGTCGTCATCCATTGACCGTCTGTCGTCGTCGCCTTCCTATTCTCCGTCTCTCCCGCCTCGGCCTTGTATTCGCTCTCTCTGGTGAACATGGGTTCCATTTGCTGAACTTACGCGGAGACAGGTTGGCCAAGGAGGAGGTCGCGTACGAAAAGGAGGCGGAAGATCAGCGGAAGAAGGTGGACAAGATGGTGGAGGAAGGCAAAGACGAATATGACGTTAAGAAGCAGGTGAGTCGGATTGGGACAAGACCAGATTGTGTTATCAGGTCATTCGTCCGGTGCCGCCTCCATTCGCTTTGAAACTGATTCGTCTTGCCGACTCTTTCCTCGCTCTTCCCGCTTTCCTTTCTCCCGTCCTCTCCCCACTTATCCGCTTCCCCCTTAAGCGCGAGGTTCTTCAAGACTGTCTGCAGATGATTCCTGATTGCCAGAAGCGCCTCGCTTCCGCGGTCGGCGACCTCAAGTCGCTGGTGGTAAGTCGGCGTTGGCTTGTTGAGTCCCCGTGGCGGTTGCTCTAGGTGGTCGATCGGGACTCGCCACCGACGGCGCACACGTTGTGTTCTCTTGATTGTCTGACTTTCCCACGCCGGTTTTCTTGCCTTTTTATTATTCACGGCATCCGTCCCGTCCCATATCCCTTCTTCCGGTGCGCAGGAATCTCTCGACACGTCGCTCGCCGAGACGGAGGAGTACAAGAAGGCCTTCGAGACTATCTCCGAGCTCGCCTCTCCTTCTGCTTCTTCCTGAAGCTCTGATCTAATCGCGGGCGAATAGGGGCGCATAAAATTCGGAGTGACGCATGAGCGATCGTCCGCACCGCCTTCCCGGCTTCAACACGCTCTCGGCCTCTCTATTTCGAAACTGATTGACGCTCCCTGCTCCCTTCCCCTTCGTTGTTCTTGACCTTGAACCTTCTTACCTCCATTGAATGCCACTCTCTTACGACCCTTGAGTCGTACTTGGCGGCGACTTTGGTGTGTCCAGCGATATACCTCGTTTATTCCTTCTGTCGTCGTTAGCGTCGTTCATCGTCTCCGTGCCCGTGTTCACAACACAATATGATCGGGGGCAATCCCAGCTCGTGAGATCCGATTCGAGAATAGGCGTGTCCTATTGTTGTGAATGCAAGTTGTGGCGTGCGGGAATGATGCAAGAAGTGGTACTTTGTCATGGGGAAGGAAGGGGTTGAAAGGGGCTAGACGTGTGGAGACAGCGTCAAATCATCCAATCGCCAAATCGATCATTGGCTTGCCGGAAAGCTAGTTTTAAGGAAGGAAGGATGGCTAGAGGTAAGCGAGAGTGAAGATGCGCGCGGAGGGCGCAAGCACGAGGAGAACGGGAGAAGAGGGCGCCTTGCGCGAGTGGCCCAACGGCATCTACCTCGACGACGCTATCAGGAGTGAGAGCGCTGTCGGTCTCGAGGAACCGCTTGTTGTCCAAAACGAACGAGCTGGTGCTGCTCGGCGAACTTGGACCAGCCTCACTTTGTCCAGCACCACGAGACGTGCCACCGCCCATATCTCCTTGGCAGGGTAGACCATCACCGGGTCCTGCGAGGATTTCGTCCAGCTCGAGAATGTGAGAGTCGCGAGCCAGAAGGCCCAGTGCCTAAAGTCGGAGTAGCTGGTGTCATTATTAACAGAGAAGAGGGTAGAGAGGCGCAGTGGCCCTGCTCGAGGAGCGCCGCGATGGTTTGGTAGGAAGCCATCCACGGCACTGAACCGTGGGACAGGGGAAAGGGTGAGGATCATGAGGCGTCTCTGCTCAGGGAGAAAGGAGTGAAGCCAGGTGACATGCTCGTCCGTGGACAGGAAGATGTGTTCGAGATAAGACATGCACCCAAGGGCCGGACGATGAAGACGGAAGGAAGAGGGATGAGAGGCGGAAAGACCGTAGGAAGGAAGAAAGTCGTCAGCGGGTATCCAAATTAACTCGACGCCGACGACGTCAGTCAGGGGAGCACGACGAAAAAAACATGGCCGGCGAATTCCACACCTCCAACAGCGCCTGGAAGCCAAACAAACTCGAGCACCTGCACGAACGGTTCGGATCATGTAATGGGCCATGTCGTCGCTCACGGCCACGTCTCAGCGACTTGGGATGATCGACCGATCGCTCGCAGCGGATCGACTGCGGCCACCGTCAAGAGCGACGTTCATATCCTCAAAAAAGCTTCTCCAGTCGACTGTAGTCACCCACAAACCGGTCCGCCCGCTGAAGGATTGCCCACTGTCTCTAAAACCGTCTCGACTGAATCACGCTTGCACTAAGAAGAGCTCTTATGGAATGAGCTTTTGCAAGCAGGACAATCGACGCTCTGGAGTGCTCCACCAACAGCGGCGAAGATGACGGCGAAGCCGAGGACGACCGCGGCTATCACGCATCTCTACCGTCACCTCCTCCGCGAGGCCAGCTACTTTCCAGACCCTTTCGTCGCCTCTTACATCCGCTCCAAGGCCCGCCGTCTCTTCCGCTCCTTCCCTCGCCCTCCCGAGCCCGTGTCGTCTAAACCGCCGAGGAGGATCGACCCGGAGGACGTGCTGGAAGATGCGAGAAGAAGGGCCGAGTGGGAAGAGCGCATGGACGTCAAGCTTTCAAGGGCGTCGACGATGCTGAGGAAACTTCGTGCGGCCAATCGAGGCGAGCAGCTCGCGGTGAAGAGGGAGCTCGAGGAGGCGTACGCAAGGCGGGGAAGGAGGAGGTGGGAAATTCTCGCTGTCAGTGTTTTGCAAGCTCGTCACCGTCCGCATCTAGGACACGGACGGCCACCTTAGAGAATGTGGGCTTGAACTCGTATTTCGACCATCTGTCGCTAACGCTCCCTTCCTCCGCCTTCCACATGACGCAGCCAATCCTAGCTCCCATGGGCTCGCCCGCTCCTCTTGATCCGACCAACCCGCGCACGCGGCCGCCGTCGCTCTCCCCTCTCTTCTCGTCCCTCGT
Organism: Peribolospora baueri; assembly: GCA_029717555.1. NCBI lineage: Eukaryota > Fungi > Basidiomycota > Peribolosporomycetes > Peribolosporales > Peribolosporaceae > Peribolospora > Peribolospora baueri. The sequence goes on from JAMDHS010000011.1 coordinate 125,980, forward strand.
CACCTCTTCCGCCTCGCACAATTCCCGCCCAGCCGCGCGCTCCTCCCTTCAAATGCCTCCCAACCTGCCCGCAAGGGCTGACCCCCGATCAGAGGAGGCCCTGATCTTGGGCCCGCTGGACAGGAGACGGGAGGCGAACTTGAGGTGGTGGTGGTTTTCCGCTGAGGCGGGCAAAATCCGCGTCCCGCTTGAGATTGGAGTCAGCGGGTCAGATAACGTGGAGGAGGGTGAGAAGGGGGATCAGCGCGGTGCAGGGGAGGATAAGGCTGCTGGCGACAGAAGGGAAGAGGGCGAACCCGGTTTGTCTCCTTCCCGACCTGGACCTCACCGGACAGGCTGGGAGGGAGCGCGTCTCCTGGACGAGCTGGAGAGAAAGGCGGGCAAGGGAATGGCTCCGCCTCGACGTCCTTGGCGGATCGCGATGCAGTGGACGCCGAAAGGGGAGGGAAATATGGACAGGGCGACAACGGAGGCGACAACGGAAGGAGGGAGGGAGAGAGGAGCAGAAACGTTCTGGGACGGTCTGGTGCGACGACAAGCGTATAGACGCACGCCCGTTCCCCTTCGCCCCATCCAGGACTCGGACCCAGGGCCCTCTTCCTCCTCCTCCTCCGCTTCTTTCACCCACGTAGACGACTCCAGCTCTCCTCCCGCACTGACAAACGACAAGATCCGTCGGCTATCCGCCCGGTGGTGGAGACGAACGTACGCAAAGCTCCTGGCCACCGTTCCTGTCGTGGTGTGGGAGGAAGGAGGAGCGCAGCCTGTGGCGCGAGGAACAGGCAACAAGCGCTCTTCGGCTCACAGCAACCCTCCGGCCGGGCGCGCCACTCCTCCTTCCACCCCCTCCGCAACCTCCGAGATGACAACCACCACCACCCCTGACAGGCCCGTCCCTAAGGGGCGATACAAAATTTCGCTAAGCGCATTCTCACACACTCGCAAAAACATCCGCCCCGCCCATCCTCGAGTTCAGAGCGCTTGGGGCTTGAGTGCGGAAGACGAGGAGTGGATCCTCCGGAAGCGGAAGGGGGAGGGAGGGTGATGATAAATCGAAATTGGCCGTGCGAGGAGGAGGAGAAGAAAAGTAGAGGAGCCAAGGCCGGTTTCTTTCTTCATCATCGTCGGCGTCGGCGCAAGCGACGCACCTCTCACCTCCGCATCGTGTCCACGGGGTTGACACGTCTCTACGTGCGGATGCATGGCCGGGATGCTGGGGGAGCGTAAGAGACGCAGCGACGGCGATGACGTCGGGTTGATCCGAGATTCATATTGGACGGCAGGGGGCCGGGGGCCACAGCCTTCCCCAAGACGCGACGAGGCGGTGGGAAGGAGGAAAAGGTGGGCTGGGATTGCCCCTCGACATATACATATCTGTCTGACCGAGACCGAACGGCGACGTCGAATTTGGGTAGTAGTTTACTCTACAAAGCTTGCTGGTGAGGATGGGACGGGAAGAGACGCAGACGAGCGACGAGCGACGGGCGATGAGTGAGAAGCGGACCTGCCTATGCACTTAGGTATGAGGGGAGATAGATACGTGAGGTAGGCGATGGGCAGGAGATGAAAGAAGACAAGGAGGCCAGGCCAGGCCAAGCTGGTGTAGCCAGGCGCATCGGCAGAGACAGCGTCCGTGATAAGATGAAAGAAAAAACACGAGGCGAATGAAACAAAGAGTCCATAAGAAAGAAGGTCCGTAAATGGAGAGAGAGAGGAAAATATGGAACAAAATGGAATGGACCGGGAAGGGACGAACATGAAATCGTGCCCGCGGAGGGAGGAAGAAAGGAGGAGATTCGCCGCATCACACGCCCGCGACTGTTGCCAGCGCGACCGTAAGAGCAACGGACACGGCGACCGCTACCACCGGCGAGCGAACGGGACGGGGACGAGGGGCCGCGGCGGAATGATGCGCGCCCGCACCCTCCCACTGGGTCGGGAAGGCGGAGGCGATAACGGTGGCGTCGAGGACCGGAAGGGCCGTCACGCCGGTCACCTTGGTGCCGATCAGAGCGCCCGTCGCAACTTGGGATGCGCTGCCTCCAGAGGGGGCTGCCGCCGTCGGAGTGGCCGCGACGAGGGAGGAAGAAGGTAAGACGCCCAAGGCCGTCGTTGCCAAAGCGCCAGGAGCGGGGAACGAGGTGGCGTTGGCAAAAACGAAGGACGCGGTGGAGAAGGTGGGGGTGGGGAGGAGCAGGCCGGGGAGGTTCGTGTTCAGCGTCGTGAGAGTGCTGAGCAGGGACGTTTCGGAGGCCGCCGGTCGCAAGTTGAAAAGAAGCGCGGCCGTGGCGTTGACCGTCGATGGGCTGGTGGCGGCAGCGGTGCCGGAAGGAGACGGGGGGACGAGCTCTGACAGGTTGGCGGGCGCGTTGACGGGGAACAGCCCCACCTTGGGGCTCTCCAAGCCTTCAATCCCAAAACTGTAGATGGAATATACGGAGCGCAGGAAGGGGGTGCCAAGGAGGTACCCAACGCCGTCGTTGCTGGCGGGTTGCGCCATGGGCCAAGCGAGGCACATATTCGAGCCACCAGCTGCGACGCCGATGAGGTAGTCCTCCGGCCGGAGGATGAAAGGCCTGCCGGCATCGACGGCGGAAGAGCCGAACCGCAAGTACATGTTCATCTGCGTGTTGCATGGCATGGCCCACGTCGCCAGGTTCGGGGAGGAGTAGACCAATCGGGCGTCGGGAACGGTCTCGAAGAGCGCTGCGACCTGATGGGTTCGAAAGGAGACGTCGGAGAAGAAAGCCGTCAAACACCGATCGACGAACGAAGGTCAGGATGGACTCACGTCCGCGAGCGGCCCATAAATTCCTTCCGTCCCCGAGTCCAGCACGGCAGACTTGGTCAATGTGGCCAACGTCTCCTCCGGCCCGCCCGAGGAGGAGGAGGCATTTGAGCGTTGTCCGAGGCCGACGCCGGTGCTAGTGCCGTTCACGCCCATATCAGCGACTTGAATCGCCCATTCGGTGTAAATCCCTCCGGTGTGAAGTTCTCCGGCGGCGAAAGGGAAGGGGACGACGTCGTGCCACTCTACGAGAGCACGATCGGCAGAGGTGGGGACGAGGTGAGGGTCGAGGGCTCCGAGGGTGAGAGACGAGTTGGAGGGTTGGTCGCGTGGGAGAGAGAGGGAGAAGAGCGGGTAGGCGAGCTGACCGGATGAGGCGAGAGAGACGAGGAGGGGAGGGGTGGAGGCGTTGGCGGGCGTATAGGGACCGGTCGCGTTCGACGCGAGAGAGCGGGAGACCTGGCTCAGCCGCTCGAAGCCGAGGCCGAGGACACCAGTGATGGACTGCGACGTGAGACTGACATTCGTCGTGTTGACGAGGCCTGATGGCGGGTCGAAAAGGTGGACGGGAACGGATAGGCAAAGAAAGAGCGGTGAGCAAGCCGAGGCCAAGGCGGCTTGTCGCGCTGCGAAGCTCACCGAACACTTGACCGGGCACGCTCAGTCCACCGAGGGTGACGTCGTCGCTGCCCACGACGCCGCTAGCAACCGTGCCATCGCCGAACGACGTCTGAAAGGGTACTGTGCTGGCCACGGTGGCGGCCGTGGAAGCAGCCGGAGCGGCTAAGAGGGAGGAAGAAACGGCCGCGGAAGAGGCATTTACGGCACCGTGCAGAAGTGGAGCGTACGACGAGCTCTTTCCTAGGTCATATATGGGCAAGGGCTGTCCGTCTGCGATTTTCCCTGTGCACTCCTGGTCAGTGCACTGGGAGGAGACGATCCACAGATCGGAGGAGCCTGTGTCGAGCTGGACAGGCAGCGCTTGTGGCGCTTCCGATGAGCCTACTGTGAGGGAGACACGGTAGGCGCTATAGATGAAGCGGGGTGTAGATACGGACGGCGGAGCGGAGGGAAAGGATGGCGGGATAGATAGAGAAGGTGAGTGTCAACACATCGCATAAGCATGGACACGGCCGTGTCGACCAGCGGCGTAGCACGATCCAAGGCAAGCGAGACGGGGGGAAGGAGGACAGGAGACGGAAAAGAGACACTCACGACCCGCCCAGCGCCAGGCTGAGCTTCTCCTTTCCGAGCTCCACGCCTTGATTGGCCATCGCGGTCGTCCTCTTGCCCTTTGCCGTAGTTCCCTCGCCCTGATCCCAAACGAGCTGAGCCGGCCGCTTTGGACCGTCGAGTTCTCTGACCGCCCAGCCGGCGTCCGAACGCTCATCGAGATCGTCGCTGGATCGCCTCTTCTCGAGCGCTCGAGGGCTGAGGGCGACCGCTCCGTCTCGGCCCTCGCGGTCGCGGACGAGGACGCGAGCGGGAACGCCTCCGGCCTGGAGACGGGCTCGAGCTCGGAAGGGCGCCTCTTGGAGGGAAACACGAACCACGGGGGCCGTCTCGGCCTGCGTGGGGGCTTTTGAGAGTGACTGTTGCTGGACGGCGTTTGCGTCGGACGAGCGGGAGAGGTAGCTGGGTGGCGAAGCGAGGCCGGCGGCGACGGCCTGGAGGAGGGCGACGGGGGAGAGGAGGAGGGCGAGAAGGAGGAGATGGGAGGGAGATGGGGCGTTGGCCGTGACCATGACGGCGGAGTGACGCGCTGACATGACATAGACAGGTTCGGCGGTGGTGGTGGTGACGGCACAGAGACGAGGAAAAGGGGGTCGAAGGAGGAGGAGAGGGAGAAGGTCAATGAACTGTGGGTGGCTTGCTAGGTTGATGTAAGTACTTACACGTAGTTCGATGTCGTCCTTAGTGCGCTGGAGAGGTACGCGGCGGTGCCTGAGCGAGGAGTAGAAGCGCAGACGACGGACGCAGTTGGCGAGCGAGGGAGTGCTGGGAGGAGGAAGACGGAGACGGAGATGTGGACAGTTGGGAGGGAGAGATTGGGGGAGATGGGGGCGAGTGGGCGACGAGAGGCGAGAGGGCGGCTTGGCGGTGCGGGGAGAGAGAAAGTGGGAGGAAGCGGAGAGAGAGTGCGTGGGACGAAGAGAAGGAGAAGGAGAATGAGAATAAGAAGGAGAAGGAGTATGTGATGGAGAGAGAGTGTGTGTGGAGAGTGAGTGAAAAGAAAGTGATGAGGGGAGAGGATGCGAAAGGCGGGGCGATGAGCGGGTCCTGTCCTTGTCCTGTCCTGAGACACGCCAACACAGCCATCATGAAAATAAAAAATTGAAATGAAGGCCACTGACGTGACGTCCGTCGTCGCCTGGTCGGGCGAGCATCGCTCAGCCGTCCTCCTCCCCGCCTAGCAAATGAAGCCCCGCCGATGCATCCGTATCCCGAATGACGGGCACCCCAGGCGATCCGCTGTGCTCTCCGTCGTCCCCCACCGAGGTCGCACAAGCAAACAAACTTCCGGCGTGGAGATACCACCATCGTCGAAACAAGCAATCGAGCGAGCGGAAAGTAGAGCAGAGTAGAGGCCACGCGCGACGGTGTACGCATTCCCCCCGTCAATCGAAGTACAGACAGACAAGACAGACAGTCGGTCAGCCCCAGCCAGTAAGCCCTCATTCGCCCTCATCCATCCCTCGCAGCCCCGCCCCCGTCCTCTTGCCCTTGTCGGCGCTTGTTCGCCCTCTTCCGTTTCCTCCGCCTCCCGCCTTCCCGCACATCCGGCGTTACACCGTCGTCGCCCCCGCGCTCGCCCTCCTCGGTTCCCGCTCTCATCGGTGTTCCCCCACCCTGCCTCGCCTCTCCTGCCTCTCCTTGCTCGCTTTCTCGCTTGCGCTTCTTGGGCGTCGCCTTGTCGCCTACGTCTTTACCTCCTCCACCTTGGCCTTCGCTCCGACCATCCTCCTTCTCCTTGCCTTTCGACGACGAGGGCGTCTTGGGCTTCTTCTTCTTGACGCTCAACGGGTTAGGACCTTTCGGGCCCTTGCGCTGCTTGCGCTCTGGCGGCACCTTCCCCGCACTCTGTCCCGCCCCAGCTCCTTCTCCGTCCCGGACAGACTCGTCGCGCGAGCCGTCTATGACGTTACTCGCCGTCTTGCCTCCTCCTCCGGCGGCAGAGGGACCCAAAAGCTCCTTCTCCACAACGGGAAGGCGCAGCTTTTGCTCCTCCTTCTCGCGCTGAGCTCGTAGAGTGAGCTTGGAGGGAGGCTCGAGGATCGTGACGGACCGGTTGATGTGGATCATCGGGAGGCCCGGCACGGACAAGCGCAGCGTGTCGCGGAGAGTGCGAGAGGACGAGGCGAGAATGTAGCGGTGTTGGTTTGTGGGTCCTGTGAAGCGCCATCAGGGACGACGATGGAAACCAGTCCGTTTCCCAACTCGTATCTCAGCCGGAACAGCAAGCAACCTGGCGACAGAAAAAAAAGGGAACATGCGCATACTCACCGACGACCTGGGTAATACAGTCTTGCGGAGCGATAGCCTCGCGGTGGTTGCACTTTCGTCGCTCGAACGTCTTCGCCAAGTCCACTGCCGGTTGCGCCGGCTTGCCTAGTTTGTAGAGCGCCTCCATGGAACATTGTGTTATCACTGATTTTCGTTCGTGCACGTCGACGGATAAGGCGAGAGAGAGAAAGCGAGGGTGAGCCGTGCGTCGTCGGGAGGCGGGTACGGAGCCTCCTTCATCTTCTTCTTCCTCGCAGGCTACCGCACACTCACTCGGTTTGACTTGGCCCTGGACAACGTCCGGCAACCGCTTCTCCGCCTCGATCTTGTAGCGTACCACATCCTGACAGAACTCTTCGTCCACTGTTGGCAGGCCGGGGTGAGAGGACGACGGACGGACGAGTTAGTTCGGTCGCGCCTCGTTCGTGACGATTGTCACTGACGTCTCGGCGACGACGCACCTAATACCTGGTAAGGCTGCCGGAAGCCAAAGCTAACCTGGTACTGGTGCATGAGCTTCCGGTACGTCTTTGCCCTTTTCTGTCGCATGTTGGGCGGCGGGAGCGATGGGGCGGAGAGTAGAAGAGGAAGAGAGACCGTCGAGCGAGAGAGGAAGGGCTCGAGGGAGAAGATTTCCCGAACGAACCGCGTTGAAAAGCTGCGGCGGGACGATGACGATGATCGAGGCGATCTGTGGACTGACTGACTGACTGACTGACCGACTGGCTGACGTTGAAGACTCCGGTCCTCGTTCCTTCTCCTCCATCTTGCCTTCTTCTTTCTAAGACCATCCACACCGCCGTTACCCGACTGCAACGCCATCCCAGACCATGCCAGTCTTCCAACCGAGCGGCAAGATATCGTGCGTTCTTCCCTCGTGCCGCCGCCGATCGCTCGTCCTCGCGCGTCAGGTCGTTCATCCTCAACTCTTTTCTTGCCTTCATATTCACACCCACAGCCTGACGAACGTCTCGATCGTCCGATTGAGGAAACAAGGCAAGCGCTTCGAGGTGGGTGTTTGCAAATGTACCGTGCGCCCGGCCCCGGACCAGGCCTCCTCTCACACGGAAAGGGTCTCTATTTCTCACCCGCTCACAGGTCGCTTGCTACAAGAACAAGGTCCGAGAATGGCGGACAGGCGTGTGAGTTGCCGCGTCGAACTGAGGACGTCCGCAAGCGCTCACCCCGCGAGCCATCTTTCCCTTTTGTCCCGTTTCTAGCGAGACGGACATGGATGAGGTGGTCCAGATCCAAAACGTGTTCATCAACGTTTCCAAAGGTCAAGCGGCGCCCAAGGAGGACCTTGAGAAGGCGTTCGGCACGACAGATACGGATGTCATCATCAAGGAGGTGACCCATTCCCCTTTTCGTTTCTGTTCATCAAGCGGAACTGGTCTTTTTGTTGACCTTTTACTTTTCGTCGCTTTCAACGCTTCCAGATCCTGAAAAAGGGCGAGCTTCAAGTGGGCGAGAAGGAGCGCTCTCACGAGCTCAACAACGTCTGGAAGGATATCGCGACGCAAGTGGCCGAAAAGTGCGTGGACCCCAAGACCAACCGGCCCTACACTGTCACGATGATCGAGAAGGCCATGCAGGAGGTGCACTTCAGCGTGAAGCCGAATCGGAGCGCCAAGAGCCAGGTGAGGGAGCGGGGAAGGCTCGCAAGCGAAGCGCGCGCCGCTCGTCCGGCGGCCCTGCTCACGCGCACGCGCACGCTCACGCTCACGTCCCGAATCCATGCGAACCGGTGCCCGGCTGTGCACAGGCTCTGGACTGCATCAAACTCTTGCAAGAGAAAAACACGATTCCCATCGCCCGAGCGCGGATGCGCGTACGGGTCACCCTATCCGCCAAGGAAGGGAAGCGACTAAAGGACAAGCTGGTGGAGAAGGCGGAGAAGGTGGAAGATGAGGATTGGGGAGACGAATATGAGCTGGTGAGTGAGAGTGGAAGGGAAGAGAGCTGGTCGAGTGACGAAGACTTGCGCGTGACGAAGACTTGCGCTCACGGGGCGAATGGGGATGGCCCATCTCTCGCCTCTCTGGCTCAGATCGCCCTCATAGACCCAGGCCAGTTCCGACAGATCAACGAGCTCCTCGAAGCCGAGACCAAGGGTCGCGGCAAAGTAGAGACGCTCAGCTTCGCCGCCGTGGAAGGCGAGGAGAGGTTGGAGTGAGGAGTGAGGAGGGAGGTTGGGGGATGTATCTGTACGAGGCGTGACCTTCGGACGGTCGGATGGGGCCCTAGGTACATTGCAAGTTAGATGGAGACGTTTGAAGGCGCGCACGCGTGCGACACAAGGACAGGGAATGGGGAAAGAGGCGTGAAACTTGAGTTTTACCTCTTTCCAATCCCCTCCGAACCTCCCTTGGGCGTTCACCGCGGCCCGATCCAAGGGTTTAAACTGGCTTGTACGAGGCCGGCTTGGGCGTACACATAGAAGAACATAGGGTCGCTCGCGGAAAGACTGCGCATAGCAGCCGGATGCCGAAGAGCCAAGAGTAGAAAAGGAAAACACATTTGCTCATCTACCTTGCCTCCCCTTCACATTTTCGACCGCCTTCTCATGCGTCTTTAGACGTCCACCTCGATCCATGAAACCGCAACTTTACCGCGCTGCTCTCTACCTACCCTCGCCATTTTCTCTCCCATGACTTGCATCGACACCGTCTGATCTTTCAAATGGCTGGTCTTTTGCACAAGAGACCGCACCGCCTTAGAGACAAGGGATGGGAAAAGAAAAGCAGCTAATCGAACATCTGAGGGTGGCCTCGATGCTTCGATCTATTCCTTATAAAGCGACGGGCAAGAGCTTTGTTTCACGTCCCCTTCTTCACGTTGCCATTTGAACTGGGGTCAGTTCGGCATTCTCTCGCTCCCTTGAGTCCTCGTCAAGGCCCCTCTCTGCTTCATGCCGCTGACCGAGCCTTCTTTTCTTTTGCACGGTACACGCTGAATGGACACCAGCCGACCGTCTCCTTGGCGACATGGCGGGTGAGTGGCTTGATGTGCTCACCAAGGACGGCACCGCCAGCGTCCAGTCCAGCGGGGAGACGCTCGGCGAAGCCGCACCGTCGTCGATCGTGAGCAAGATGAAACCGAACACAACGGAGTTCTGCCTTTTTCGCGCAGGTGGTGCACACAGATGGATAAAGCCAACGCGAGGCAAAAAAAAAAAAAAAAATTCATTCTCGAACCGTCCGTCGTTGGCGGCTGGAAATAAGACGACAAAGGCCGGTGAGACGGCCGCTTGCGCCAAAGCCATACCTGATACCAAGGGCGAGGAGGAGGAAGAGGAGGAATTCTCGCTGGCTCTGGCTCTCGCCGTTGAGGTGGTTAGTACACGGTGGGTGCGCAGATGCCGCGCAGGCTAGCCACCTGCGTCGATGTATCCGACGGGGGTACAACCAATGACGAGAGGAAGGGAACCAACAGGACCGCCGCCGTTTCCGCGGTCTTCTTGAGGGAGCCGACTAGATCGACATGGCCGACACGGTGCTCCTAGACCACGAACGAAGGGGATCGTTCGCCGCTGTGAAAACTTGGTCAGAACGACTCGAGGCGGGTGATGGTGGCGAAAGGTCGGACAAACAAAGAAAGTGTCAGCGCGCGGTCGCCCTCGGTGGATGATTCGAGGGGTGCGAGAAAGAGACAGGGCAGAGACGAGCGCGTCCCGACCTGAATCGGCACGGACATGGGCGCGCATGTTCTCGATCCCGTCGTCCTTCCTGAGCGTCAGGGTACAGAGCGTCTCGCTGCCAAACAAGCCACGCTCCGGGAGGGAGGGGAAGGGCGTCTTGGACGGCGGGCACAAGATGGAGGGAGGGTGTGAGGGCCGCGAATTCTAGGTAGGGGGCGAAATGGAAGGACCGGGAATCGGAATCTGGCACGGTCCGGACCGCTCATGGCGAACGAGGAGGGAGAGGCGGAAGGCTGGACGTGCGCGCGGCGTTCAAGGCATGCATGCCAAACTGGGTCGGGGGGTTGGAGGTACGATTTAGAGAGCACGTCCCACGTTACGAGACTCTTGGCGTCGTTCTTGCCCTCGTCGCGCCGCCGCGGTGCGCGCCGGCTAGTTCGTTAGAGTGAGAGAGCGGGCCCACGCTCGTTCTTCGAACCGGTCTGGTCTGGTCTGGTCTCCACGGGCGTGCTGACGACGACGACGACGAGCACGAGCGTCGAGGGACGCACGGGTAGGCCCGAGCCCCTATCCGGCGACCGTTCTTGAGCGCCGGCTCGGGCAATTTCGCCCAACGGAGTGCACCGGCCAGCCGGCCGGCGGGGCAGGAAGGAAGAAAGGAAGAAAGACGGAGTGCGATCGATCCGATGTCGTGCTGGTCTCGCGAAACCGAATGCGGTTGGGTGATGGGGACCGTGCGGCCGGTGGCCCTATCTATCGTGCATCACCACGCGTACATGGGGAGGGAGCCAAGAACGAAAGAGCTTGGGAAAGCGTTTTCCAAGATCGGCCCGTCCCGTCCGTCCGTGCCTCCCTTCCGCGAGCGAGGGAGCGAGCGACGTCTTTCTTTCCTCGCCAGCGTTCCTGGGTGCCGTCGAGCTTGCGTTGGAGCAAAAGAAAAAGAAGAAGAAAAATATGTGCTTATGCGCTTTGGGGAACGAAGGAACGCACACACCCGACGGCGGTCCCATTGGCTCGATTGGGCCGCAACGGCATTCGTGTGAGGCCATCCGCTGCACGATAAATAAAGTCATGTCTTAATTTCCATCGCGTCGCGTCGGGTGCAGAGAACGAGGTCGGCCATTCTCCAGGAAAGAGAGAGAGAGAGAAGAAAAAGACGGGGATACGTTTCCCTTTCGCCTTTCCGTGAGTAGACTTTTCACACATATACGCTCGCTCGCCCGCTCGATTCACGCACGCGCTCGGACTCGAGAGCTCTCGTCTCGCCGTGGTGGAGTCGGTTCGGGAGGAAAGAATGCCAGGGAGCACCTCAAGGATGCGCCAAAGCAGACGTGGAGCGCGGGAGCTGAGAATGCCGCGACCGGGGACCGGGGGGGGCGACGAGGGAGGGAGGACGATCGATCGATAGCGAGTGCCTGAGCAGTGGACGAACGGAGGAGCTAGAAAAAAAAAGAAGAAAAAAAAAAAGTTGCTGGCCGGTGTTTGGAGCCGCAGGCGTGCCGTGCCGATTGGGCACGGCTCGCTTGCACTTGCTTCCTTGGCCCTTCTGGCCGACGCCACGGCACCGACGCGATTCGACGGCTGGGTGGTCGAGTTACAAGGACGATCTTACTCACTCTAGCTAACGAACCGGGTCATTCCTCGTCGTCTTCGTTCTTTGTCTTCGTCCTCCTCCTCCTCTTCGTGCTCTGCCGCGGCGAAAAGGCCTTGCCGAAAGCCAAAGCAATTCCGCTGCCGCGTGCCGGCGTGGCGTGGGTTGCCGATGTTCGTTCGTTCGTTGCCGGCGTCGACGGACCGGGCGACCGGATAGATGGACGCTACGAGGACCCGCTCGCTCGCTGATAATGCGTTGGGCGGGCGGGCGGGCGGGCGGACGTGGACGAGAGAGGGCGTCCGTTAGGAACGGCACATACGTAGTAGATACGGTCGTTCTCCACCGAATCGGCCACTGCCGGGTGGTGGTCGACGTAGTCCACGTGGACGATCTGGCGCAGTCAGAGACAGACAGACAGTCAGTCAAGAAAGAGAAATATGGAGCGAGCGAGCAAGCTTGACGGCCGGACGGTCGTATCGATCGATTGTCGTCATCGTCGACGTAAGTTTACGTTACGTTCGTAACGAATCGCCGAGTCTGGGAGCGGGCGCGCGGACGGATGTGGTGCCCGCCCGCTTCTTTGCCGCCCCCTTCGGCTCGCTTACTTCATGCATGGATACGATGTCGATCGCCGAGCGAGACATCCATGCCTTCCTCCATCCATCCATACTCGAGCCGCTCGAAACGTCCGAGAAGGACCGACGAATGTCGTCGGCGGTCGGCTTTCGATCGTGTTCCTGTTCCTGTTCGTGGTTCAGCTGACCGACGATCCGACGATCTCGATCTCTCTCGCCCGCTTCTTTCTTCTTCGTCTTCGCCCACCGTCCGTCTGTTCGTCCGAGTCGAGCGAGCGAGCGAGTGAGCTGCTCTGCCCCGGGGGCCAGCCGAGCCAAGCCGAGCCGAGCCGAGCACCCGGCGGACCGAAGGGAGGTCTTATTAGGTGGGTGGGTGACGGTCATCGAGGCGTTGTCTAGACAGCCCGGGGCTCCACTCCGGCGACGGCGATCGCGACGGCAAGAGCGAGAGGAACGCATGTATGTAATGCGGTCATTTGGGCTGTCGTTTCGAGGAGCCTGTCTATCGGTCTGTCTGTCTGTCTATCTATCTATAATCTATACCGTCGTCTCATCTCCCACGCCGCGCGCGCGTACGTAGCTGACGTCGAATTCGGGGCTGGGAACTAATAACTGACTGGGGTGAGGGAGCGGGGGCGGGGGCGGGCTAGGTGCTGTTTCGATCGATGGAAGCCGCCCATCAGTCGGTCGGTCGGTCGGTCGGTCGGTCGGTCGGTCGGTCGGTCGGTGGGGCAGCGGGAGGGAGGCGCGACGCCAAGCATTCCGACGACGAGTGCCAAGGTGAAAGAAGGAAGGGAGGCATGCAGGTGGGCAGGTAGAAAAAGAAGCATTGTCATCGAGACGACGGCCAAGGGAAACTTGGGACTGGACTGCCAAGAAAGGGGTCGTTGGGTTGGCGCGAGATGGAAAGAAGCATGAATTTGCCAAGGATTGCGGGGCGGGGCATGTGGGATGGGTGGATGGACGGATGGATGGGACGAGTGTTCTTCTGTCTAGATGGATGGGAGAGGAAGAAGGAGGGAGAGGGTTGCTTGGCGAGCGAGTGCCAGCGTTCTTCGATCCATCCTTCGCTCGTTCCATCGTTCGTTCGTTCGTTCTGCCCGCCCGCCCGCCAGCCGGCCGTTTATGCGACGTGGAGTGACGGACGGAGGCATGGAGAAGGAGAAGGGGCGACGGACTGCAGGGTCGCGTGAAAGGGGTGTACCATCGAACAAGGACTGTCTTGTCGTCGTTCGATTCGTCGATTCGTCGAAGGGGGTCTATGTACGTGTACTAAGTACATGCGGCGGGGCAAGCGGTAGTGGCCGCGAACTAGGGAGGAACTGGACGTCCAGTGCGGCGCTGCCCTGCACCACACCGCACCACACCACACCGCGCTGCGCTCCGCTTCGATCCGCGTTGGCGGCGGCGGCGACGGTAGCAGCGGCGGCACCGCATTGAACTGGGCGGGGCTTGTGGGGCTTGTCAGACGAGACGGACCGTACTGGCGTTGGGGCCGTCGTGTTTGGCCCGCGGCGCGAGGTCTACTAAAGAGGGAGTCCAAGGGGATAAAGAAAGAAAGAAAGAAAAGAAAAGGAAACGAAAGTGGTTTCGTCAAGTTTGAGCCGCCGGCGCTCGGCGCGGCGCAGAATGGCGCTCCACTTCCATCGGCGGGCGGGCGGGCGGGTTGGGTTGGGGGAGCCGCCTCAAGCGTATCGTGTGCGCGTTGGGGGAGGGAGCCACACTTGCCGTTAGAAAGAAAGAAGCTCGACATCATCATGCGTCATCGGCCAGATAGATCCAAGTAAGCAACGCAACGCAACGAAAGAAAGGAAAAAAAAAAAAAAAGAAGTGATCCGGACTGGGCCGCGGGTCGCACCGCACGCTAAGCTCCCATCCCATCCCATGTTCGCGTGGCCCGCTGTACTCCCCCGCCGGGTCCGGACTTATTTTTATACGACGGCGGTGCGGTGCGCATTTGCGTTACTCGGGATACGCATTACGGCCATAGTATACAAGATACGCTGCAGGCGACGAGGAGCGGCGACAACTGTTGTTGGTTAGTAACGGACGGCGCGAGAAGGAAAAGAGAAGACAAGACGGCGAGTTGGTCGCCGACCGGCGGGCGGGCCGGAGTCGACCGGAAGGTGAGCGGGTGGAAGGGAGGAGGGAAAAGAGGACGGGATGGGACGGGATGGAGAGGAGGGAGGGATGGAGCGACGAGCGTCGTGCCGGTTCGGCCGGGCTGGGTGGGATGGAGGGGCCAGAAAGGTGGGTGCAAGTGAAATGAGATCGACAAGGGGTGGATGGAGGAAGGATGAAGGATGGCGGCGGCGAGCGTTCGTATGTCTGTCTGTCTATCTGTACTCGAGCGCTCCTTAATCGATCGCGATCAGCCCTTGTTCGCCGTCCGTCGTTGCGGCGGCGACCGGGTCGGGCTGTGATTGCGCCGGTGCCGGTGCCGGTCCACTCGGGGCCTTAGTAAACGGGCGAGCGTGGGACGAGGAGAGGAGGGGAGGGAGAAAATGAAAAATTAAAAAAATAAAAATAAAAAAAGTGAAACCGGCTGTCTGTTTGACTGTTTGCGGTCTGGCTGGCTGTCTGTCTGTCTGTCTGTCTGTCTGTCTGTCTGTCTGTCCGTCCGTCCGTCCGTCTGTGACTGTTGACAGACAGACAGACAGACAGACGCGGCCTTTTCGCTTATGATCCTTTGCGATGAGGAAGAGGGACGGATGGGGTTGGATTGCAATCGGAACGAGTCCAACGAAGCGCTCTTCACTGTCGACGCGTTGTTGCGGAGACGACGTGGAGGGGAGAGAAGAAGGGGAACGAGGAAGGAAAGATGGATGGGATGGATGACGGACATGCCAGAAGAAAAAAAAGAAGATACGTTGTGCTGAGTCCGGACGAGATGGCGAGCAGAAAAGAGCGAGCGAGGCCAAGCAAGCAAGGCTAGCCGATGCCAGCGTTTGGCCGTTCGTTGGCCGTTCGTTGGCCGTCGCCGTTTGCGCACCGCCGGCCTCTCCCTTCGCGGCCTACGGGCTACGGCCACGGACTGGCACCGGCACGGCGGACGCTTTCGGACTGGCTACGCCTTCAGCCGAAGCGAGCCCGGCCAGACCAACGAACGAACGAACGAACGAACGAACGAGCGAGCCAGTAGTAGTTGAGCGTCAGCGAGGCCGTAGTCAGTCCCTTCTCTCTCTCAGTCAGTCAGTCCGTCTGAGTGAGACCCCCTCAACTCGCTCGCCTGACCTTGTCGCCCGCTCATGGCCGCCGCCCCGTCCGGTTCATAATAAAGGCGACGCCCGTCCGACCATCCCACGAACCCTTCCATCATCCCACCCACCACCACCTCTCTCTCGCCATCCATCCTCCATTCCCTCCCATCCATCCCATCCCGCCCTCCGCCGCTCGCTCCTTCTCTTTCTCTCTCTTCCCCCCCTCCCCCTTTCTTTTCTCTCTCCTTCCCCCTCTTTCTACCCCTTCTTACCTCCTGCCCCCTTATAGCGCACCCTACGCCCTCGCCTCGTCCGCCCCCCATCCGCGTCACCCCAACTAAATCCATCCAACCATGTCCGACAACGCCAACACCGCCGCCCCAGAGGTGAACGAAAAGGAGGCCCAAGTCAACGGCGAATCCGCGCCGGCGACCAACGGCGCCTCCACCCCGGCGACCGACGAGAAAAAGGTCACCAAGCACCGCGACATCGACGACGACCACGACAACAAGGGCCCCAAGCATGCCCTCGTCGACATGTCCACCATCGAACTCAAGGCCGAGGACCTGTACGACAAGGAAAAAGTCGACCTCGAGTCCATCGAAGTCGAGGACGTCTTCAAGCTCCTCCAGTGTGACGAGGCCGGTCTCACCACCGACGAGGCCAAGCGCCGTATCGAACTCTTCGGCCCCAACAAGCTCGAATCGGAGGAGCAGAACGCGTTCCTCCAGTTCCTGTCGTTCATGTGGAACCCCCTGTCCTGGGTCATGGAGGGTGAGTGTTGTGTTGGTGGTTGTCTCGTCGGCCTCCATTCCTGACAACCCCCCTACCCATCCCCCAGGTGCCGCCCTCGTCGCCATCGCTCTTTCCAACGGTCAGGGTCGCGCTCCCGACTGGGAGGACTTTGTCGGTATCGTTCTCCTCCTCTTCATCAACTCCACCATCGGTTTCATCGAAGAGCGCAACGCCGGTAACGCCGTCAAGGCCCTCATGGACTCGCTCGCGCCCAAGGCAAAGGTCAAGCGCGACGGCAAGTGGGGCGAGATTGAGTCCTCCGAACTCGTTCCCGGCGACATGGTCGCCTTCAAGATCGGCGACATCGTCCCCGCCGACTGCCGTCTCACCGAGTCCATCAACGTCTCCATCGACCAGGCCGCCCTCACCGGCGAGTCGCTCCCCCAGAGCAAGAAGCTCGGCGACCAGTGCTTCTCCGGTTCCACCTGCAAGCAGGGTGAGGCTGAGGGTGTCGTCATCTCCACCGGTGCCAACACCTTCTTCGGTCGCGCTGCCTCGCTCGTCGGTCAGGACGACGACACCGCTGGTCACCTTCAGAAGATTCTCGCCCAGATCGGTTCCTTCTGCCTTGTCTCCATCGGCATCTTCGTTCTCGCCGAGATCCTCGTCCTCTACGCCGGCTTCCGCTACCAGTACCGTCGCGGTCTCGACAACATCCTCGTCCTCTTGATCGGTGGTATCCCCATCGCCATGCCCACCGTCTTGTCTGTCACCCTCGCCGTCGGCGCCCAGCAGCTCGCCAAGCACAAGGCCATCGTCACCCGTATCACCGCCATCGAGGAGCTCGCCGGTGTCACCATCCTCTGCTCCGACAAGACTGGCACGCTGACCACCAACAAGCTCATCATCGACAAGCAGCTCGTCAAGACCTACGGCCCCTTCAACGCCGACGAGGTCATCCTCTTCTCCGCCTACGCCTCCCGTACCGAGAACCAGGACGCCATCGACGCTTGCGTCGTCGGCTCCCTCGACGACCCCGCCAAGGCCCGCGCCGGCATCAAGCTCCTCGACTTCAAGCCCTTCGACCCCGTCACCAAGCGTACCGAGATCACCTACTTCGAGGAGGCCTCCGGCAAGATGAAGCGCGTCACCAAGGGCATGACCGGTATCATCATCGACCTCTGCTCCCGCAACAAGACCGAGCAGCAGGAGGCCCAGCTCGAGGCCGACGTCGAAGAGTTCGCCTCCCGCGGTCTCCGTGCCCTCGCCGTCGCCTTTGAGGAGGTTCCCGCGAACGACAAGGACGCTGAGGGCAACGGCTTTGAGCTCATCGGCCTTCTCGCCATCTTCGACCCGCCCCGTGACGACACCAAGCAGACGCTCGACGACGCTCAGGCCCTCGGCGTGCGCGTCAAGATGGTGACCGGTGACCAGCTCGCTATCGCCAA
The DNA here is from genome assembly GCA_029717555.1 of Peribolospora baueri. Lineage (NCBI taxonomy): Eukaryota > Fungi > Basidiomycota > Peribolosporomycetes > Peribolosporales > Peribolosporaceae > Peribolospora > Peribolospora baueri. Next base: position 143,464 of record JAMDHS010000011.1, read on the forward strand.
GGAGACCGGTCGCCGTCTCGGCCTCGGTGACCACATGTACCCCGCCAAGGTCCTCCAGCCCGGCGGTTTCCCCGAGGGCGGTAAGCACATGAGCATCGACGACATGATCATGGACGCCGACGGTTTCGCTGGCGTCTACCCCGAGCACAAGTACGAGATCGTCAAGCGCGTCCAGGCTCAGGGCCACCTCGTCGCCATGACCGGTGACGGCGCCAACGACGCCCCCGCTCTGTCCCGCGCCAACGTCGGTGTCGCCGTCGAGGGTGCCACCGACGCCGCCCGTGGCGCCGCCGACATTGTCCTCACCGAGCCCGGTCTCTCCACCATCGTCCACGCCATCCGCGGCTCTCGTATCATCTTCCAGCGCATGAGGAACTACTCGGTCTACGCCTGCGCCGTCACCATCCGTATCGTCGTCTGCTTCGCCGTCCTCGCTTTCGCCTACAAGTTCGATTTCCCGCCGTTCATGATTCTTATCATCGCCCTCCTCAACGACGGTACCATCATGACCCTCTCCGTCGACCGCGTCCTGCCCTCCATGACCCCCGACCACTGGGACCTGACCGAGATTTTCGCCTATGCGGTCGTCTACGGCGCTTATCTCACCCTCTCCACCGTCGTCCTCTTCATCGTCGCCGTCGAGACCACCTGGTTCCAGAGGAGGTTTGGTGCCGAGTACCTCAACGCGACCAACGACGAGAACCTGCCGGTGGACGTGAACGACAACAAGCTGCACACGATCATCTACCTCCAGGTCGCCATCATCTCCCAGGCCCTCATCTTCGTCACCCGTTCCCACGGCTTCTTCTTCATGGAGCGCCCCTCGGTCGCCCTCTTTGGCGCCTTCTGCATCGCCCAGCTCGTCTCCTCCATCATCGCCGCCTACGGCGACTGGGGCTTCACCAACATCCACTCCGTCTCCGGCGCCTGGATCGGTATCGTCTGGGTGTGGAACATTGTCTGGTTCCTCCCCCTCGACCTGGTCAAGTTTGCCATGAAGGCCGCCGTCAAGTCCTACCGCGCCAAGTTTGTCCAGGCTTCCCCGTCCCAGTTCAGCAAGGCTGGCGAGGACGGTCAGCTGAGCCGGACGACGTCGCGCGCCGCGTCGGTGCACGAGTCATTGTACGCCAACCGCGTCTCGTTCCTCACTCGCGCCCAGCGCCGACTCGGCCTCGGCAAGGGCAAGAAGCTGGCGATGAACGACCGCGAGCTCCAGCGGTTCGGCTCGATCCAGGCCCAGCAGTCCGGTGCCACCCTCGGCGGCGCTCGCGCTTAAGAGGCGAGGCCGACCGCGCCTAGAGTCGTCGGTCGGACTTGTGACGCTGAGTTTTTCGCATTGCTGCCTTTTTTGCCAGGTGCGGCGGCGCACGTCGTCGCTCTGCCTGCCCCCCGCGTCGTACTCGCTCGCTATACTCTCTCCTCCCCCCTCTCCCCCTGTCTGTTTAATATTCGTCGCCCGTCCGTCTCCTTGCGCCCAGTTCCCCCATCCTCTCCCTCCCCCAACCCAACCTTGTCCGGACGTGCTGCTGTTGCTTCCGTGGTTGTTATGACCCCGAAGCTTTCGTGTTGGATCCCACCGCCGCCCGCGTTCGTTAACTTGAAACTTTAGATGCGCAGATTGATCATGAGAGGCATCCTTCGTCCGTTCGTCCCAGATGGAACGACATGAGGGCATTCCTTCGTCCCTTCCTTCATTTCTTCCCTTCCATCTCCCCATCATCTCCTTTGACGGATCCGCCTTGATTTGATCGTTTCATCGAGATACACCTCCTTCCGAACACGAACCCGAGAACTTAGACGCCCCATCCCCCATCAACTATCATTTGATTTTAGCTAGTTAGCCACCCCAACCCCACACCGCCGCCCAGTGTAGCGCACAACCCCGCGCTGGTTTGCCCCCCCCCCCCCCCCCCCGGGACAACCGCCTACAACGCCCGAAACCCCTACAACCCCCATTCCCGAAATCGTAACGAAGGAAGCGTGTTATAAACCTTGAGCCTGATTGATCGAGCTCTGCGGTGCGCGTGCGAGAATGAAACGAATAAGATGCGGGTTGGGAAACGAGAATGGATGGATAGAGGAGAAGGAACGGGGAGGGAAAGACGTTGACGAACGCCGACCGGACCGTGTGTTGTGTTGTGTTGTGTTGTGTTGTATGGAACTCTCGTCCGAGCCGTCGGCCATCGTCGGACGCCATCATTCGTCGACTCCATCCTTTGTCGACTTGGTTGGCTGGGCAAGGCGATGCTCTCTCTCTCTTTTTCTCTCTTGTCTCGCTCTTTCTCTCTCTCTTGCTCGCTCTTGCGTTGCGTTCTTGCTCGCTCACTTTCACTAGACTCCACAGTCGCTTCGCTCGTTCGCCCACGCATCATCCATCCAACCTACCATCAACCATCCAACCAACATCCATCCATCGTCCCTTTAAGCGCCCGCCTGGCCCCAGCCCGGCGCAAAGAAAGAAAGAAAGAAAGAAAGAGCGATCGATATTCGATTCGCATTTCGATGGATGTTGTCTTCCACACTCGACCGACTCGATCGACGGACCTAGGATTCGGTATCGCCTTTTTATGGGACGCCATGCGACAAGCCCAAGCCGAACTGAAGCTTCTCCCTCCCATGGCATGGGCATGGCACGGGGGTATCGAAGTCAAGTGTTCTACCAACGGCCCCGACGCTCGAGCTGGGCTAATAAAAGTTCAAGATCAAGTCGGACGAGGGCGCGCAGTAATCCACACCAAGCTTCGGGTCACACCACGGAGCACGTCCGGACGGTGTCGGGCGGCGGTGATGGCGATGCCCATGGAGATAGAGAAGAGCATCCTGAATTGCGATTGTGTGGACAGAAGGGAAAACAACAAAATCGGCCATCAGCACCCACGGAGCTTGGCTTTGAAAGCTTTGGATTTGGATTGGATTCGCCCCCCGCGTACTCACCTCTCCACCCACAACACGCTCGTGCGTTCGCCGGACAGCCAACCAGGCTTGATCATCTCGCTCAGCGCGTACGTCGCTCGCGGGGCGACGTACAGCGCCATCTCGCCCCGCTTCCTCTTCTCCTCCACGAGGATGCTGAACCCGCACACTAGAGAGCCGAGCAGTGGGCCGTAGCCGTTGTCCCAGACCTTGTGTGACACGGAAGGGAAGAGGCGCGGGAAGAGGAGGGTGCGCTCGATGCATACCATGAACCAGATCGACGCTATAAAGGTGGAGAGGAAGGACGCGGACCGAGAGGAGGAGAGAAGGATGCGCGTGATAGTCCGGCGCGGTTGACGGAGGAAGAGGCGGCGGGCGAAGAGAAGGCGCGGGAGGGTGTGCACCTGCGCGGGAAACGAAAGGAAAGCGTTCGTGGACGTCAATAAAAGCCGCTACCGGGCGACGAGCAACCGAGTGCTCACCGGAAGGTAGATCATCATCGCCGTCCTCCAAGCCTTCAACCACCGGTACCCTGCGTTTTTCCAGCAGCTCCCTCCACCGACGCCGCAGTGCACGACCTCGCACGGCACGCCGCCCATCTCGCCGCGACCGCGCAGCCCGGAGGCGCCTTGGAGGACGAACTTGGGGGAAGTCCGATCGTCGGTCGCGGCCGCCGCCTGCCGCTTCATCTCCCTCGCCTCCTTCCTGCCAGGCGGAAGCAGGACGGGCTGGCCCCAGCTCCTGGGCCTGCCGAGATGTTCTGACAAGTCTCCCAGCAAAGCGGCCACGCGAGGCGAGCAAGGCTGACCGTACTGCCACCGGTCCGTCGCGGAGAGGCCCAGCTCGCGGGTGCAGGGAGCGTTGGGCCCATAACGGATGACACGGAGGGTCTGGAGGAGACGCTTGTCCATCGAAGAGAGGGAAGAGATCCTGGCGGAAGAGACGGTAGACGGACACGGTGAGCGCCGTGTCGTCCACATCGCTCGCGTCCACGCATGCACTGGCCACTTGGCAATCTTCACAGACTCACCACTTGACGTAACTGGGGGGCAAGTTGTAAGGATGGTAGAACCAGGACCACATGATGATTGCTGCGATAGAGAGAGAGAGGCGACGACCGCAAGATCAGCCTTTACATTATAAACCTCCACTCAGGGCCAGAGTCTGCTCACCACAACTAGCGATAAATACAGCGCTGTCGCCATGTTCCATGACTTTGCCGACCGCGATGGCCTTGCACCTTTGCACGAAACTCGTCCCCAGCAAAGCCGGAGCGGAAGAAGCTGAGGCGGCTCTCACGCCGCTCGCCTGCGCGTTGGACGGTGACGATGAAACGGAGAGCGGAGGAGGACGATGGGGGGAGGGTTTGGCGAAACGGAAGAGCGTGTCTGCGGCACGGACGAGGACGAAGAGGGTGAGATCGAGGGTGGCAGAGGGGTTGGGGACGGGAGGAAGGGGGGCGAGGATGGCCGTCGTCGTGGTATTGGCGTCCGTATCGGTATTGGCTTCGATGTGGGCGCTTTCCGTCGCTTGCATGTGGGCGGACGAGGAAGAAGAGGGAGCGCGCGGATCGACGGGCGAGGTGGAGTGCGATGGCGAGGGCGAGGGCGTGACGTAGGCCGACAGGGCGGTGAGGGGGTAAAGATAGTGGCTCGAGGGAGGGTAGGGAGTCGGAAGGACAGGTGTCGACGACTCGTCGCTGCCGCTGCCGCGACCGGGGCTCGCGGACTCGCCTCGAGGCGGCGGCGGACGAGGTGGGTGGAGCTGGCGCGACCGCGGGGTGTCCGACTTGCGAACGGGTGTCCTATAGCCGTGACGCTGGTACCACACGAGGGCGAGACAACTGGCGAGCGTGCTCGTGGCGAACGTCGTCATCGCTCTCGCCCCCGCCGCGGATGCGAGCGAAACGCCACCCGTCGCTGTGTACTTGCTCCGCGCGGCAGGGGGACGGGAACGAGGATGGGAGACAACGAGCGAGACGAGTTCGTCCAAGAGGGCCCATACGAGCATGGCGAGGGCGCAGCTGGCAGCGAAGCCGTCGGGGCCGTGCGCGTCCACAAGGGTGGTCCCGACGGAGGAGAAGAGCGAGGAGAGGGACTGCAGCGGCCGGTGGGTGGGATGGCCGAGGGCGAGCGTGGGCGTGGAGCGCTGGGGGTGAGACTGCGCGTCGACATGTCCATCGATGTTGGCGTCAGTTCGAGGTCCGGCCCCGGCGGCGGCCGGCTGCCCACGACGGCCATCGCGCTTTGTGGCAGCTCTGACGGCGCGAAGGACGAAGCGGAGGAGGAGCTTGACGACGGGGGGTACGACGTCAATGGCGTACCCGACGGCGTACGCCTTGAGGGCGGGAAGGAGGAGTCGGAGGAGGAGCAAGGCGGTCTTGCCCCGGGCGTCGTCGAGCCGGCGAGCAGACGAGCGCGGGGCGGCGGCGGCCATGGTGGGATGCGATGGCGGCATCCGCGGGGGAGGTCTAGTGCAGAAAGGCGGAGCGCTGGTGTACGAAGAGAATGGGGGGCTCTATCAAATCTACCGAGGTCGAAGAGCGATTGGCCAAAGGCTGGACGCGGAGAGGCGAAGCGTCATCTGTCTGAAGCGTGGTGGTGGTGGTGGTCGCCGCCGTCGCCTTCGCCGTCGTCGTCCACTTCGCCGTCGTCGTCGTCGTCGTCGTCGTCGTCGCTGGGAAGAAAGGACGTCCGGGACGAAGGCGGTTTTAGATATGTATTGTATGGATCGACGATCGAGTGGAGTCTTCCTTCGTGCCCCGGACACGGACCCGGACTCGGCGCGCATCCTCGCTTTTTGCACGTGGTACGTCGTCGGCTCATCCGGGAGGGGCAAGCGCCGGCGAGGGCCGACTAATGAGTCGGTGACCGGTACCCTTCCTACGTTCGCCAATCTCCCTCGTACCTTTTCCATCTCTCTCCACTTGGCGTCCCACTGCCTCTTCGTCTCTCATCTCTCGGCCATCCTGCCTCATCCCCTTCGCCGGTGACGCTGTAATCCGACAAGGGCCGTATCATGTCATGTCATGTCATGTCATGTCGAAGCTGTCACTCGACCGAGACAGAGCGCGTCGCGCCCGTAGTAGATTTAGATTTATTTCCCCCTCGAACACTCCCCAAAAAACCCTGGCAATCCATCAATACCCTCAAGGTCCGCCATGTTGTCCAGGGCGGAAGGGAAGGGAAGGGGAGGTAGCGAGCGCACAAGGGAGGCCTGTCTGTCTGTTTGTTTGTCTTGTCTGTGGGTGGTGGGGTGACCAGATATCTGCGATCACCGCTTTTTCGGCGACGTCAAACGCCGGCTTGCATAAATCTTAGTTAGGTCTTGCGAGTCGGGAGAACGTTCGCGGGGAGGAAAAAAGGATGACAGAAACGATGTCATGCACGTCAAGCCTTCCTTCCTCCCCTTCTCGTCTTTCTGCCTCTTCTCCTCTTGGGGGAAATGTAGCGGCTCGCGAAGTGAGAAGGGACGGACTGGATGTCGTCCTCGTCGTCCTATCTCGCCACCGACGAACAAGCACCGCTTACCACATTCCATCAGTCCACCATTCCATCGTGACCGTGCGAGTGCGCCAAAAGCGGGCAAATAAAACGAAAGACGACATTGCGAGCGAGCGAACGAACGAACGGGGGACGGACGAACCCAAGTAAGACACGAAAACGACGCGACACGACGCGCAAGCAAATATTCTTACATCCCCTTCCACCCACCGCCCATCCATCCATCCATCCATCCATCCATCCATCCATCCATCCATCCATCCATTGTCCACCGTCGATCACGCAGCTGACCCACCAGAAGCAGAAGCAGAAGCAGAAGGGCGAGAGGGAGTCGTACCGCGAGCCGGGCCATTTCGGACATCCAAAGTCAGCGGCAACGACCCGTTCTTCTTCTCGCCCTCCTTCGCCCTCCCTTTTTCCTTGCTTTTCCCTTCATTGACCTTGGACCCGCCGCCTCCGCCATCGTTCTCGTCCTTTCCAGCTTCACTCGCGCCCTCCACGTCGACCTCCATGTCCGTCCCAGCGCCCGCAACCGCACCCCCTACGCCCGCGTCGGCATCGGTAACCACCTCCTCCCCTGCGGCAGAGGCTCCGGCGCCTCCCAACCTCATCTCCAAATCCCTCACCCTGCCCTCCAAGCCCCTCACTCTACCCTCCCAAACCACTCTCTCCTCCCTCACCCTCCTCTCCACAGTCTCCTCCATAACCCGTCTCGCCTTCTCAAGCGTCGCCAACAAACTCGTACTCCGCTTGATCTGGTCTTCTAACGTCGCTTTGAGCGTTCGACTATCGGAGAGCGAATCATAGAACTTGCTAAAGAGTTCTAGGAACGACTCTCGGTTGGCGGTGTGCAAGGAGGAGCTGTTCGGAGAGCGCAGGTGCGGCGGTACCGCCGTCCGCGGTGGCTCCGCGTGCGCCTGTGTCCACGATCCCATGCCGGCGTTGGAGCTGGACGGGTGGGACGAGGAGGTGTGATGAGCGGTGTGGTGGGATTGAGAAGAACCGACGACGCTGTGAGCGTGCTGCCTGGCAAAGGTGGTCGTGTGATAAGCCGGGCTCGGCAGGACCGAGTTGGGGTGGCCGAGGCCGAGGGCATGTCGCGCGCTTAGGCCCGCCGCGGTCACCACGCCAGACGTCTGAAGGGCAGGAATAGAACCAGAATGAGCGCCGGAGGAGAATGAATGGGCGGTGTGGGGCGGCTGAGGGAGACCGCCGCCGGGGACGACGGGGGCGATGATGTGCGATGACTGCGAAGCTCCGGCGCTACGAGACACACCACCCACTGCGATTCCACCGCGCGCCTGAGAGGAAGCGACGGCGGCGGCGGCGCGCGACGCTTGAGCCGCCGCTCTCTGAGCGGCGTACCCTACGTGGTACGCCGGCGCGGACCCGGAACCGTTCTGAGCAATGGCCGCGCCGGGTCCTCGACCGTCGTGTGCCGGGTATGCGACGCCATGCGGGCCGCCATGGGCGAGGGAAATGGAGTGATGACCGTGGTGTGAGGAAGGGAGACCGGGGGGATGGCCAAAAGAAACTTTATGCGCAGGGGCGCTCTTGGCGCCTCCGCCCATCATCATCCTCCCGTCCCAGAAGCCAGAGGTGCGCTCGTGCTCGAGAGCGATCCTGTCACGGTGGTCGACGGCGAACATGGGATCGTCGGTGCCGGAGGCGAACGAGGTGGCCGAAGAGGAGGGGGGACCAGAGGTGCGGATGGTGAGTTTGCGGGCCTTGGCCTGGGCGACGTCTCCCCTTCGCCGAGCGAGGCCAGGGAGGGCAGAGCTGATCGGGGGCGGGAAGGCGTCCATGGCGCTGGCCGATGCGGCCGTCGCGAGCCGTTCCAAAGGCGGCGTCGCGGTCCGAGTCGTGGGCCCGTGCGGCATAGGCGACGAGCCGACGAAGGCGGACCGGCCGCCTTCCGAAACGGAAAGACCGGCGTCGCTGGCCCTCCGGAGGTCGTCGTGAGCACCAACGGCGAGCCTCCTGCGCTCGTCCGAGAGGTCTTGCTGCTCTCGCAACTCGCGCGTCCGTCGGGATTGCTCGTCCTCGTAGGGCGAAGGCGCGTACGGAAGCGGGGTGCGCGAGGAGACGGGAGTTGCGGAGGCGGAATGAGAGTAGGTGTAGTGCGCTTGGGCGGGGAGGGGAGGCAGCGGGTGGTGACCGTAGGCGGGGTTGGGTGCTTGGGGCGAGGAGCTGTAATGGGGACGGTCGTGGGAGAGGCCGCCATGGTTGCCGCCAACGGCGCGTGCAACGGCCTCGGCTTGCTCACGCTGGGCGGCGCCGGAGATGGTCACCCTCCGACGCTTGCTTCCGCCGGAGCCGGAGCCGGAGCGGTTGAGGATGCCGGGAGGGGGAGCGGGCGCGAGTGCGCCGGCGCCGTTGCCGGACGGGTGCGGAGGGGGCAGGCCGAGGCCTAGGGCTGATGTTGAGGAAGCGGAGAAGGATGACCGTCGATCTTCTTCGCCGGCGTACCCACGGACGGGCGGTAGGTTGCGGGAAGAGGAGGTGGGGTGATAGCGGTGATGGTGGTGGTGGAAAGGATAAGACGCCGCGACGTCTCTACTGGCTCGGTAAAATTCGGAAGGGGGCGAAGAGGGGTGAGATGGCTCGGTCTTGATGACGATGGGAGACCTGTGCGAGGAGAGAGAGCGAGAGGAAGAGAGAGATATGCAAACCGAACGAAAGGAAGTCGGGCGAGGCGAGAAGGGAAAGGGAAAGGAGGAATGCTCACCGATCGCCGGCGCTGTCCAGCTCATCGCTCTCGTCCGGCTCGTCCCCTGCGCCGCCGGGCCGTGCGCGATGGCCGATGTCGTCATACCTCCTCTTTCTCGATGACGACGGCAAGGCGGGCGCATCAGGCGCTCCCCGTGCGAGTGCAGACGCGGCGCTGGGGGAGGGCGGTAGGTCGAGGGGGCGCGAGTGCTGGGCTGCGGAGGAAGGGGAAGGGGTGCGGTGGGCGTAGGGAGCGTGGGAGGGGTAGCGGGAGGCGGCGGCGGTGGAGGAGGAGGCGGAGGCCATGGCGGACGGGGGGGACGAGGAGCGTGCCTAGCTCGGCGACGCTCGGCGATGTGAAGATGGGACGGAGGGGAGTGGGATGTGTACTGGGGAGAGTAAGGAACGGTGGGAGGGGTGGTGGTGGCGAGGAGGGAGTGGTGGTGAGGGTGATGGTGATGGTGATGATGATGGTGGTGGTGGTGGTGGTGGTGATGGCGGTCACGACGGGTGTCGAGGCCGAGCGAGCGAGGTCAGGTCGCCGTTGCCGTTGCGCGTGCCGACGGAATCAGCTTGGACCGTGTTCCATCAAGGGCGGGTCGGGCGTCGTCGTGCGTCGGTCGTCTTGTCTTTGTCGGTTGGGCTGGTTGCTCGTTTGTCCGTGTGTCCGTCGTCTGTTTGGCTGATGGCTGCTGTTGGTTGTCTACCTGCCCTCGCCCTCGCCCGTGCCATCTGCCGTCTGCTTGCTTGTCTATGTGCTTCCTTGCCCGCCTCGCTCGCCTCCTCCTCGCCTTTCCTCCTCTTTCTCCCGCTTCCTCCGCCCACGCCTAGCCTAGCCCCGATCTCAAGTTTCAGTCTCCCTGCGCCCGGCCGAGCGCCTCCGCCATCTACTGCGGCACCGCTCCGTTCCATCCCCTTGCCCGACACGTAGCTACATATAGCTAGCTCCGTCCGACCTGCGCCCGCCCCTGCGCTGTGCACGTGACTGCATGTGACTTTGCATCACCCACGTCCCCCTTCCATGCTTGGCAGGCCGGCCTGGCTGGCGGCTGGGCGCACACACTACTTGTGCCTCGTCCGGCTCAGTCGAATTACATAATGACCACGCCACGCCCATGTCCTGTATGCCCTGTATGCCCATGTCTCGCGCCACAGCAATAGCAACACCGATGACTAAGGCTTGGGCTCGGGCTCGATCGGGCTTGCTTGGTGGGCTTGATCGCTCATCCTCGTTCCCGCCCGGCGCTGCCAGCCCGTCCCGTCCGTTGCCGTCGCCGTCGCCGTCGGACCCGGGACCCGGCCTCGCTCTGCCTGGCTGGCGGGCTGGCAGGATGAGAGTGAAACGAAATGAGATGGGACAGACCAACGCTTGCATTTCTTCCGCCTTCCCTTCCCTTGCACCAGACGCCGTCGAATTTAGAATGGGAAAAGTCGACAGACGGCGTCGCTCGCTGCTCGCTCGCCCACCCTCGCTCCCCTTTCGTCCTTGCCAGCGCCGCGTGACCCCAACGCGCACATCGTCCGCGCCCTCTCCGTCACACACGTGCCGCCCATCGTGCACGTCCCTCCCTTCCTCCTATCCTCTATCCTCTACTCTTCCACATACGTCCTCTTGTGGTTATGTAAGCCACCTAGCGTGTGGACGCCGCTCGTCGCCGCGACGCGACATTGAGCTGCTCCTTCTCCTTGCGCGGGCAACTCCATGCGGGCCGAGTGAGCAAGCAAGACACGCCGGCCTGCCTGCTAGCTTGCTTGCTGGCTGGCGGGAGAACGACGGCGGCGCGCGCCGCGCCCCCCCTGGCAGCAGACGGATGGACGGACGCGATGCGATCCGACGCGAGACGGTCAGGGTCGCCCTTTCGAGCTCTTCCTACCGGGCAGGCTCAGATGAGATCGCGCCGGATCTATCTACGTACGACCTTTTCGCTTTCGCTTTTCCTTAGTCGGTTCGCCAAAGACACGGGCGCGGGGGTCGATCTCGCTTTCGATTTCGCTCCCATCCATCCTTCTAGAACAGCGTGATATTTGGTTATGCACACCCCGAAGGAGGGTACGTGTACGTCGTAAGCGCGTACCGTACGTACATGGGTAGACAGACGAGAATACCGTCCTCTTGACGCCGTCTCGGCGCGAAAACGTCTCGGCGAGAGGCCTTCCATCCAGCCACTTCGAACACGAACAGTGCCCATCCCGTCCATCTCGATATGACCCTCTCCTTCGCCCTGTCACGTCAGCTCGCCAGCCACACCGCACACTCACCGCGGTCGTCGATCGGCCGTCGGCGCATCGATCCGATTGATCTCGACCGGACCGAAAAAACTCTTTCTCCGACCCCACGCCCTCTCCTGTCACCTCCGCACCTCCGCGGCGCACCCCACCAGCGCCCACCGCCGCGATATGTATGTACATATATATACACACGCACACATATGTATATGTATGACGAACACAACCCATTTGCCGCAGCGGCGTCGAACGCCAGCCGTGCGGAATGGGGACGGGACGGTAAGACACCGTCGAGTTATGAGGAGCGCGCTCCTCACGACCTCGCCGTCCCGCAGCTATCTGGCTGGATGGCTTCCGTAGTCCTTGCCTCGTCGACTAACAGTGGTTTTGAAATAAATAAATTGCTCCGCGTAGGCGGGCGGGCCAACCAGCCGCCCGGCAAGGCAAGGCAAGAGTGGCGGCGGGGCGCAAACATCTTAGTTACAAGGGTAGAACAAGGTCCGCCCCAAGATGCGTGCATATCCTTTCTACGTCGCTCCCCGCGATCGTCGTTCTAAATCCCCAAGGTATCTATCCATCATCATCGATCATCACTCGTTCTGCCGGTGAACCCTCTCTTCGCTTCGGCGTCCAGCTCTGCTTTTCCCGCCCCGTCGCCAGAGCCGAAGACGGGCTTGTCGTCGGGGAGGACGAACAGCGAGGTATCGTAGTTGCGCTTGTTGAACACGGTGTACTCTCGTCCTGTCCAGCGGCAGAACACCCACGTCGCCGCCGCACGGAAAGCGAAGGCGACGAAGGACCAGCCCACAGACCCCTGCGCGAAGCGAACGAACGAGCGAAGCAGTGGACGAGTCAGGGCTGTGTGCCGCAAATCGCGTCCTTCGGCGTGACAGGCCGCCGGCGCTGGTCAAATCGTATCCCGGGTTAGAGAACGGGCGACTCACCAGAGGGGCGCAAAGGAAGGCGCCGAGGACGGAGTAGTCTGACACGTAAAGATCCTATAAAGGCAAAAAGAAAACATGGGGCGATCAGTATCCATCCGCTTCGCATCCGACTTTCACCGCGCACTGACATTGGGCAGAGTGATGAGCTTGCCCCCTTCATAAGCGCTGCCGAGGTAGATCGTGCCAAAGATGAAGACGGTGAAGAAGCCACCCATTGCGCCTACGAAGACCTGGTGAGCAAAGATGGTGGTTCGAGCGTGCGAGCGGTGGGAAGAGATGTGAGCCGACGGTGCGTGTCAAAGGTAGACGGAACGAGTAGCACCGTGTAGGAGACTCACGTCGAATCCGTTCAGGAACCAGAAGTGGTCGACCAAACCCAGCAGAGGGGCCGGCAACGCAGCTGTGCGATGGAGCGATCCGAAATGACATGAGAGAGCGGCTCTGTACAGTTTCATTTCTTAAACGCGGTCGCTTCACGAAAGACAAACTCACCCGCGGCGCCCAAATCGGCGATCAAGAAAACCTCTAGGATATCGACGTTCTTGACGGCCAGCACGACGCTAGGCACATTGAGCGCAAGAAGGAGGACGCGACTGACGACGAGCGGCACGCGGTTGAGGAACACGTCGTTCTGAAGCGTCGAGATCTGAGCGCTCTGCAGCGTGTCGTAGGCGGAGCAACTCAGGGCGCTTGCGAGAACGAGGATGATACCCTGAACCCAGTCGGGTAGGGTTCCCAGGACGATGAAGAACGTGTCCGAACCATCCGACTGGCCTTGCACCCAAAGGCCGGACCATTGTGCAAGAGGGCCGGTGACGCCGACGAGAAAGCAGATAGCGAAGAGAATCGGAGTAGCGATGATCACGCTAACGTAAAGGTCCTTGTTCGAGCGAGACGCGAAGGCGCGCTCTGCATGTGGACGTAGACCCGAGCCGGATGAATTAATCAGCCGCGACGCCTCCACGTCAGCCCACGATATCAGCGCATATCCCACTTACGCCAAAAGCCTTGGTTGAACATTTGACTGAAGATGAGCGCAGCGGGAAGGATGTACCACAGCTGTCCGCCAAGCGAGTGGCCCTTCGTCAGACCCGAGCTTTCAACGAGGTCTGGTTGGATTTTCAGCTTGACGCCGAAAGCAACTGTGGCCATGATCTACAGAAATTCAAGCCGATAGATGTATAATCAGAGACCCAGACAGCAAACTCAAGAATGGAATCTAGCTCTGCCTTCTGCTCACAATAAAAATCATCACGACTACGCCTTGCACGTTGTCCGTCCACAAACTGGCCTTGAAACCTCCATAGGTGGTGTAGATGGTCGTGGTGATGGCGACGATCAGAGCTGCGATCGTCGGGTCGACTCCGCCGAGGGAGCTGACCACGTATCCGTACGTATTGAGCTCGGTGATCCTGAGAGGTGAGTAAGATGTGGAGACCGCTGCTAATGAGATGAAGGAGACGCGGACCAGATATGGAGACTGTCGGGACCAGAACCCACATGAAGCACAGCATAAACCCGCAGAATATAACGGCCGCCAAAACGCCAACAGGCCAACCGAACCGCCTACGGATGTACTCGGAGAGGGTGAAGCCGTCTGGACACTTGCGACGGATGGCCGGACCGAGCCATGCAAAGGCCCAAAGAGGCACGACGGTGGAGAAGCAGTAGGCGCTAAGCCCAAGCAAGCCGGCCGTAGGGATTACGGCCACTTGAGGATATCCGAATAAGAGCGAGGACGACATGTCTGTTTAAAGCGTTGGGGCAGAAAAAAGAGAAATGATAAGTTCGATGGAGCCCTACCTTCCCAATGGGGAAGGCGCGGGGGACAACAAAAACGAAGAGAGAACGCGCCAGGGAGCGCAAAAGGAGAAGTGAGGCCGTCTTCAACGGACACTCGGGAAAGAAACAAAAGGAAAAAAAAAGGCAGCAGCGTTCCCTTCGCGAGCATTGTCTCGATCAGGTCATTAACGGTGTACATCTCAGCCCGCGCCTCTGTCCGACGTTTTCTTCCAGCCCGAGTCCCCTAAGAGGCGCACAGGCAGGGTCGAAATGCGTCGGACATGAGGGGACATGTCCTTTCCCTGGCTTCAACTCTGGACTAATCCAAGAGAGATGCAAGCAGAAAGAGCACGCGCGAGCACCCGCAGCGGTTGCCTTTCCGTTGTCTTCCCTCTTTTCCCGACCCAATCCATCGACGCCTCTGCCGGAGAGGCGAAGACGGAGCGGACAAGGAAAGAAGGAAAACCGAACGGAGAAGAACGAGGCGAGAGGGAGGCAGAAGAGATGATGTGCACGTCACCGTCATGGATACCCTATACGAAGATGCGAGCCTGGGCTATTGCATTTTGCCAATTGCAGGATGGAAGACGACTGTGGGAGAGGAGGTAGGAAAGAGATACGCGCTCGAAGCGATCCAGTTCAGCGAGAGTGGGAAGGCTGAAAAAAACAAGAGATGAGATGGACGGTCAGAGGTCCAGGATCAGCTGCTATTCCGCGGGTCCAGCGTTGACGCACCGCTCTGGCTACGAATGCCGCTGAGGAAGTCGACCTTGCTCTTGACTCTGTAACCGGCGTACAGCCCTACGAGCATAAAGCCGCAGAGGCTGCAGTACACGAGTGCGTTGGCTTGTTGAACTGTTAACATGGTGTGCGGGTTAATGAGGAGATGGGGAATGTGAAATGAGGTGAACGAGAAGGAGAAGCGGGAGGGAGGATGGAGGAGAAAAGGTTGAGGCGAAAAAAAAAAAGATAGAGACGCCCGATAAAGAAAAGCAGCTGATCAGGAACGACGCCGACCCGCGGGACCTTAACCCTAACCGGCGTCTTTCAGGGCCCGGCATCCTACCGCAGGCTTGACAGCTTGGCCCGGCCCGGGCCGTGTCCGAAGGAAGGAAAAGACCGCGACGCTTGTACACTGCGAGCGAGGTTCGATAGAGCTCAGCTGCTTGTGAAGTCAGAAAGCCTCCACTCTCAGACGACGATGACGGTCGCAAAATTTCTAGAGACAATCCAGGATCTCTCTGCGCTTGTCGACAAGTACGACAATTTCCTGTTTGGTGAGTCCAGGTGCGCCTTGGACGCATGCGATGCTCCTCAGGGCGGCTTGGCTCACCGATCACCACGCTTCCTCCGTTATTTTCTCGTGGTCTGACCGTCTCCGACAGACTGTGATGGAGTGTGAGTGGAGTAAGCCGAGAACTTTTCCCGAGACGGAAGGGAGGTATCTCGCACGGTCATGCTGCAATGAATCCAGCTGACTTGGAGAGCCAAATTTCTTTCTCCCCGTCAACACATGGACGGGGACCTTGATGTAGTCTCTGGTCGGGAGATGACACGATAAAGGGGGTCGTCTCTGTGCTCGAGAAACTCCGTAAGCGAGGTAAGCGTGTGGTCTTCCAAGTTCCTGCCGGAGAGGGCGAGCGAGCGCAAAGCTGCAGCTCGCCTTCTCCCGGCTTTTCGCCTGCCTTTCGCTGGTCATTCGCTCGCGGAAGACATGCCAGCGAGCATCACTCTTACACGGCCTATAACCTTCCTCATGTTATTCTTATCTCAGGAAAGAACATTGTTTTCGTCACCAATAACGCTACCAAATCTCGAGCGGCGTTCAAGGAGAAATTTCAGAAATTGGGCATCAAGTCGGATGTGGTGAGTTGGTCGCCCAGTTCGATCCTGTCCGGTCTGACGGGGACGCATGCCATTTCTCGGTGTATCGCTGGGCGTGGGAAACGATGAACGGGAAGTCTCCTTTTTCTCCTCGCTTCCTGAATCTCCTTTCAGGACGAGATCTTCTCCTCAGCTTACGCCTCAGCGGCTTACATTAAACACAACCTCAAACTACCGTCGGACAAGCGCGTCTATGTCATCGGCATGTCAGGCATCGAGGAGGAGCTGGACGCCGAAGGGGTTTTGCACACCGGTGGAACGGTGAGGAAGTGGGCAGAGGCAGAGCAGGTTGGAGGGCAAGCTGCCGCTTTTAGTTGAAACTAACATAATACACTCTCCCTTGTTCTTTCCTCGACTTTCCGGCACCCCCTCAAGGACCCAGCAGACAACGTCTTCCTTCCTGCCCTCGACTTCTCCTCCATCCGCCCCGACCCAACAATAGGCGCGGTTCTCTGCGGCTTTGACATGCACATCAACTACAACAAGCTCGCCAAGGCTTATCGATACATCATGGACAACGACGGTTGTTATTTCATATTGACGAATGACGACTCTACTTTCCCTACTGGACGGGGCACTTTTCCAGGTGAGTTTGAGGATATCGCCTTGGGGAGCACGTCTGCAACCACAGGGCGAAGCGATGACCGTCTCGTTGCATTGGAACTTTGGCGATCAGGCGCAGGCTCCATCTCCGCACCTCTCCTCGTCTCTACGAAAAAGATGCCCATTATCGTCGGCAAGCCGCACCCCACCATGCTCGAGTCTATTTTGAAAAAGTGCGTCTACTTAGTTTCGTCCGCTAAAGGGAGAGGGGGTTTGGGGTTGTCCAAATTCCCCTCCTCGATGGCTATGTCACTCGCGGGATCCTTCGATGCTGACGAGGTAATATCCCCCTTCATCACTAAACCCACCGCCCACCTCGCTCTGTCCAATCTGTTGTTCCCTTATCCTTTCCGCTCCATATACGCAGGAAGCACTTCGACCGTTCCCGAACCGTCATGATTGGCGATCGGCTGAACACTGACATCGAGTTCGGTATCCGCGGTGGCATCGATACCGTGCTCGTCCTTACCGGTGAGTGGGTGATTCTCCCGATGGCGGCCCGTCGTCCCGTCCGGACGGCGCCTCCTGATCGGACCCGACCTAATCGGAATCACCTCTCGCTCGCCGCCTTCCTTCCTTGGCACAGGCATCTCCACCCGAGCAGACGCAGAAGGCCCGGAGGCGAAAACGGTGCCGACGTACATCATGAACAGTCTCGGCGACCTCGACTCGCTGGAATGAATAGTCGGACGGAGGAATGTAGAAGCAAACACGTAGATAAACGCAGAAGGTGCGGTTGGGGTGCGGTTGGGGCGAGGGTTGGGATAGATCGGTACGCGGCTTGTCGTATGGACCTTGCTCATGGGACCTGAATCGTCCACATGCGTGATACAGTCAGACAGAGGAAGACTGTTGCTAACAAGTCCGTCTTGAAGCGCATATTGTAGAACAATGAGAGAGCTTTTTTCTACCGTACTCCATTGAATTGCTTTAAGTAAACGATCAGGCAGCCACGTCTGGCAGATCGCCGAAGCGATACATGCCCCAGGCCTGTGAACGAGGCCGACAAGAACTTATTTAAGAGACTGAGCGATACCCGCAACTGGCCCGACCGACGACTCACCATGCTACCTTCGTCCATGGCGAACATCTTGCTCGCCGCCTCAGTCGGCCGACTCGCTCCAAGCCCCACGAGGACGGGCAATAAGTGCTCCGGGGAAGGGTGAGCCTTGCGGAACGTGGGTTGCATGAACAATCCCCGAGCCGCCGACCAGCGCGGATCTTCCTTTTCGTCGGCGGAGACCGGGCTGGACGACGGGATGAGAGCCTCGTTGACTGCTCGCATGAACGGTCCCGTATATGGAGCGTTCAGTCCAGGTCGTTGCATGTAGGACCATATCTCGCGCTGGAGAGAAAAGAGGGACAGGCCGGGTAGACGTGGCACAGGAGGATCAATGGCCGGCCGGTGAACCAATAGCCTCTCAAAGTCGCTCACCAGGTTGTGCACGGGCATGCCACTGGCAAGAATGACGATGCCCTGGTCCCGGAGACCTCTGAGCGCCTTTCCAAGCTCCAAAGCACCTTCCGGGTCTTCTGTCCTCGGCAAGCTGACTTGGCAGATGGGGATGTCGGTGCCGCCTTGGCTGGACGAGTTCGAGAGCGTCGAGGAGGCGTTGAAGCCGAACATGGCCTTGAACGGCACCCAGACGCCGTGGTCGAGTCCTCGCTTGACAGGCTCGGCGCGGACGCCTTGAGAGCGCAAATGGGAAAGCACGACGGAGGAGAAGGAGGACGGGTTACGGGAGTGGAACTGCTGCTTGTAGTAAGAGTGGGGGAAGCCGTCTGATCAGGGCGAGCGGATTTGTCAACGACCATCTTCCCTTCCGGCGATAGATCGGAAGGAACACATACAGAAGTCGTAAACGAGCGGGTTTTTCTCGTCGATGTTGACTGTAAGAGTTAAACAGTATGGCAATGAATCAAGGCAGGTCGTGATGGACCGCCCCGCCCGCCTGCTCACCCCAGACGCCCTCAGGAAGCTCGTCGGCTTGCCAGTGAGCGCTAACGACGACGATACCCTTGGGCTTGACTTTGTCCGTGAGCTCCTTGCCCATGGCCACCCACGCCTTGTGTGCAGGATGATCGAACTCGAAAAGGGTTGGAGGACCGCCGTGAGATTGACTAAGTCCGGTGGGGAAACGAAACTCGCGGTTGGGTCAGATCTGGATATGAGCTTTGTCGACCCACTCACAAATACACCGGTACCCTCTGCCCTGACGTGTCCTCGTTGGCCGCAGACATGGCCACCAAACTAGATGCTGATTTGGAGGGAAGTGAAGAAGCTGGTGAGGCTATGGACGAGCGTTGCGAGGGCTGAGGCTGAGGCACGACGGAGCGAGAGAAGCGAGCGAAGAAGGAAGCTGATGGCCGAGCCACTTTGAAATCGGAGAAAGAGAGCGCAAAATAAACGGCGAGAGCGAGGACGAGGGCGGACAAGGAGGCGCGAACGACTGAAGACATGGGTTGTACGCAAGATAAAGAGAACCGTCGACCGACCTCGACGTCGACATCGTCTTCAAACGTCGAGCTCGCCCCGGACGGACGTTACGTAAGATCAACGGCCGAGAGCCGGACATTAGACGACAACGATCTGAGCCGAACATCCGGTCGATCACCTCTTCTCGCTCACCACGACCCGCCATGGAAGCCGGGGACGCACCGGCGGCGATGGCGACGGCAGATGAGGCCAAGGAGAGAACGAGGAACAGGATCAAGTTTGAGACCGACCTCGAGGTGAGCTACCCGAGTCGCGACGTCTTCGACCTGGCGCACTGAGAGCCCCCCGTCCCTTGTTCGTCGACGCAGTTCTTGCAGAGTCTCGCAAACCCTCTCTATCTGCACAGTGAGTCGGCCCTCGCCATCCTCTCCTCCGCATTGGAGCAACCCTCCACGCTCAGCTTCGTCTTCTTCTCAATGGACGACCGAAAGCGCTTGCCCAGCAGAACCGGTTCGAGGATCCCGCGCTTCTCAAGTATCTCGAGTACCTCAAGTACTGGCAGCGCCCCGAGTATGCGCGCTTTGTGATGTGAGCTTACGGATGGAAGGTCAATCCGAGAGGTGAATGGCCATTCGAGGCCGGCTGACGTGAACGACTGACCGTGCCAACCATCCGCATTTTTTTCTTCCCCGCAGCTTCCCACAAGCCCTCCACCATCTCGACCTCCTCATCTCTTCGCCGGATTTTCGGGCCGCCCTCAAGCATCAAGAGACAGCTCGCTTTCTGGCGACGCAGCAAGAAGGACACTGGGCAACATGGTGAGGATATGCTTGTGTCACGTTCAGCCGGTGCTGCTCTTCCGTCAACCTTTCTGAGCTGAGTCCCTCCATCGCCGTCGGGCCTTGGCCAATCTTCAGGCGCAACGACTCGATGGACGAGGCAAAACGGCGTACCAGCGGCGGCGACGCCAGCATCTCACCAGCCGGTTTTGATGGCGAAGAAGCGGCGTTCTGAGCGGTACCTGTACATCCCGCGGAGCGAATGCACTCATCCTTCCGGGTCGATTTCATATCCGAGTCGTCGCACGGGAACGTTACTGCGAGAAACGATCCCCTCCTAGATTCTGTGGGATGATCTGGACTGTGGTCAGTGGCTAGGGCGCCCACAGTGTGGATGTGGATGTCCTGGCTTGTATTTGTAGCGATGATTGACTATAATCAGAACCGACGCGTTGCGAGTTTCACGGTAGTCGGCACTTCAACCTCTTGCAGGACGTTTTCAGGTTGCTGAGTATTACAGTTTTAGACACCATAAGGCCACTTCTTCCTTCACTCCCACCGCCAGGAGAGGGTGGCTCTGTGGTCGAGCGCTCGAACCTCGACCCTGCGGTGTGAGAGCACAAACTGCAGGAGCCCAGGTTGGAGCTCAACCATCTTCAGTCTTGACCTCGGCCACCCCAAGAAAGGCAAGTCATCACCATGGAAGGATCAGCCCACTAATATTGCATCCGGGCAGCTCTCTCCCTTTGCACCTGGCTGCTAGTCAGTGAGAGTTCTTCTGGGATATCTGACGGGCGAAGGGATGGGCGCTAAGAGCGTAACGGAAGAACGCGACGTCACTACGAAGACTTTCAATCTGTTGCTCCATTCCAACTTACACACTCTCTTTTGCTGGACAAGATGACACAGATTCAACAGGCTGTGCGAATAGCCATGGAAACGCACAACAGCGAGCGTCACATGAGATCATGTCTCCAGGGAACTGACGCAAGGCACTGCCAGGAGAGCAGAGAGGAGACATCGATACGCGCGCCTCCATCTCACCCCACGACGTCATCAGCAGCACAGGGATCTAGTTACATGCTGGAATACGCAGTCAAAGAAGCTGGCCGACGGGATTCAGCCCCTGCGTTCCGTCCGTGTCTCGGTACACCAGCCTGCCGCGCAGGAACGTCTGTCGGACGATACCTTGCAGGCGCTTTCCTTCATATGGACTGACCTTGTTCTTGAACTGGAGCCGATCTTTTGTAACCTGACGTAGTCGACATAGCGAAGAAACGAAAAATCATCAGAGCATCTCCATGGACGGGGAAAAACTAAGATTAAACGACGCTCACCGTAAAGTGAGCATGCGGATCAAACAAGACGAAGTCGGCGTCGGCGCCCTTCTTCAGTGCGCCTTTCTTGCCTTCCAAACCTGCCTGCTTGGCCGGCTTCTCCGAGCACCAGCGGATGATCCTGTCCAACCCCACGCCGCGCCTCTGCGCTTCCGTCCACATGAGGCTCAAGCCCAGCCCGAGGCTGCCGATGCCTCCCCATGCGCCCATGAAGTCGCCTTTGTCCATTTTCTTGAGTTCGACGACGCACGGTGAATGGTCGCTCACCACGTAGTCGATCTCTTCGTCCAGCAAAGCTTTCCAGAGCGCCTCGCGATTCGACGAGGAGCGGATGGGAGGACAGCACTTAAAGTCACATCTGCTGTCGGGGACGTCTTCGGCATCGAGACAGAGGTAGTGAAAGCAAGTCTCTACGCTCAGCTTCGGCGCATTACCCTTGCGCGCATCACGGAGGAGCAGGAGCGCCTCGGAGGCGGAGAGGTGGACGATGTGTGTGCGCACGGACGGATGACGGGCCGAGAGCTTTGCGACTAAGGCGATGGCGGCGGATTCGGACGAGGAGGGGCGGGAGCGGAGGAACGTCGAGTAGACGTTTGGCGGGCAGCTCGAGTCGGGACCCACGTCTGGCAGATCTTTTTCAGCGTGAAACATGAGCAGCGAGTCTGTTCCCTAGAAGACGGTCCAGAAAAGGATGAGTCAGTGTGACCATCGTCGAGAGAAGGAGATTTCGTCCGGCCTGGCTAAGCAAATACTTGCGTGTAACACTCACCTCCAGCTTGCTGAGAGCCTGGTCAATATCCTCCTCATCCACGTGAGGGAACTCTTCCACCCCGCTCGGAGCCATGAAGCACTTGAATCCCCGGACCCCGGCTTTGATCAGCGGTTGTAGATCGTCCTGAGCAAGGAGGAAAGATTAGGACGTGAAGGAGATTAGGCACCCCTGATCGTTCTCACCCTGTCTGGTTCCAGCTGGGACGGCTCACCTGATTACCAGGGATGGCGCCCCCCCAGAATCCGACGTCAGCCCAGCACTTGCCTCTTGCAGCCTGCTTCTTGACCTCAAGATTCTCAACGGTGGTGGTGGGCGGCAAGGAATTAAGAGGCATGTCGACCAACGTGGTCACTCCGCCGCTGACCGCCGCTTGAGTTCCAGTAGCGAACCCTTCCCAATGCGTGCGTCCGGGCTCATTAAGGTGGACATGAGCGCTGTCGAAGATGAGAGAGAAAAGATAGCGAGCATATGAGTGCCCAGGCTGTCGTCCTAATCGCTTCTGTGGACGACTCACTCGACCAGACCAGGCAAGACCACGAGCTCACCGGCATCGATCCAATGCTCGTCGTCCTTTATCCTGCCCCCATATTCGCTTCTGGCCGCCCGACCAGGTCTCACGTCGGTGTAGGTTCCCGTCGCGAGGTCCACCTCGAGCGTCGCTGGCTCGGGCCCAGCGGCTCCGGGGAGGAGGACGCGGGAGCCTGTGACTACGAGGAGATCGGTGGGAGTCGCCATGAGTGGCCAGACCGAGAGAGTTGTTTGGAGAAGCTCGGGGCGAGGACGAGCTGGTTGGAGATGGTGGTGTGTGTGGTATTGCCGTCCTCGACGGAAGAAGATAAGCCGCCCCGCGACGTCCTCTCCTCGGCCAATTCTCGGATACGCCGAGACGCGTCGCAGAGCGTCTGTAGGCCTGGCATGGGCAATGCACCCCAAGGATTGCCACTCCTTGCGCATGACGAGCTCGATGTTGGACGGTCCATGTCATTAATATAACACCATCATGTCTCAGAAATCAGCCCCCCACCAAAAGACAATGTACCGTCGAGATTTCCTCTTGGATATCAGGGATGGGGGAAGATGAACTGGGGACTCGCAAATTTTGTTGTAGGCGCGAAGTCCGAACCTCTACCGGTGGGCAAAAAAAAAAATAAAGATATAGTACGAGCACAAACCCGCGTGCCCTCTCCGGCGTACTCTAATCGGAAACGATGGGAAAGGGGGGGGGGGCAGATGTTCGGAAACGAAAGGACCTTGGGAACATCGACGATGAGGATGCGAGATGTGAAAACATGAACGAAAGCCGATCAAACTTCTCTAGCCGGATCAGACGCCGGGGGCCGGCGGGACGCTGGTGATCTTGGTGTGTCGGAAGGCGATGATGATCAGGAGGCCGAGGCCGGCGGCTACGACCAGCTCGAGCCAGCTGCGGATGTAGAGGTTGGTCGGTCCATCAGCGCTCGTCCTTTCTTTTCTTCACCGCCACGTACAGCGGCCACTTACATCCATTGGAAAGCCTGCAACAAAACGGCGTCGAAGCCGGCGCGTAATTCCTGGGTGTCCAACAAAGCGGCAGAGCTACCGCCGAGCAGCGCGTTGGAGTCAACGGCGCCGTGAAGCCCGGCGCTATCGATGAACTTTTGCCCATGGAAGTAAGCAAGGAGCCGCCGGTGGCAATGCCAATGAGAGCGCCGAAGGTGGTCGCGAGCGCCAGGAGCGAGCCGCCTTGGGACATTTGAGACGGCAAGAGAAGGAAAGAAGACGTCCTCACTCAAATTGCAGAGCGCTCCGGCTCCTAGACCGAGAATGATCCCGTACCCGTAGATAGTAACGTTGGGTATCGTGGAGTTGACCGTGTACAGCAAACCGCCGCCAACAGCGCTCAGCACGGCGCCGAGAGCCATCCACGGTGACCACCAACCCCATAACTGGGCGGCGAGGAAGAGGACGTGCGTAAGCTGGCGTGAGAGACAAAGTCGGCCGCGGATGACTTTGCTCACCTCGACGAAAAAGCCGCAAAGCGCGACGGATATGGTGCCGAAGACGATGAAGGGTAGCAGTTGGACGGCAGCTCTAATCGCCGAATCACTATGAAGGACGAGACGAGGAATGAGTAGGACGTCCGTTTGGAGACGCGAAAGGAGTCTCTGCACTTACACGCAGCAACTCGAAGAAGATGGGAAGGAAGTAGGGCGGGGTGAGGGCGACAACGCCGCCCATGACAGTCTGGACGAAGAGTAAGGAGATGTTGCGATGCTGAAGGAAGGTCTCGATGGGGAACGTCCGGTGCTGTCGCTGGAGCGTTGGCCGTATCTGGGTGAGGAAAAAGAGAGCGAAAATGAAGTGAGAGCCCACGAGCGGATTGCAACGTGGAAGAGGAAGGCAGAGCTTCAGAAGGAGGCGCCATTTTTGGGTAACTTCCGGCCAAAGATTACTCACCCGAGCACCTTCGCGGACTTTCATGAGAAGCCGGCAGTTCCGCCGACGAGAAGAGGGTAGACGAGGGCGACACATGCGCATATGCTCACGATCATTCCGAGAAAGCCCAGTGCCTGAATACGCTCCAGCAACGAGGGACGTATGCTAGTTTTTCCAGCAAGTTCACCATCGTGCAGCGGTGGAAATGATGGCAGAAGCAAAATGAGAAAAATGAAAGCCGCTCCACCAATGGGGAGGTTCAGATAAAGATCTTTCGTGGCCACGAGGAAGAGGATACAGACTTCAGTTGATCGAACAATGTGCCGTGGTAGATACCGGCTCGGTCCACCCACCCAGCGCCAGGTCGTCGTCTTGACGATACCACCCGCCATCAGAGGCCCGATCTTGATGCAGACCGCCCACCAGACAGGGACAACCATGTGTGTCTCGATTTCACATCTGTGAGCTGACCGATGAGGTAGTAGACGCCGACGAAGATGCCTGCACCTCCGAAGCCGGCGACGGCCCGTCCGGCGATCAGCATGGCCAGGCTTGACGCCGCTCCGCAGAGGGCAGCCAATCTCGAAGATGGCCAAAGACTGTAGCAAAGCCCACAGGAGTCAGAGCGGGTTGGACAGGGCGATGCGTCGAAAAAGGAAGAGCTCACGAATATGAAGATCCATTTGGCGTCGAACGAGGCGAAAACGTGTCCTAGGACAACCCACTCTTCTCATCAGCGACCATGCTTGCACCTTTACGAAAATATTACCCAGTTACCTACCCAGGCTTCCTATGCGTTAACACTTTCGAGAAAACCAAACTTTCAACGCTGCCACGAGCAAAGACGACCAAAGACGTGTTAGAGCCCTCTTCTCGCCATCGGAAGGGAGGGGAGACCGAGGGCGACACGAAGAGGGAGACTCAAAGCCCTTCCAATTATAGAGTAGAGGAAGAACTCCATAGTCAGGGTACAAAGTGTACAGCTCCAAGTTCTCATTAAGCCTTCGCATTCTTTTCCACCTTGTCCATGATTTCCTCCGCTTCCCTCGCGCAATGCTTCGTCTCCTCGCCCGCCTGACTGTGCACTTTGATCTCTCCAAAACGCCGTTTCCAAGTACGCCACCTTTCCAAAGAGTAATAGTCCCGAACGTCCGGACCGTGTGGTTTTCCGTCTCTCTCTTGCTGCAGCGGCGAAACAAGAGTGGACCACTAAAACGGATCCATTCGGCCGCGACGGGAACGAGTCTGTCCAACCTGGCACCCAGCTTTTGGTATGCCCGGGCACGGGGGTCGGGCTCTTTTTCCTCAAGAGCTAAGCTCAAGGCCACCGTGGCGTCATATGTGGAATCGTAACCGACGTCTCGAGTGAGGCGCATGGCGAAGCCATGATAACTTTCCCAGCAGCGAATTTCGTCGTCGATATCGATTTCTGGAGGGATTAGTGGGTCAAACATGAGGGGGGGGGGGGGAGTGGAAAAAGGCTAAGAAGAAGCAAACGTTGTGGGGATCAATGGAGGAGACTCACGATGCATCTCTTCAGTCATAACAGGCCCCAGCAGCGGCAGATCCTCCCAAAGCCTCGATTCAGACCCCCAGATGTTCACCCGAATCTCGCTCGGCAGATAGCGGAGCGTCTTGATCAGCTCTGCGAGCCTGTCTTGCGACGGATGCTGCCATGGAATCTGCCGCACCATCAAGCAGATGAATACCCACATCCACCAGAGAAAACTCTCGGGATCTTCCTTTTCTTCTCCTTCTATTGCGGGACGGTTCTGAGGGAAAAGACGGTGCAACTGCTGAGCGGCAGTCGTCGGCGAGACTGTGCTGGACGGCTGGAGATAGGCTTGAGGGCATCAAAATATTCTCGCTCGACGTGCCACTCGTCGTCGGGAGGTTCGAAATGGAGGGCCGCCATGTGACTGCGAAGGGAAGGGTTTGGATGTGATGGAATAGAGACAAGCACGAGCGAGCGACGTCGAGAGTATGAGACGATGACTAAGCACACGACTCCCCCGAGGCTGTGTTCACGACAGCAACTCCTGCTGCTACCGAAATATGGAAGTAGGTCGCGCTTAGCATCATCTTTGGAGAAAACGCGACGTATCGAAAACATAAGGCTTCCAGGAGCAGCTACAGAAATTAAAAACACGTTAAAAGAGTTCGGCGGACCGCCAGCCCGCCATCCACGCTCCGATCTTAGCCGCAGTCCCACGATCTACGACGACGCGCACGCCTCTGCGCCCTCTTGGGCTATCGACGGCCCAAGAGGCACCCAGGCGCTCGACGAGCAGCGCGTCAAGTGAAGCCAGATGGGATGAGAGCGGGACGGATAGTCCGAGGCTTGCGGAGAGGTCCGAAAGGGTGAGGATGACTGTCGCTTCCGGTTCCACTGCCGATCCAGTCGAAAGGAGGCGTGCGCGCTCTCCCATTTCCTCTTCCTCTGCCCTTCCCTCCTCGTCAGCTTCCGAATCAGCATCATCCCGATACTGCGTCCCTGCGACTGAGGCACCGCTATCGGTTAATCCAGCCTCCCTGACTTTCGCCTCCAGCAGCAGAGCCAAGCGAGTCTCTAACTTGGCTATCCAACCACGATAAACCTCCTCGTATGCCTTTGCCGCCGGGCTATGTGCTCTTCCGCCATGCTCGATTGACGTTCCGGAGCCGTCGCTCGCCTGTTCCTGTCCCTCGCTGGCACGGACGGGAAAGACTTCCACAGCGGCGCCTCCGAACAAGGACCTGTAAAGCACCGCGCTGCCAGGCGTCGCCGTCGTGGGCTGCGAACGGCCCGCGCCGCCTGCGCTCCGACCTTGAACGGCCGTCGTTCCTCGCACGAGCCACCACGGGAGCCACCACCAGCCTGCGAAAAGCATCCTCATGGCTATAGCCAGGCGCAAGAACAGGACCCTGGTGCAAGAGGAAGACGGAGGGCAAGTCCTGAACAGCGTTTCCTGACGACGCCGAAGTGGAGCACCGCCGGCATCGTCAGTATCATCTTGGCCGTCCACTCCTGGCCCTAGCGACGAGGAAGGACCATTGGACCCGCCACGGACGACGGCCTGGACTTGCTCCTCGACCTGCTTGACAGTCCTCACGTCCTCGCTACCCCAAGCGAGAGGTACAAGCTTTCTCCCCCTCGACTTGCCCATCTTTTTGTCAAGCGCCGCGCTCGGTGTCGATAGGTAGAGGGAGGGCAGTCGGCGCTTCTCGAGGTGCAGGACGCCGGTGCCGGCGGCCGAGCGGGTTGAAGAGGAGGGAGAAGGAGAGGAAGCAGAGGGCGCAGAAGGATAAGAAAGAGAAGGCAAGGCGGAGACTGAAAAATCGACTAGGACGTCGAAGAGATGAGGTTTCTCGAATAAGAGCGCGTCCGACGTGTCTATATGAACGAAGGAATGCAGGACGGACATGACATCGGGGACATAATGTCTATGAGTGAGAGATGGCCGCGCATATACCTCACGCTGCCGGAGAGAATTCTAGAGCGTCAACGATGACTCACAAGCAACCCAACCCCTGCGCCGCTCATCGGTTGCGTCCGCCTCCAACCTTGCGAGGTCCACCAAACCGACGCTGCCCCACACAGGCAAGGTGCGGAAAAGCTCGTACTCGTCGTCAAACGTGGATGCCCCCTTTCTTCGTTCCATCGCGACCAACCATGCAAGCGCGATGGCAAAGTCGGCCATGGGATGAAGGGGTGGTGTGGAGTAGAAGAGGATGCGCGGAGCTCGAAAGGGAAGGGGAGACTCTGAAGCCTGAGTTGATAAAGTAGGGCTGGGTATGGAGGCGAGCAAAGCAAACTTGAGAAGGACGGGTAGAAACGGGCCGAGCGTACGGGATAGGAGGGGGAGACGGAGTTGTGGATCATGTGGCTTGGGAAAGACAGAAGAGCATGACGCGGTGACAAGTTAGCAGAGCGCCCTCGGAGACGAAAGGGACGCCTTTCCAAGGAGCGATAT
Source organism: Peribolospora baueri (assembly GCA_029717555.1). NCBI lineage: Eukaryota > Fungi > Basidiomycota > Peribolosporomycetes > Peribolosporales > Peribolosporaceae > Peribolospora > Peribolospora baueri. Next base: position 171,721 of record JAMDHS010000011.1, read on the forward strand.
TCAAGAAAAGTCGGCGCACCTCGAGCTGCGTATCTGCCTGTGATCCTCCCATCTCATCGAAAGAATCTTGGTTTTGCGCACGAAGAATGTCCTCCGCAAAAGTCGTCAGAGCATCAAACCCCTCTGGCTCGTCTCCAAGTCTCCCTGCAATAATTTTCAAGCTTTCGACGTGTCTGTGGAGGGAGAAAGCTTGTTGGGATTCTGATTTTGACGACGGGCCGCCATGGGCGTCACGGAACAGAAGGCCGACGCTCGTGAGTCGCGCCCCCCTTGAGTCTGGCCTATCGTCCGGATGTTTGACAAAGACAGCCAGTCCTTGGGAGGCGGAGTCGGGGCGCGTGAAGGTTCTGCCGATTGAGACGGAAGGAGGCGGAGGCCACAAGGGGCGAGGGGGGTACGACGAGGTGAGCGGTCCGGTGAAACCCAGAAGTAGAGCAGCAGGCTCCTGGGAAAGAGCCAGGGAGAAAGCGGTAAAAAAAAAAAAGAGGGAGCGCTCCGCTCACATCACATCTTCCTCGACGAGATGCATCCCGCTCGGCAATGCTTGAAACTCGATGCCGTCCAGACTTTCGATGTCCTCCGCTTCTCCCTCTTGAACGTTTTGTTGGGTATCATGGTCGATCAATGTCGTATTCGTAGATGGATATCGATAGATGAGCTGGTTGCCTTTACGGGTATCAAACCTTATAGGAGGCACGTACGAAGAGAAATTTGAGCGTGTGAGTGAAGCCAGTACGAAGATTAGCCCTCTCCCGCAACGGCTACGAGCGCAACTACTCAAGAGAGCGGGTCACCCCTGTTATCGGGCCTATCCCGCCTTCATGAGTGCAGACGCCGTCTCTCCATCTCCCAGCACCGGACTGTACCAATTATGGCTCCATGGGCACACCTACCTTACGACAAAAGCAGCCACGAGCCGAGCCGTCGTGGCTGGTCGACTGGCTGGAGGTGCTGAGTGGGCCATGTCAGATTAAAAAACGCTCCGATTTGAGAATAAGCAGTGAGAACCGAGGTAGAAAAGGTTGAAAAGGCGACGTGTGACCAAAGATGGAGAAAAGGGAATGAAGGAGCGAAAGAGTTGCAGACAAGGTTGCGGGAGAACGGAAGAATGGAAGGCAGAGAGCTAGGTGCGCTTACCACGGGGACGAGCCCGATCACGCCCGCCGGCCGCTTGCGGCGTGGTCCACTCGATACGGCTAGTACATCCGAGCGTGACACTCGCCTCTGAAGCCATGCTCGCGTCCACCTTCGAGTTGTTCCTTTCATTGCGCTCCCCGAGGCGACCAATGCGGGAAAAAGTACGGCAAAATACATTACACACAGGCGTGGCCTTTGCAAACAAGGGAAGGCAAAAGCAAAATCGTTCGAAGGGCGCGAGGTCGAGACAATGTGCGAGACGAGCACGAGAAGCCACGACGAACACGTCGTCCGTCCCGTCAAACGAGTCGGCACCCCCATCGCTCCAGCTCTTTTAGAGCTTTCTCCGATTTGGCGGGGTCGACGCCGCGCACCGCGGATCGGACAACGTCGACGCCGAACTGAAACTTGCGCGCGTCGATGGCCTGTTGGCGAGCGGATGTCCGGGTCGGGCGGGTCAGCCAATAAACAGTCTGGGCCGAACGCTAGTCTTTTCCTCGGGGCGGTGGGTAACACATACGAGCCCGTTTCGTCCGTCGCTGTAGTCAGACCGGACTCACCGTAGCTCTGACGCAATAGTCCGTCGCAAGCCCAGCGATGGTGACATTTGTTATGCCCGCTGTATAGAGCACCTTCGCGAGCTCGGTGAAGCGGACATAGTGATTTAAGGAGAAGGCAGAGTAAGCGTCGATCAGCGGGTGGTCTCCCTGGTTAGTACGGGAAGTTAACACGATGCAAAACCAAACATCAGCAGCGTTCTTGTCAGGTATCTATAGAGGTGACAGGGGGGATAAAGTACTTGCCTTCTGGACGACGCGAGCTTTTGGACCGAGCTTGTCTAGACGTTCTCGCACTCCCGCTTCTATCTCGCAGCCCTGACAAGGTGCAGAAACAACATCAACGTCTCAAAACCGCGTTCGAAGGCCAGACGGACGGCCTCGACAATACCGTCCTTCAGCAAAGATGACAGACTCACCCTGGTGCCTTGAACGCAATGATCGGGCCACAGCATCTGATAAATCGTCTCCTCTCCCGTTTCCGACATTTTGTCCTCTGAGGCCGCAGCTGGGACTCGAACCACCTCCTTCGGGTCGCCCGTCAATTTGTGCGTGATAGGGTGAGGAATGCGGATCTGTTGAAATGGCTCCAGGCCATGCGTGGAGGCGAAGGAGATGTGACCGGGCGGATGGTAGTCCTAGAAGGGAAGTCGATGCAGACGTTCCAGGATGTTCGTGTTAGAAGAGAGCGTCCGAGAGCAACGCACAGAGCCTTCGCGAAAGTGTTCGCATCGAACCGATCTGCACGCTTGCAGGATTTGGACTGACCTGGCTGGCAACAACTATATCCCATTGCCTCCCCTCCATGAGCTCATACACCACGGGGAGGATCTCCTGGGCGCCTTTGACGGCGAGCGAGCCGTCTATGAAATCGTACTGAATATCAACGAGGATGAGCGCAGACATGACGTGCGGGCGTCGGGAGAACGGTAGAAGAGCCACGGCAATCCAGCGCGCTCTCAAATTGATGGTATGGTGCACTAGAAGAAGCGATCAACAAGGCATCATCATCTCAACAGGGGCGGATAGATGGGCTTACTGTCGCCGTTACCTGGCACGGCGTCGGTGATCAGCTTTCAGCGGGTTTCAATATAATAATATATGATAATTCTATTAATTTATATTAAAGTGTTAGTATAATTATAACTAAATAAGGATATAATGAGTAAATAGTATATTCATAAAAATATAGTTATGAATTGGTGATACTGTTACTGGTATAGTGGTGTTTTAGGAACATCTATGTATGTACCTATAGTACAAATATAGAGTGTAATAAGTGAAACATTTAAATTAAGTTAGGACGTGTACAGTTATGCGAATATATTTTAATATCATTTTATTTATATGAAGTGATCCGCATAGGTAAACTTTTATCAAAATTCTGATAGGCAAACGTCTGCCTGGTCCTCATCACCTCATCCTCAGGAAGCCGCTTATCGCCGCAGAGATTTGGCTCGAGCGTCCCATGACCGTTGCAGAGGATTCGTTATAAACAGCGCTCTTCTGTTTCAGCAGCGTTGCTTCTTTACGATGCAATCCGACAACGTGGGTTTGCAACGGTACGTGCGGCCGGTGAGACTAAAGGGAGAAACAGAGGTGGCGCCAAGCCCCAGGTGACCTAGGCAGCAGCAGCGCCCCCTTCGCGCCGGCGGTTCCGGCGCCGACGGCCGATCAGACACCCACCGAAGTTGTCGTTGGCCGGCGATACGGATCTGTCTTTGCGGAACGTCTATATCCCAGGCAGGCAACTTGCGAACTTACGATGCACCGCCGATCTTGAGGCAGTGCCTTTCGTTGTATGGACAGGAGCTGAGCTCATTTTTGCCCTCTCTCTGAGCGGCGATGGCGTCCGTGTCCCAGCATGCCAGGCTGCCGCCGGTTCCACGTACTTGCCACCGGCCCCAGGATATTATAAAGGAAGCCGCTGTAACCGTTTCCTTGGTTGATCTGCATCTCGTTCCTCTCATTCGGCCCTGTCTTTCTTTCTCTCTTTTTCGAACACTTCCTTTCGCCATCTACCCTATCCGTCACTCTTAGTTCTTTACCAGCCATGTTCACCGCGTACGTCAAGTCCGCCTCTTGGCGTTCGCCGTCGCTGCCACCGCGGCAAAGGCTGCCCCCGCCACTCCTGCTATCGAGGAGAGGGCTGCCCGTGAGTAGAAGCGCGCAAATCTAATGAGTATTGCAACCATCTCATTCCTGGCTGACCCCCAACATGTATTACACGCCTACCAGTTCCTAAGGGAGTCCAGCTCATCCACGTGGACACGTCGAATTACTTCCAAGAGACCTACGATGAACTTAACCTGAGAGAGTTGCTCAACATTCCGTCGTGCAACCCCGGCAGTTGAACCTGTGAGCGTCAAACGTCTGGAGAGGCAGAGACGTGTCGACACGGCGAGAGTTACGCGTCAGTGAGAAACATTCTGCGTCGGCGTCGATGACAGCGCTTTGCGACAGACGCACCTGGTCCTGGTTCTGAGCAAAGACGCGGATGCCCTCCGGAGGAGGGTTGCAGCCTGTGGGTGGGGCTCAGATGGCCCACTGAAGTACTCGGGGACGTTTGGGAGCTGCGACACATTCCCGTTGTAGTAGGTGATGTCCCAAATGAATTCCCAGTTGTACGCAGGGCCTGCGCTCTGGCTGTAGTTAAGGTAAGAGATGCCGGGACCGCCGTCGTAACCTTGCACGATGGTTACATTGGCATCCAGTATAACACGTCCGCGCTCAACGACTGCGTCCTCAAAGGTGTCAAGGCCGACAGCACCGACGAGAACCCCACCGTGTCTGCTCCTTTGGGCAACGGCCAGATCCTTCCTCCTCTAGTCCCGAGTGGACCGCCCCCACCGGCCAGGACGCCGGACTCTGGCAAGGGCTCTAGCATCTCACATCAAGTGCGATGGCAACTTCCAGATCGGCATCGACGACTTCCAGTACTTCACCCCTGCTCCCACTTACCCCTGATCCCTCCACCAAGCACGCCCTGTCTTCATGTCGAGGCGGCCGGCCGACATTGACGTTGCTTATTACCTTCGTGTGACCGTTACTTCTTACATGGACCTTTTTTAGGACGTTGGGCAATTAAGGTATTTGTTGCCATCATAGAACAAACTAGCGTTCAAATTGTTCTTTCTAGAAATTCTTGGACGCGTCAAAAGGAAAGAGGTACGGTAACGGAACGGAAGAGAAGCGGATTTGGACAGTAGAAGGTATGGAATCATGTGGGGCTCGCCAAAGGAAACAGCGCAAGCTTGTAGTCAGCAACGTCGGCCAAGACGAGCAGAGCGAGAAAAGCGGACCTGACGATCACGATGAATGAAAGCCAGGAATGAGGAGGTATCGCACCGCTCACGCTCGCTTGCAATTTTCATCTTGGATCGAGACCCTTCCGGATTCGCCCACGCTCGCAATCCGAGACAAGAGCAGGCAAGTCACTACTGTACTTACTGTATTACTGTATGAGCATAGGTCTGATCGGAGCGGGGGCGGCGTTCTAGAAGCGCCGGCCACACGTCGGCGTCTCGGAACGGTGGCCGCAGCTGCGGTGCCCATGTGATCGCCGGAGCGGGGTAGGTCATGAGGATGATAAGAGGCGGAGAGTCAAACCGCATGCCCACCCATCCGCCTTCTCACCTCTGCTCCTCTCTACCCCATCGCCACTGTCGTTTGCCCTACGTTCATCCCGTGCAATTGCTGTAGCCGATTCCATTGTTCCTCCAACTCGACTTCCTCCCAGGTGCGTTGGCCGAGAACTATGCTGTGACCGCACGCCTTGCTGTTCCCTGCTCGACGCGCACACGAGACAGATCCCATCCGAACGAATGCCCTGAAGGATGAGCCCCTGACTAAATCCCCCAATCACATTCCGTACCGAGCAGAACACATTCAATATGGCCTCTTTCACCCCACAGCTTGGCGCGTTCAAGGTCCCCGCGATTGAGAATGAGCCCATGGTGAGTGTCCACCGTCATTGGGCCCTTGAGCCCATCGAGGTGGAACTGGCTTCGCAGGCGCACTTCGTCGCTGCATGTGCCTTCATGGTCTGAAATTTCCTTTCCACTGTTTCTTCATCTTTCTCCAGCGCAACTACGGCCCCAACAGTGCCGAGCGCGCCGGCCTGGTCGCCGCTCTTACTGAGATGCGCGCCAAGATGCCCTTCACGGTGCCATGCGTCGTGAACGGCGAGCCGATTGAGACGGGCAACATCGCTTCGCAACCAAATCCGTCCGATCGCGCCACCTCGCTTTGCAACTTCCACCAGGCGGATGCTGCGCTCGTCCAGAAAGCCATCAAGGGTGCCCTCGAGGCCAAGAAGAGCTGGGAGGCCATGCCTTGGACCGACCGCGCGGCGGTGTACCTCAAGGCCGCCGATCTGATTGCCGGAAAGTACAGGTACAAGCTCATGGCCGCCACCATGCTTGGTCAGGGCAAGAACGCGTGGCAGGCAGAAATCGACGCCGCGGCCGAGGTGGGCAGCCTTCCCGTTTGTGTTCACGAGGTCGTTCGCCCGATTGCTGATGGTCCTCCTCATTTGGCGTTTCTTTTAGACTTGCGACTTTTTCCGCTTCAACGTCCAATATTGCGAGCAGCTCTACTCGAGTCAGCCAGGCAAGAACGCCCCTGGCGTATGGAAGTGAGCATTATTCGTGCCATAAAACCTGTTTTTGATGACCAGTGAACTCAATCCCCCGTCGTCTTTGTCATTTCCCTCGCCGCCAGCCGCATGGAGTACCGTGCCCTGGAAGGCTTTGTGCTCGCCGTCTCGCCTTTCAACTTTACCGCTATCGGCGGCAACCTTCCGGGAGGTGAGCGTTTTCAACTTCGTCCCTTCCTCTTCTGGTGTTCAGCCGCTCACGACCCCAACTTGTTTCGTACAGTGCCTGCACTGGTTGGCAACGTTGTTCTCTGGAAACCCTCGCCCATGGCCGTCTACTCGAACTACGTCCTCTACGAGATCCTGGTTGAGGCTGGTCTTCCCGCTGGCGTTATCCAGTTCATCCCCGGTCCCGCAGAGGAGATCGTAGGCGAGGCAATTGGTCACCGTCATTTCTCAGGCCTACATTTCACTGGCTCCACCGCCGTCTTTAAGACGCTGTGGAAGCAGATTGCCCAGAACCTGGACAAGTACCGCGGATACCCCAGGATCGTCGGCGAGACGGGTGAGTCGAGCGCTGGAACCGCGCGAGGGACGTGCATTCGCTCACCGCATTAAATCGCTCTCCAACGCTCAGGCGGAAAGAACTTTTTCATGGTCCACAAGTCCGCCAAGGTCACGGACACAGTTCAGCAGGCCATCCGGGGAGCGTTCGAGTACAATGGCCAGAAGTGCTCCGCTCTATCCCGCCTGTACGTGCCCGCCTCGCTGTGGGAAAAGGGCGGATTCAAGGTGCAGCTGCTCGAGGGCATCTCCAAGATCAAAGTCGGTCCTGTGGACGACTTCCGCAACTTCATGGGTCCCGTCATCGCTCAGCATTCGTTTGATAAGATCCTCGGTCTCATCGAAGCTGCGAAGAAGGATGGCGGAGAGATCCTCGCCGGCGGTACCGGTGAGTAAAAAGTCCGCCCATGAGGAAAGCTTCCTAGGTTTGTACTGATGGCGGCATGTTCTATTCTAGGCGACAACTCCAAGGGCTGGTTCATCCAACCGACGGTCATCTTGACGAAGGACCCCAAGGTGCGCTTCGCAATCACCTTGCCTTCATCATATTATCTCATATGCTCATTTCTCCTCGTCTTTCTCCCCTTTACGCAACAGAGCGTCACCATGGTGAACGAGATCTTCGGCCCGGTGCTCACCGTGTTCGTGTACGACGACGACAAGTTCGAGGAGACGTGCGAGCTGATCGACTCGACGACGGACTATGCCCTCACCGGATCCATGTAAGGCGCCATCCAGTCGGTCGCGTTCCCACGTCCAGGTACTTACTTCCATCTTCCTTCCCGCCAGCTTCGCCCAAGACCGCCAGGCCATCGTCACGGCGTCCAACCTGCTCCGCAACGCATCCGGCATGTTCTACATCAACGACAAGTGCACGGGAGCTATCGTCGGACAGCGTGAGTGCATCGAGCTGCCCATCCGCTGCGCTTGTCTCTCTCGGCCCGCTCTGAACCAATCTTTTTCTGTTCGTCCCACCACCTCTGGCACATGACAGAGCCCTTCGGCGGCGCGCGCGGCAGCGGAACCAACGACAAGGCGGGCTCGATGAGCATCTTGTACCGCTTCGTCAGCGCTCGCACCATCAAGGAGAACTTTTTGCCCGTCCCCGAATACTCTTACCCGTCCAAGTGAGTATTGTTGTTCCTCCTTCCGCTATCTGTCTAGTTGAGGAACAGGATTGCTAATGGACAAACGCTCTCCCTCCGCCCCTCTCCCCCGTCCACGGGTTGATCTGCTCAGCTTGGTGTGAGCAACCGGCCTGAATATGACTGTGCCCCGAAACTGAAGATTGCCCATGTATATATCATGGTGTGAATGTCGTGAATTGGCATCAGAGGAAGGTTTAAGGACGTGCGTCATTCCATGCGTGCAGGGAAGGATGAAAGACAGCAAGCCTAAGTCCTTCGTTCTCAGCCGCCAGCGGGAGGTCTGCCGGACTTGGTCCAAGCAGCGGAAGCTTGAGACCGGGTTCCTTTCGGAGCTTAGACCCCACCCCTGGAGAGCCCGGAGCACGTGATGGGAGCGGCACGTGATCGGCCTAAGCGTTGCACCGATCTCGACATTGGGAGGCTCATTGTTGCCCGCACGACCGCACGACCTCGTCGTCGCCGTGTCGCCGTCGTCCCATGGCCATCACGCTTCGCTCCGCATCACCAGACGACAGACGTCCATCTGGTACCGCTCCCCACTTTCCGGTTGCTCCGTTCCTGCGCTCTTCTAGTGCTTTCGACACCGTTCATAGGGATGCCGATGACGCCGGCCGAACGGGAGTTGGAGCGGGTGTGGGTGCGGGCGCCATGGGAGGGGCGACGATGCCTACTCCATCCTTGTCCCAACTGGCTCAGCCAAACTTGATTGTGCCCCCTCTTAACTTCAACATGGTGGCCGGAGGCGTCTACCGAAGCGGTCATCCGAACGCGAAGAACTTTGGGTGTTTGGAGAGGCTGAGGTTGAAGAGCGTCATGTGAGTCTCAGCTCAGAGAAGTGGGCCCTGCTTTAGCTAAACAGAAAAGAAACAGTGTATCGGATTGAATTCACAAGGAAGGAATGACGTGCGATGGGCAGCGGTGCGGCGTCAGGATGGAGGGGAGGCGGGTCTAGCCACTGACATCTCTGTCTCTCCGCCGTGGTGGACTGCTATCGGGCGAAAAGGTACCTTGCGGCGGACGACTATCGAGAGGAAATGTACAACTGGGCCAAGGAGAACAGGCTGAAGATCTTTCATCACCGATTGGAAGGGAACAAGGTGCGTACGAGCGTCTAAGCATTGTGACGGCCTGCTGTGCGGTATTGGTGGTGGTAGCGGAAATATGGCGGTGGCGCAGCAGGTGGAGGAGACATATCGCTTCACTGTACTCGTCCCTTTTGAATGCCGCCGACGTTCCAGGAGCCCTTCACGGAGATGGACGAGCATGTGGTTGCCGAGGCGCTCGGGCAGGTCCTCGGTGAGCTTGAGAGCTTCTTTTTTAGCACCTGTGCCCCGTCGATAGCTCGGTCACGCCTGTCCTCTAATGATTTGATTTGATTTTTTATGCTTTTTTCTCCAGATACGCGAAATCATCCGAGTGAGCAATACACCCACCCGTCGGTTACCCGTTGCTGGCTATCCTGAATCTCCAACGAACCTTTGGCTGATGGCGCGACTCATTGGTGCACACACATGGTTCACATTAGTGCTCATACATTGCAACAAAGGGAAAGTGAGTCTTGGCACAACATGAACTCTGTGGGCACCAGCATCGATCTACTAACCCAGCGCGACCATTCCACCTCCTTCACTCCTTTCCAGCATCGCGTCGGGTGCTTGGTCGGTTGTCTTCGAAAGATACAAGGCTGGTCGCACACGTCCATCTTCGACGAGTACTCTCGCTTCGCCGGGACCAAGGTAGCCGACCAGGAGGTGAGCGAGTTGAGCGAGGAGGACGGTTTGCGCCGCATCGGGGCGTTCGACGTCGCCCGACGGGTTTTTCACTCGCCGTGCCAGTGGTTGCTTTGAGCTCACCTGCTCTACCTCGTCTGGCTGACTCCCTTCTTCTTTCTCCACACTCTCCTCGGTCTTTCTTAAAGTTCATCGAGATATTCGACGTATCTCTGGTCAAATTTGATGCAAAGCACAAGCCAGACTGGCTTTGACTTATGGATTGGATAGAGCGAGTTATGATTTCGAAGGGCGGTGGACCGTGCGCCGGGTGGATGGTACAGAAAAGACGGCTCGACGCACAGGGCCGCTTTCGTCTATACTCCATATTAGCCTCTTTTAATCTATGAAAAATACTCAGGAAGGACGTAGGCCAGGTTGGCTTTGGCCTTGGCGGGGATAGCCTCCTTCTTGGTGATGATACTCCACCGCATGGACCCCTTTGCACTCTTGAACAGCGCAGAGCTGTTGTCGTCGGCGGCCTCATGGACCATGTCGATGACGGCCTCGGCGACAACCTTGGAGGCAAGGGCGTTGGCGGTGAGCGTTTTGACCACTTCAGCCACTGTCACCGACTCTTCCGAGGGGCGCCAGGCGTCATAGTCGGTGGCTGCTCAGAGAGGAGGAAGACCAGAGTTCAGCGGTCAGGGCAAGCACGTCTGTGTGCAAGAGCGACGATCCCGGCTCACCTGTCGCGATGAGAACGTAGCTGAAGAGACCCGAGGGAGACAAGCCTCAAGTCAATCATGCGACTGAGGAGAAATGAAGAAGCACGCGCAGGAAAAAAACCGTCAAGCTCACCTCATCTCCGCCTCACGGGCGAGCTTGGCCTCGGGGAGGACGCTCATGTTGATGATGTCACCTCCCCATGATCGGTACATGAGCGATTCGGCGCGGGTGGAGAACTGGAAAAGGTGACAGAGTGGATGAGGAATGGGGAGGTAGGTCAGAAGACTGGCATACAAGGAGAGGTCGGGTGTCTGGAACTGTTTGGGGAATGCTTACCTGAGGACCTTCCATGCACACCACCGTCTTGCCCTGATGCAGTTTGACGGGCGTGGACAACTCGGAGAGCGTTTCGGCGACCTTGGCCTTGACGATATCCCTCAGCACGGCGCTGAAAGGGTCCCCAAAGCTAGCATGCGCAACGACGCCGCTTTCTTCACCCTCTCCGAAGAAGCTCGCTCGTCGGACGCCCTTGGTCCGGTCGATGATCTGGTCAGGGATAATGAAATCACCTGGCGCGATCTCCTCGCGCAGGGAGCCGACAGCTGAGAAGGCGAGGATGGCTCGCACGCCGAGCGACTTGAGGGCCGCAATGTTGGCGAGCACTGGGACGGAGGAGGGGGTGAAGTTGTGATGGACACCGTGGCGGGCTACGAAGGCAATGGGAGCACCGGAGGGGAGCAAGGAGATGGTGATCGGAGAGGAGGGGTAGCCCCATGGCTATCGGCAGTGGTGACATGCGCATAGTCAAAGAAGGCTCATCAGAAGTGGAGCGTGGAGCACCGTCACGTCCGGGACGCTCACTTACCGTCTTGGGGTTCACCTCGGCGACCTTGGTCAGGTTGTCGAGCTTGTAAAGACCTGAGCCACCGATCACGCCGACGTGAACTGCGAATGCGAGGCGGACGGATGAGCGAGAGCTATAAAACGAGAAGAGCATTACCCTCTACGGACGCTCACCCGGCTTTTCATACGTCGAACCCGTCATCGCGGCAATGGTCGTCGTCGGCGCTGTCGTCGGAGTCGTAGATGTGCGAAAGTTGATTTATTCATGCATTTATTTATTTATTCTGTTCATAGTCGAGACACCACCGCCGCCGTGCCGTAGGTGCCTGCCGCAGCGACGAGATGCCTATACATCTCGCCGCCGCCCTCTCCCTCCTTTCTCGCCCGCTCTTCACTCGACACACTGCATCCTGAGCGAATGGTTTCCACAGGCTTTCCGAGCGATTTAAAACTAGATTACAGGCCTCGGATACGTCTCGTCTATAGTCGACCGCGCGGATAAAAAGAACGAGGAAAGAAGGGCCGAAAAGCTCAAAAGATAGGACGCTCGCTTCAAGTCCCGTCCACGCGCACGTTCCCACGCTCCAGACGGGCAGCCTTCGCCCCTTTCCGTTTTCTTCCGCCATTATTCCTTAGACTCATTCTTGGCGGCTTCCTGTTCCTCCTATAGAATTGAGATGGAGAGCGATGGCCGATTCAGCAGCCGATGGTCACGTCAATCCTTGACTTCACAAGCCCACTCACTCGGATTTCATCGATCTCCTCGTCGAGCCCAATCTCGGCAAAGTCCTCCACCTCGATGGGCTCCCTTTCGAGCAAGGGCTTGATGAGCCTGTCGAAGTACGGGTGGATCTTTTGCGGCGGGTTGTTGGCGCGGACGGCGTTGAAGTAGGCGGCGTAGATGTCACCGTCGTAACGGCCGATGGGCGAGTTGAGGATGTGGTCCGTGTAGGTGAACGCGTCGACCATCGGGATCGCGATCTTGCGGAGCGCAAGGCAGTACTCGTCCACCTAGCGGGAAGAGGAGCGTGGCAACGAAATGTATACAGAATCAAAAAGAGGTACTCAGACAACTTAGACCGTCACCGACTCACCTTGGCCTGAACGATATCAAGCTGCTTGGCATTGATGTACCCATACTTCAAGAAGAATGCCGCCTTCTCCTCGATCTGCCACAGCGCGTACAGCTTGCAGACCATTTCCAACTGTTCCCGGACGCCGTCGGTGCCCTTCTCGAGCCTCTCGACGGCCGCGCGGAACTGGCGGAAGATGTAACCGCGCGTGTGCACGTCCGCGGCGACGTAGCGCACCGTGGAGCATTCTTCAAACGCTTGTTCGCGCGTCTGACCGGCCTTCAAGCGCGCCTCGTAGTCGCCGGCGGCCTTCTTGAGCGTGTTGGCGGCGACGGTCGCCCAGCCTCGGTCGAGGGAGTCCAGGGAGTCGAGCTGAGCCGGGTCGGATGGAGCCTTGTCGGCGAGCACCCTGTCCAGGTCGTTCAGGTACGCCACGCCCGACGCGAGCTTCTTTCCCTTAGCGGCGTCCTGGTACGCCTGAATGAGCGATCGCCCGGATTGGAGGGCCAGCTGTGTGTGAAATATTTCGGGGCGCGTCGCCAGTCAGCGATAATGCCCACGGTCGCGCTCCCATCTCACTCCGTCTTGCCGACCGACTCACGATGGTGTTATCGCCCTCCCAGGTGCACTGCACAGCGAAGTCAGCATACATGGACGGGAAGCCGTTGTAGGAGCTGTAGCCGTGACCACCGCAGGCCTGGCGACATTTGTCGATCGTCTCGAGCGTGCTCCAGGTGCAGAAGGCCTTGAGGCCAGCAGAGGTGGCATGGGTCTCCTTGAGCTTCTCGAGCACCTCTGGCAGGTTCGGGTCGCCCGGCTCGAGCGACTCAAGGGCATCGGACATGTCCTCGAAGAGGCGGCGCATCTCGAGCGCCGTGAAGCCCATAGCAATCGCCTGAGAGAGCAGAGGCATCAGTCGTCGTTGGTGAATGGGATAGTCCAGGATCTGCGTCTCGATCTGCAAGGACGTTCGTAGAGACAGATCAATCATCGTTCAGTCAGCGTCTGCAACTCATCATCATCGCAGCAACCTAATGGTACCCACCTCCTGGTTACCAGTCTTGAACTGCCTCCTGACGGCGGCGTAGCGTACGGCAATGGTGAGCGCTTTCTTCGCCGTATTGCCCGAGTCGGCCACCATGGCAGTGCGCCCGGAGAGCAAGGCGCCATAGGTGAGCTGAGCGAGCGGCGGCTCGCGCACCTCTCCCTCGCGCGTGACCTGGGTGTGCTTCATGAGCATATACTGGCGTGGAATGCGGACGTAGCAGAACTGAATGTAACCGTTGTCGATTCCGTCGCGCCCCATCTTCTTGCCGATGTCGCCGATCGTCACACCGGGAAGGAGGGAAAATGTCCTGAGGATACGGAAGAGAGAAATTTCAACACATTGCCTCCCCAATTCCTGGTCCTGTGCCGCTCTTGAACTCACTTGGGGTCCCTGAGAGGCACGATGAACGTCTTGACGCCGTGCTTCTTGCCCTTGATGAGAAGTTGAGCAAAAACGGCGCAGTGGGTGGCCGTCGAGGCCGCGCCGCCGATCCACCATTTTGTCGCGCCAAGGTTAGGCGTGTGGATGATGAACTCGTCTGACCTCTCGTCGAACGTCGCTGTGGTCTCCAGGCCAGCTACGTTGGAGCTGAAGGGAGCAGAGGGAATACGTAGTGGGTAAAATGAGACGGTGATCGAAAAAAATGATGAGACGGTAAATGAAAACTGGGAAGGTTGAGCACTGCGTATAGCTCACCCATGAGCAAGTTCAGTCATGCCAAAGCAGCCAATGACGCCGTTCAGGCCGATAACGCCCTTCTGAGTCCAGTACGAAAACCTGCACGGATGGAGGACGGGACATCGTGGTCTTAGTAAGGACACATCCCCATTCCCAACCCACAGTTATACTCACTGGTTCGGCGTCGCAGCGGAGCGCACCGCGCCAAGGAAGAGACCATCTGAGAAGAACGTCCACGAGCGTCGTTGTCAGCCTTTCCGGCTTCGGCTCTCCGGTAGTATACCTCAAGAATAAAAAAATTAAAATTAAAAAATAAAAAGCTCACAGTGCACGCCAAACCTAGTCCAGAACCCGGGATCAGCAATGCCGATAATCTCGATCCTGCGTTGGAAGGCGTCCAGGTTCTCGCTAGTCACGTAGTGCACCAAGTTGGCGAATTTGGACATCGTCCGTTCACTATGGATCGGAGAAGAAATGAATCAAAAGAAGAGGGGAGTCAGTCCTTTTCATAGTTTCTTGATCCTTTCTCCCAACTACAAATATATAAAACAGAAGAGAAGAGAGAAACGACGAATGCTAATGTGAAACCCGGAACCCACCGAATCTCGTCCTTAGACAAGTCATAAATATCGTCAACCCTGAACGCCGGGTCCCGAGCGATCTCAAGCATGAATTTCTCCTTGAGGAGGAGATCGCGCTCGGAGCCGTGGAGGGCAATTGCCATCTGCGGTGGGATGGGAAATGACGAAGAAAGAAGAACCAGAACGGGGATCAGATCGTGTTTTACCTTTACCGCGTGTAGAGCGACTCTATGACGAGCCCGACTAAGCCGCGCCGCGCGCCCTTCGATTCACACTGTATCCCCCTGTCCTCGTGTATGACCGCAACGTACCTTCCTAGTATCGAAAGGAGGGTTGGCCCTCTCCTTCTCGATGGTCTCCATCGTGGTCCTGTGGCTCCACGTGGTGGTCATTTTTGCAAGCGAGCCGAGGGAGCGAAGGGTTGAGTCGGGTTGCGGTAGGGTGATGTACGATGCGGGGGATTGTTCAAGATGGGTTAGCTAAGTCCTCGCTTTCACTTGTCCTTGTGCTCGTCCTCGTTCTTCCTTCCTTGGATGGGTCCGTCCTGTCTTTAGTTGGAACAACACGACTGGGTGTGGGGCCGGGTGATCGACGAGGTGTGCGTACGCGGGGGAGAGAGCGCTGAATCGAAGCGAGAGTGACGATGGGAGGAAGAGAACGCTCCACTATATGAATGTGAAAGGATGAGGCGACAACGGATGGAAGATGGTGGTTCGGGCAGGAAGAAGGACACTGCGTGGCGGTGGACCGGAGTAGGCGACAGACTGACCAACTTTCACGAGCGAGCGTCGGCTTGGACGACGGCCGGCGCTTGGGCGTGATCGGCGACATCGCCTGCCGGATTATTCCACCGCAATACCCGGCTTGGCCTGCCCAGTGCCCAGGACGTCTTCAACAACAGCACACGCCGGTCTCCACCACCAACGCCAAACATTGCAGATGCCTCAGATCGAGTACATGCAGCACATGAGCGAGAATTCCACTGCCCAGGGTATCGGCGAGATGTCAGCCGAAAGCCGAGTTCTGCACATGACGTCTCCGCACGCACGTGACCGTTTCGGTATATGGTCCCGACATGGCCCGCGGCCGAGCCCGCTCCAGGTCACCCGTCCTTCCCTCACTGCCCCCGTCCAGTTACCGTCCAGTTACGGGGAGACAAGCATGATAGACGAGACGCTGAGCACACTCACAGCCCTCGCGGCCCGCGGCCGGTCAGCATCCTACATAATCACTGCCAAACAGCAGCAGGCTCGTTCCCCGCTTGTCTCTCTTGTCCGTGCAGCCGTGTGGCTCCTTCTCCAGGTGCCTTTTCTGACCAGTTTCAACGGTCTACGGACCATCTCAACATTGTTCTTCAGGAACTAGTGTGGTCTCTTTCTGCACAATGGTGTCATACGGCGAGGTTGTCTAAATACGCCGCAGGAGACAGCAAACCCCGTCCGGAAGTCGTCAAGGCCGAAAGGGATCGTAGCGCATCGTCATCTCACATGACACTGAACACGAACATCAATGAGGGCTGCGTGGACATCGGCGATGTGACGTCGATGGATTTCAACTGGCCAATTGCTCTACGAATTTCATCCAGCGTCACTCCTCCCCTTCTCCACCACGCGGCAGCAAGAGGAAATGGCCTCCATCCCACCAGACCACACTCACACGTAGCGTAAACGCCGGAGCGCCCGGCGGAGATGACCCCATGTTATACGTAGACGAATGTAGATGGCCTTGTCGGCCGGCCTGTGCTGAGAACAAGCCATACCGTACATGTACCGCCGACCGCACGCACCGTCCGAAAGAAGGACGTAGACGAGAAGAACGAACGGACGCTTCGAACTTTCGACTCGTCACGAGCTTCGTTCGCCGAGCGTCACACGCAGGCGCGCGAATGTGTCTTCGGGAAGCACAGTGCCCAGCCGCGCCGTTCTGTCTTCGAGCAGCGCTTTAGAAGCGCCGGTCACCGCGTCCTGCAGCGACGTGACTCGCTCCCCCACTCGTCTGTAACGGACGAGATCGCGCATGACCTCTGGGGGAATGGAAGAGGATGCAAAAAGAGCCCTGGCCATGTCCGCCCACTTGCGTTTTACAGCTTCGTCGGGCGAGGCGCCGGTATTCCTGCCCTCTCCGCCGACGTCGGCCGCCGTGTTCCATAGGTTCGACGCCAAGTGATGCGCGGCGATCCAGTACAGGAACGGTGTCCTGTCCCTCTGCACCTGGTCCTTCGCCAGAGCGCCGGCGTACGCTGCCAAGAGCGCCCGATCCGTCTCGACCGGCCAGAAGAATGCCGTCAGCCCGTCGCTGCTTTCTAGTGGCACATCTTCCGGTCGGGCGTGGATCGTCGACAGCAGGTGCGCATAATCGATCCAGAGCAGACGGCGATAGTCGGGAGCATAAGACATGGAAAGCGGCGGAAGGAGGAGCCTGGCGAAGGAAGGGTCAGAGAAGGAGACGGCGTCGTAGAGTCCCACAAAGTCCGTGTAGAACTGGTAGAAAGGCACCACGATATCGGCGCTCGCCGCTTCCTCCACTGTCGAGGGAATTCCCTCTGCAGTGGAAGGTGAGACGAGGTACAGCCCGTGAGCTGGAGACTCGAGAGTAAGCCGGTTCAACAGGTTGGTGAGAGAGTGAGCCACGTCCTCGTCCCTGAACACCTCGACCGAAGATCCGGATGCGGAAACGGACTGCTGTTGGCCGTGCTCGAGCATGAACACCTTCATAATGTCGAAGATCAGACGAGACGACGAGGGCATGGCGCGCAGTCGTGTTCCACCCTGCTGTTCGAGAATGTCGAGGAAAAGAATCGCCAATCGGAGACAGGCAGAGACGACATCGAGCTCCGTCCAATCCCAGTCATCGGGCAGACACTGGAAGACCTCGGACGTAGCCGAGGACAGGAGTTCGTCCAATGGAGCGAACATCCAGTCCGTTCGCAAAGGAAGAATCTCCTGCCTGACGACCTTATCTTGCATCTTGGTCGCCACGGCAGTGGGGGTCACGAGCGTCGTCGTGACCGGCAGATCGGCGGGTTGAGGATGGAGCGGGCCTTGCTTGATGCTTGGTAGTCCACGCTTGTCGGCGTCGAGCAGGTATCCGTAAAATGGCCGCAGAGCTTTGACTTTCGGACCCGCTTCCGAGGTGGCAGCATCCAGCGAGCGTTCCAGCAGCGTCTTGGCGGTTTCGACGTCAACTGGTCTGAGAACACTGAGCGCTCGCAGGGCGTGAGCGATCGTCGCCGGTGCGGCAATGTCACCTCTGACGGCAGACATGCTCACGACCGAGACAAAATCGGAGACGTTGTCGAGGAGCCGCACAAGTCCTCTCCGTCGACCCTCTGCCGCACTGGCGACATCCCACAGGTCCGCGTTCAGCAGAGCGTTCGCCGCGGCGATGGCCTTCGACACGACGTCGACGTTCGAAGCGGCAGACGCCATGCGCGTACAGGCAGCAAGGAATTGGACGTCGTCAACGATATCAAGCAGTCGTTGCGATGCACTTGTTCCCGCCTGTTTTGAAAGAGCCGTGACGGCGTCACAAGCCATGACGATGGCTTTTCGAGTCAAACCTTTTTCTGACAGGCCGTCGTTCCATGACTTTAAAACACCTTCGCGCTGCGCAGCGCCCGCCATTGGCTTTTTCGCGGCGCTGCCCTGCAACCAGACACTCAGATGCGTCAACGCGGAGGTTTGCAAAGACAGGAGTTGACGCCTGAGCATGACCGAGCTCCGGTCGGTGGAGGCGGCGGCGTCGGAGACGACGTCGGCCGAAAGCATGGTCGACATCGAGATGGCCGCGTGCACGGCGTGACTAACTTCCGACCAGGTGTCCAATTGCGACCACACGACGTCATGATCCGTATCGAGCATGTGGGGATCGAGGGCACCCGTGGTCCAAATTGTTAACAAATCCAGATAGGCGGAAGCCAGTCCGAGGTCAGGTCTGGAGACTTTTGGTGCCTCGGCCGTTGACTCGGTCTTCGGCTCTGAGGCGAAGCGGGACGTCGTCTCGACCACTCGCCGACCGATGGCCTCCCAGCACGTCCACGCCCTCCCGACGACGGAGGCGTACATGCCATACCTCGCCAAAGCGTCGTACATGCGCAAGGTCTCTTCGAGCAACTCCGTACCGAGACGGCGAAGCTCGACGTCTGTTCCCGCGCTCCAGGGCGGAACAACGACGAACCGGAGGAGCGTGTCAACCATGCCGGAAGCCACGAGTTTGGCGGCAATATCTCTCGAAGAGTCGGCGAGAAGCCTCAAAAGACGCAGCGCCGAGGTCCGAGCCGCCGCCGCTGCCGCCGGACTGAGCCCGGTTCGAGATCCAAGTGCCGAAGGTGCTTCGGGCGACGGCGGCCACGGTCGAGCGAGGAATGCAGTATGAACGGCGTCTAGTACGTCTTGCGCCTCGAAAACTTGCCGAGCCGCATCTCTCGAGTGCATGGCGATGCGGCACAAGATGGCGACGGCTTGGGCGGCAGTGACGTCGTTGAGCGCTGCAAATACCGCGAAACGTTTGCCGAAGGCGTGAATAAGATCCGTCCTGAGAAGTCCGTGGACGAGGTCCTTGCGGCAGGCGACCAAGTGCGAGTCGTCTTCTTTGAACGCCGGGGGAGATGACAACAGTTCCGCGCCTTCCACCACCACTTCCTCGTCATAACGCACCAGGGAGACGTAGAGCGTATCTATCGCTTGCGCTGCAACCGTCTCGTTCCTGTCTTCGAGGTTCCATCGAGCTATCAAAGCGACGTTGAGACGAACCTCCTTGTCTTCCACCTCCTTCCGGACAGCCACGCGTCGAGCATCGTCCTCTGCTAGCCCCGCAAGGACGTCCGCATCTCGCGGCACACCGGAGGCTTCGAACCGTCCGTACTTGTCCAGCACACGAGCGAGGATGCCGAGAGCCAACGCGCGCTGGGACGGTACTGTGCTTCGGGAGAGATGCAAAAGCTCGTCGACGGTGTAGCCCGCTTCGTCCGGCCTCTCGCCGTGATGATGGAGGCCGCGATGGACGGGAATGGATGCGGATTCGGCCGATGAAAGGGCTGTGCCGGAGAAGTCGAAGCGAACGGCGGAGGCGGCGGATTGGTCGCTGGACGGAGCCGCGGAGGTCATCCATTCCATCTGGGCAGGATCATAAGTTGCGGAAGGGAAGAATCGTTGGCGGATATCTTCAGGCGTTCCTTCTTCGTACGGCCTCAAAGCGTCCGACGTCAAGGGAGCACTTTCAAGCGCTGACGTGGGCTGAGCTTCTTCCGAACTTGGGGGGATGACCTCCACATCGTCCGCAAACCGCGCTCGCCGCGCTTGAGGGCCGACGCCGCTCGACAGAGCTGAAGACGCGCCCCCATGCTCCACCTTTTCCTTCATCGGGGACGCTCCTGCCTGGCCCGTGCCCGTCTGTTGCGTGCTGCTTTCCTCAGTGAGGGGTGGCTGGTCGACGAGCGCACTCGACTTCCTGGCCGCTCTCTGCCGGAGCATTTCAACGATATCCGGGCTAAACATGCTCTCGATGTCTCGTTGCTCCGCCTCGATCTCCGCCTGCGACATGGCCGCCACTCGTGCATCGTTCTCCGTAGAGATCTGAGAAATCAGTGATCGACTGTCAGGTTCGACTTGCGGTATTTGGGGAGGCGCTACCGAGGGTATCGGGGTCGCGAGTGGGGGCGTGGACGCCGACGGTGCCTGTGACACGGTAGACGACGTAGATCCTCCGCTCGCCGTGAGTCTGGAGCGTTTGAATGCGCTCATTGCGGCCTGCGAACCCGGCGCCGCAGCGCTACCCTGGTCCGACTGTCGACGAGTCACGGCAGGAAAACCGCTAACCGGCGCGACACGGCCCAAAGGCACGAGGGTCGACGGGTCGGGACGAGCTGGCTCTCGCATCAGAACCGCGTCCGGGTCAATCTGAGCGGCGGGGTGAGAAGTGCGGCGCTCGACCACCGAGCCAACGAAAGATGGCGTCCCTGCTTTTCTCAGCTGGGCGTCAAGGGCGACGGAACGGCCTGAGCTGTCGCCTTGTTCATGAGCGCCATCGTCACTTAGCTCATCACCTCCAAGGTCAAGCTGAAAACGGTGACCCCCCTGACCGTCCCCCTCAGATGTCAGAAATGATCCAAGCCTTTCTGTCCGAGGGGCGACGCCTGCGGCTTGCCTCTGTTCCTGCCGCTGCTGGGCGAAACGAGACTTGGGGCGGGTCGAGGGTGCCTGTTCGGGCGGCTGTCTTGAAGCAGACGACCTTGGAGAGCAAGATGAACGGTTGTCAGCTTCGGAGGCACGTTTAACGATCGGTGGACCGCCCTGTGAAACCTGAGCCGCTGGGGGCCAATTGACGAACCCGCCCTGCTCATCCTCGTCAAACTCCTGAAGATCCACTAGCCTAGGGCGCAGCTGCTGAGACCTGGAAGACGAGGGGCCTCTTCCAGTCGCCATGATCGCAGACGAAGGTGAAGAAACTGGCGAGGTGGTCCCGCCGATCACTCGTCGTCATTTTACGAAGAGGGTAGGTAGGGTTATCGGAGAGGTGATCGGGTCTACTCTTCCCTCTGCTCCTACGTTCCTACCCTGCTCCTATCATCTTTTATCTTTTACAATCCAACGCTTCGGGAGCCCATCCCACGTTTCTCCAACGCTTCGCGCGCTCATCCCGTCACCCGACCCGCGCTGATGACCTATACCGACCCCTCCTTCGGTATCAGGCGACCCCCTTCGCGCGCTTCCACAACTCTTTTTCCTCCCTCTATGAATTGAACCTCCCTCCCCCGTAAGGTCCGCTTTTCCATTTCGGCATGACGAGGCGGCCATGGACACTGCGCGGGCGGAAATGTTGGAAAGCGGCCTGCGCTGGCGTCGGTCCGACGACCGAGTTCGACCTCAACAAGGCACACGGCCGGTGCAAGTGAAAAGCGAGGAAAACCCTTTGGCCAGCCTGGTCAAAGGAGCCATGTATCGGCTCTCGGGCGCTGCGCTGCCAGTCGATCGAGCGCTGTCAGGTTCGGGTCCAGCGCGACGATGCTCAGGGCCAGCCCATCTGGGCGTCCGCGCCGTTAGCCCCGTCCTCATCACTGTATCGTCACTGTATTTGTACCCTATGAGTTTGCTACTCCTCTTTTTTATTATTATTTTTTATTTGGACGTCGTCCCCCTGCGTCGCCCCGAATGAAGAGGTTGATCGAAGAGGCGACGGGCAGGATATGAGACGGGGGCATGGGAAGGGGCGGGAGATAGTAGCAAGGACTGCGTGCGGAGAGGAGGGAAGAGCGAGCCAGAGGAGCGTGAGCTAGCTGCCTGAGAGCGCCTGTTGTCTGTCTGCCGTCCGGCCTGGCTGGACGGTCGCTTACGGAGGGCGCAGGTGTCGTGAGTGTGCGCCCGCCCGCCCTGCCATTGTGAGGGGCGGCGGATACAAGGCGCGAGGTGACCACGACGGCTGATCATCAGACTCGGATCGACAGAGCAGCCCTCGGCATGCGTTCGCTCTGCGCCGCATTGCAGGCACCGAGCTAGCCCGCCCTTGAATCACGCAGGGACTTGCAGGCTAAGCGAGAGCACGCCGGACGCCAGGGCAAAGGCGATGATCGCACATTGCGGAATTTTGATGGCGGCGTCGGCGGCCCTGCCCTGCCCTGGCTTAGCGCTTCCTGTGTCAAGCAAGGCGGCGCAAGCGGACTACGCCTGCTTATGTAATCCGAGTAGGGCACAGCCGCGGCTGGGAGGGCGCTGCGCTAGTCGGTGGCGCCTCATGCAGCATGCAGTATAGCCCCAGCTCTGAGCGGGAGGCGAAGCACGGTGACCGAAGGCGATGGCGGCCAAGGCGGTGTCAAGCTGAGACTGAGACGGGGACGGAGACGGAGACCAAGACCAAGACGACTACTGACCCGCACTTCCGCCCATCCGTCAAAAGAAAGAAAGAAAGAAAAAAGAAAAGAAAAGAAAAAAAAAGCAGTGGTGCCGGCACAGGATATCACAGCACCACCGCCAGCCAATCGCACCCGCCTCCGAAGACTACACCGCCGCGTCCTAGATAGCCCACCCCTGCCAAAGATGAAAATACATATGCAGCCTCCCCGTCCACCCGGCCTTCTCCCCCCTCTTCCCTCCCTCACTGCCTTCTCTCGCTCTGCTACAAACAAGTCAATCCAAACCTCGTCTGTCCGACTCTCCCTACGTTCCGCTCATACATACACCCCATCACTCGCGCGCTTTCCTCGCTCCCTCTTAATATCTCTTTCGCCGCACGCTCGACAATGAAGTCCTTCACCGCTTCCGCCGTCCTCCTCGTCGCCGCCGCCGCCTCCGTCTCCGCGGCCATCGCGCCCGCCCCGCGGGTCACCATGGCCCCTCGCCAGGACAGTGAGTGATGGGGCGGGTCGGGAAAAAGAGGAGAGGGACAGTCTGACCGAGGTCCTTACTGACAACGCGCGCCGCCTTGCTCCTTCGCCCCGCTCTCACAGTGGGCAGCGCCCTCGACTCTCTCACTGCTCTCGGCCCCAGCGTCGCCGGCGATCGTGAGTGGCTACGTCTGGCCGTCCGTCCACCCGGCCTACACTGACGCTCCCCTCCGCCCGTTCCTCCCTTCCCCCGCGCCGCGCCCAGTCACGTCGCTCGCCAACTTGCCCCAATTCACCGGCGTCGACTACTCCTCGCTTCTCAACTCGATCGAATCTGCCGGCGGCACCGCGGGAGCCAGCCTTGCGAGCGTCGGCAAGAGCTTGATAAGCCATGCGAGCATGCTCGCTACCGAGCAGGGCAGTGCCGCTCTGACGTGAGTGGGGGGACACGGCCGGATCGGCCTTCACTATCGCCCGTTCGCTGACCCGACGGACGTGGCCGTCCTTCCCTCTCCTCCCTCCGACCCTTTCATCCAGTGACGCCGCTGCAATCAAGACCCAAGCCATGTCGTTCATGTCTGCCGCATCCTCCGTCGCCGCCACCGCCACCAACAAGCCTTCCAGCTCTAGCACCGGAGGCTCCTCCGGCTCGAACGGCGCGGCGTCTGTCCGCATCTTCCCGTCCGCCGGCGCCGGCGCTGGCGTGGCCTTTGCGCTTCTTGGCGTCGCTGCTGGTGCTGTGCTGCTCTGAGGAGCGGAGCGGAGCGAGGTCAAGTGAGGGGGAGAGGACGGATGGATAGACGGGAGAGGGATGGATGGAGGATGGGGTTCGGTGGATGGACCGTGGCGAGCGTCTCCTTCGTGGTGATCATACAAGCACCTATGATGGAATCCAAAGACAGCCCTCGCACCTCGCATTTGTTGGTTGGTTACAAACCGCCACACAGAAGAGGTCATCATGGGACAACAACAAGGCCGGGCGCGTCGGGAGCGCCGGTTCTGGTCCGACTAGGAACGGAACGTGCGGTCGCGCTAGCGATCAACGCCCATCGTTGGACCTGATCGCCGCCGGAGGCGTACGAAGACGTTCGATCTTTCCACCAGTCTACGTTGCCTCCCATCTGTTCTGTTCTGCTAGGCAAGGTACCGCCCCTCTAGAGCCACGTACATATGCACGATGCATGTGCCCGTGGCGAAACCGTGCGAAACCGTGGCACGATGCGTTAGATAACGAGCCTGTTTTGGGAACGCTCCTCGTCGCTGGAGAAGAGGCTGCTGAGCGAGCCGTCTTCGCGTCCATACATAGGTGGCTCGGGGGAGGGACAGACAGACAGAGATGACATGAAATGGGCGTAAAATCGCGTGCGACTTTGAGACTGCCATTGCGAAGGCGAGATAGATGACCGTGAATCACCGGTTGATGATTGATTGGTTGATTAATCAGTTTAAAGTCTATACGTACAGGCCGTTATCGACCTACGGGGCACCGGTAGACGGTTGCTAGGCGTATCGGATGGGAACGCAGGTGTTGTGTCCCGCTGGGGGGGGGGGCAAGTCTTGACTGGGCGTAGGAGGAGGCCGCATCGGTGACGGCGCACCGGAGCTTGGGGGCGAGCCTGTGGAACCTCCTGGGTGAAGTCGATCGGCCCAGATTTCTCCGTGTCGCTGTGGGGCTCGTGAAGCGCGGCGTAGTTGGCCGTGTATCGCTTGCTGTTCTCGAACCGACGGGCGTCCAGTATCTCATCCCAACCTGAGCACTCCGCGTCCGCGCCCAATATCGCCAGAGACTTTTGCGGTGGGAGACCGCTTGGAGTGGCGAGAGTGATGCCAACGGCTACATCAGTTGGGTCACCCGGGTCGTCAAGATTTGAAGTTCAAGTCAAACCGCCCGTCGGTTCGAGGACCGCAAGCGATACGCGGCGACGGCAAGCCGGTTCGGCGGTTCGTCAATGCTATCGGTGCTGCGCCCTTGACCACACGGCCGTCCACTGTACAGCCACCCCTCGCTGCGCTCGCGGAGAAAGGCTCGGGGGGTAGCTGTGCAGCGGACGGCCGTGTGGTCAAGGGCGCAGCACCGATAGCATCGACGAACCGACAGCCTCGCCTTCTCCACCAGCTTGAGCTCGCATGCGACCGCGAGGCCGCGTTGGATCGCGCGGTTTGCAGTCTCCTTGTTGCCGAAGAGCACGATCAGGCTAGACCTTGGGCGAGGATTAGGGTCGGTAGCGGGCGTCGGCACTGCCCATCGCGCCCTGATGATGTCTGCCCTCAAGAGGCCGTTGTCGGAGGCTAAGTCGCCCAGGCGCTCCTCGCTGCTGGGGACGAACGTCGTAGGCACTCCGTGGATGATGACGGGGTAGAGGCGAGATTTTAACCTCAGCCCATCGCTCAACGAGGGGATCCAGGTCTGGTCGGTCGTCAGCTTGGCGGCGTCTTCCTCTTTGAGAAGGTGGATGACGATCTCCTTGGAGCGAGGTCGAACCCAGACCGCAGGGACTGGGATGTTTCGGCCGGCCCTAGAGGATTTTATCGCCGCTGAACTCTGTGCCTGAGTACCGCCGCGGCGAGGTCAGCTAGAACGGGTTTGTCGGGGTGGCGCTGCGCGAGGACGATCGAGGCCGAGGCTGGTGCCGTACGCGGGGAGGTGGATGTCGTGGTGGTAGTGTATAGGGAGTGCCCACTCCTGGCCGCGTCAGCGTAGGACCGTCTGGCGGTGCGAAATGACGCTCCTCAAGCTTGAAAATCTGGGCAATAAAATGAACCAGGTCCAGGATGAGGAGTTCGCGCCGGAGCCGTCGTCTTCCGCCGGGGCCGCTATCTCTTCCTGCACACGAGCCTCGGTGCTGAAGATGGTGTCCTGGACCTGGTTCATTTTATTGTCAAGATTCTCAAGCTTGAGGAGCGTCATCTCGCGCGGCCAGGAGTGGGCACACGACATTGCGTACGGCACCAGCTTCGGCCTCGACAAGAGCGAGTTGAGGTCGGAGAAGAACGAAGCGTCGGCGGTCGTTTTCCTGCTAACGGCCTTCTTGGCCTTGGCCAAGAGCGGTTGGACAATCTGGACTGCGGCTAGGGTAAGCAAGCCAATGTCGTTCGGGCCCTTCACGATCTGGCGCACTCTGGTGCTGGGGGGTCTGATGCACGATGAAAGGGGTAGAAGTAGGAGCGGGCGTGGGGGTCACATTGCGTGCGACGCGTGCTCGCGACGTTGTTACCGTGGTTCTGGTGGGCGCCCCGGGCGGAGGTCCAGGGCGGGGCGCCGGGGTGGCCTTGGGGGGGATCCAGATGAGGTATGGGAAGCGTCAGAGGTGGATGGAGATAAAAAAGACGACTCGAGCTTATGGTGAGGTTCAAGATGATGGTGGTCGTCCCGTGAATCACGGAGGCCACTTCTGCCCGCGGAACGTGCCGCAGCCAGGTCCGATGTCTGTCCGGGCGGCCGCCGCTGAATCGTCACGTACATGGACTCTCCCATGACCGTCACGTCTGACGGCCGCAACCTGGAGATGCAGAACCGAGGGTCGGTCAGGCCTCGATTGCTTTACTTCCACGTTCAAGTCTCAGTGGCTCGCCAGCTCTCTCGAGTCTCGGTGTCGAGAGACCTCAGCGCCTCGATGGCCTGCATTCTGTCGCGCTCCCGAAGCAAGACCGTCCTGGATCTGCCGAATGATCGGTCTGGCAAGCTGCGCACAGTAAGATAGATTGTCAGCCTCCCTGGTTGGTACAATTCGAGTTGGATAACCGAGCTGTTTAGCGGAAGCGCACCGAGACGCGGAAAGAGCGCCCTGCGAAGAAGAGGGAGAGGAGGCCTTTTATCCTAACACGCCCGGCACAACTGCGCTTTCTTGGACGATGGTGGCCTCCGACATTGGGGCTCGAAGAAAGGCGCGGCGCGTCCGCGTCGTCCTCCAGAGCAGGGAAGGAAGGAGTGGAGAATGCAGACATAGCCTGGGACAGAGTCGAGAAGGGCTTGTTATCCTGACTGCGCAGCTCCTTGATCATCTTCTTACGGCCTGGAATGGTCACTGGCGGCGAGGCAGACAGACAGACAGACGACGAGCGTGGCCAGAGTGTTCGGAGCCCCGACCGAGCCGAGTACTACTCCATCCATCCTCTGGGCACCGGTCGGTCAGTCGCTGCTGAACGGGGGGCGGTGCATATGCACCACCACCACGACGGACACGACTTATCGATCGCCGTTGGCCATATGATCCGGACATGGGCGACAGTCGCACAAGTGAGACATGGACGTATCGGGCGGACACCGATGACGACGCGTCTTCGTCGCGTTTCTCTCATGCGCCTAAATATCACGTGCGAAAGTCGCGGGCCACACCTCGTTCGGCGTCGTGCTGCCGGACGGGCCGCGCAAGCGTCGGCCCGCGGGGGACGGGGCAGAGAGGCCACTTAGGCCCGGCTGGAGACTCCGCGATGCCTGGCACGTCGGCGCCGGACGGGTGGGCCGAGGGTTGCGCGGCCCGCAAGGGACGGCGGCGGCCACGGAGGGGTGAAACGTTTCTAGAAGCCAAGCCGATATAGGCAGATGCAGTCCATGTACGCACACATGAGTTTTGAGAAAAGAAAACAAGAAAGGAAAAGAAGAAAATGAAAAGCAAGGCCTTTCTCGCCGTCGGTCGGAAGCGGCGTCCGCTGACTGGCGGCCACGTAATCGGCCGGCACGGAGGAAATGGCCGGGATGGACGGTCCGTCTGTGCCGCAGCAAGTGACACAGACCCGTTTGTCTTCGGGCCGTGGAAGAAAGAAATGCGTGTGGCAGGCAAACGCACGACCCGCCTTCCTCGTCCGTGGCACGTTGTCGTTGTCGTGGTCGTTGTCGTCGTGGTCGTCGAGAAAGGAACACTGAACACGCTGCCCCAAGCGGGGCGGAACGCTCTTGGAAATACGGAGATGGATGGACGTGCGCGTCGTGTCCTGGCCGGCAGATAGGCCAACAGACACGCGGACTCGCACGCCGGACGGAGGCAGGCAGGCAGGTACGTCGACCCCGTGCTAGCCAGTGACGCCGAATTCGCCGTCCGGATACGTAATCCGATCACCACCAAGATAATCTGTCTGATCCACTCGCTCCTGTCCTCGGAGGCTCGACCCGATGCATTGTTCCGGAATCGCGATCTGCCTGAGCTGACGACGGGACGACGTGAGGGAGCACTTACTTATGGAGCTTCGCGGCTCATCCGTCCTACCCCCCATCCCCATCCTCCCCCCTCCTCCAATCCTCCGCCCTGCCTTTGCGTAGCTTCTTCACGGGCGGCCTTCCACGTCTCCCACAGGCTCTTCTTCTCTCTCCTCTGTCCTCGCAGCTGGCGTCGTCCAACCCTCGGAGAGCCGTGTCGTCGCTGTTGCACGCCGCTCGCGCTCGCACAGACGCACAGGCCTTGGCCCGTTCGTCCTGCCCGGCTCCGCTTAAATTGGGCGTTGTCGCACTTTTTTGCTCCGAGCGCAACGCGTAGATCTCCTCACCGGCTTCGCCTCTCCTCGCCTTGTCTCTTCCCACCGCCATGTCCACGCCCGCACCCTACTTCGCCGCCGCTCCCTCTCCGAACGAAGAGGGAGACGTCGAGCATGTCTCCGAGCCTGGCGTCGCTCACGCTGCCCAAGCGCGCCCCGAGGACGCGCCGTTGGGCCCCAGCCTCAGTAGGAAGATCAGCATTCCTGTGGACCACTTCGATCCCGAAGGTGAGCCAAGCTTTACGGCCTTGTGCGTGCCACGCCGTCTATCCAACATTCATCACCCTTCCTTTCGACCACCTGACTCGCAGGCACCGACTCGCTCCGACGTACCCTCTCCAAAGAATCCTACCAACGCCGCATGTCCGCCTCCGGACGTCGGCCGTCCGTGTCCACCGTCGACCGAGCCCGTTCCAAGTCCATTGGCGAGCCCGGCATCAAGGAACGCCCCGAGACGGCCGATTCCGCCGGTCCTTCTTCCTCCGATGATCACAACAGCAGCAGCAAGTTCGATCTCGAGGACTTCCTCAGTCAGGTCATGACTAGGGGACGCGAGGCCGGTAAGAAGAGCAGGGAGATGGGCGTTTGGTTCCAAGATTTGTCCGTCTCCGTGAGTGCCCGTCGCCCGACACCAACTTTTCGACGCCGGCGGGATGCACTGATTGAACTCGCATTTCGTCTTTCTCTATATCCTCCCTCAGGGCGTCGGCGCAGGCGTTTCCCTCTCCTCCAACGTCCTGTCCACCCTTTTGACGCCCTTCGACGCTTCCCTATACCGCCGCGCGCCCATCAAGAACATCCTCACCGGCTTCACCGGCACCATCCGCCCCGGAGAGATGGTCCTCGTCCTCGGTCGTCCCGGCGCCGGTTGCACATCCTTTCTCAAGACGCTCGCTAGCTATCGCGATGGGTTCAGGAGCGTCGACGGGCAGATCGGCTACGGGCCGATCGGCGTGAGGGAGGTGCAGAAGAAGTTGCGCGCCGAGGTCGCATACCTCCCCGAAGGTGGGTGTCGCGTGCGATTCACCAGAGACGCACTTGCACGTTTTCAGCCTTTTTCTCATGTCCCGGCCGTGACCGCTAACGAGGATCCTTTTCCGCCTTCTTTTCCGTTTTCTTCGTAGATGACATCCACTTCCCGACCATGACCGTGTCCGAGACGCTGTCTTTCGCCGCCGCTGCCCGCGCGCCCGATTCCAAGGACTGCCTCGACGGCATGGGCCGCAAGGAGTTCACCAACACCTTGCGCGACGTTCTCATGACCGTCTTCGGCCTTCGTCACACTGCGCAGACAAAGGTGGGCAACGACTACATCCGCGGCGTTTCCGGCGGCGAGAGGAAGCGCGTCAGCGTCGCCGAGATCCTCGCCGTGCGGTCGAGGCTCATCTGCTTCGACAACTCGACCCGAGGCCTCGACGCTAGCACGGCCGTCGAGTTTGTCCGCGCACTTCGCATCGCGTCCGACTTGACGCGCAACGCGATCGCCGTGAGCATCTACCAAGCCGGCGAGCAGCTCTACAAGCTCTTCGACAAGGTCGCCGTCATCAACCAGGGCCACTTGGTCTTCTACGGCCCCACCGATGCCGCGGTGACCTACTTCACCGAGATGGGCTTTCGGCCCCATGACCGCCAGACGACGGCCGACTTTCTTGTCTCCGTCACTGACCCCAAGGGACGGCTGATCCGCGAGGGCTACGAGTCTCACGTCCCGCGCACGCCCGCCGACATGGCCCGCCGCTTCGAAGAGTCCGAGGCGGGTCGACGGAACCGGGCGGAGGCGGTCGAGTACAGCAAGGAGAACGAGGGCAAGGAAGAGGAGATGGAGGCCGAGTACAAGCGTATGGCCCGCGCTGAGAAGAGCAGCGGTCAGCGCAAGGGGAGCGCCTACGTCCTCAGCTACCAGCGCCAGGTCGCCCTCTGTGTCCTCCGACGCGCCCAGATCGTCAAGGGCGATATCGGCACCCACCTCACCCTCATCCTCGCCGCCACGTTCCAGGTGAGCCAGAGTCGCCCGCTTTCTGCTCGTCGATGGATGCTCGGATCGGCGCACGCAAACGCCGTCGTACTGATTCTCCAATTTTGCGCGCCCCTCCACAGTCCATCATCCAAGGGTCCGTGTTTTACCAGATGCCCAAGAACACCTCCGGTTTCTTCAGTCGAGGCGGTGTCATCTTCTTCGCTCTCTTGTTCAACGCCTTCACCGCTGCCACCGAGATCAACGCCGGCTACTCGCAGAGGTGAGGTTTTGAGCTGTCACTGGACCGGGGCGTAGCGAGAACCGGAGTTGACCTGATCCCCTTCCGTTCGCTCCCCGGTAGGCCCATCGTCATCCGTCACAAGCGCTTCGCCATGGTTCATCCGAGCGCCGACGCGTTGGCGAACACGCTCCTCGACATGCCGATGCGTTTCCTTAACGTCCTTTGTGAGACGGATCCCGCTCGGTCACTTTCTCTCATCGCGTCCCTCCTTGTCCCGTCGTGTCGTGCTAATTCGACCTTTTGTTTACTTACTTGCCGGGCCCCCGACAGTCTTTGACATCGTCCTCTACTTCATGAGCGGCATGCAGTATACCGCAGGACAGTTCTTCATCTTCTTGTGCTACACCCTCGTCGCTACCTACACCATGGTCAGCTTCTTCCGCGCCCTGGCCGCCTCGATGAAGGCGGAGAGCAGTGCGACGACGTTGGGAGGCCTGGCCGTCTTGGACCTCGCGACGTACGCCGGATACATCATCCCGAAGAGGTCGATGCACCCATGGTTCAAGTGGCTCACCTACATCAACCCCATCAGCTGGGCCTTTGAGGCGCTCATGGCGAACGAGTTCAGGACGCTCAACGTTCCCTGTGCAATGTACGTTCCCTCGGGTCCGGGATACGAGCATGTGCCGCGGGAGAACCAGGTGTGTCCCATCGCCGGCGCCGTGCCCGGTCAGCCGCTCGTCAGCGGCGAGGCCTACATCAACACGAGCTTCGGATACTCGTGGTCGAACGCCGGGCGCAACGCTGGCATCATGATCGTGAGTTTCTGCAATGGTTTTTTTTTATATTTTCTCTTTTCTTTTTAAACTCTTCCTTCTCGGTTCGTCGGAATTGAATTGTCCCGACCTTCGCCCCTCGTCTCTTCACAGGCGTTTTGGGTCTTCTTCATGGTCTGGTACTGGATCGCCAGCGAATGGCAAACTGACCCCAAGGCCAGCGGTGGTGTCATCGTCTTTCACCGGTCACGCGCTCCCAAGGTGGTCAAGGAGACCGCCAAGGGCGGACGGGGCTCCGACGAGGAGAAGACCATTGCTTCGGATGCGGACCCGATGGCCGTTGAGGAAACTTCGGCGCAGGACAAGGCAAATGCTACAAATGCTTTGAGCGCCAGCTCGGACGTCTTCTCCTGGGATAAAGTCAACTACGACGTCGTTGTCCAAGGGGGCAAGACGCGTCGGTTGCTCCAGGACGTCAAGTGAGTAGTGGCCGTTGCGTCATCTGTTCATCCAGGGCAGTCCTGAGCTACGCTAGGTTCTTTCTGACCTGATCATGCCACTATCTTGTCACGTTTTTTTTTAGGGGTTACGTCGCTCCAGGCAAGCTCACGGCCCTCATGGGCGAATCGGGTGCCGGCAAGACGACCCTGCTCAACGTGCTCGCTCAACGTGTTAACATGGGCGTCGTCACGGGCGACATGCTCGTAAACGGGAGGCTCTTGCCCAAGTCCTTCCAAGCCTCTGTCGGTTATTGTCAGCAACAGGACGTTCACCTCAGCACCGCCACCGTTCGCGAGGCCCTCCAGTTCTCCGCCCTCCTCCGGCAGCCGGCGTCGACGCCGAAGCAGGAGAAGCTGGCTTACGTTGAGGATGTCATTAAGATGTTAGAGATGGAGCCTTTCGCGGAAGCCATGGTCGGCGAGGTCGGAGAGGGTCTTTCGGTGGAGCAGCGCAAGCTCTTGACCATCGGCGTGGAGCTCGCGGCCAAGCCGGAGCTCCTCCTCTTCCTTGACGAGCCCACGTCCGGCCTAGACTCGCAGTCCGCTTGGGCCATCGTCTCCATCCTCCGCAAGCTCGCCGATCACGGCCAGGCCATCTTGTGCACCATCCACCAGCCGTCCGGCGAGGTCTTCTCCGTGTTCGACAGGCTCCTCCTTCTACAGAAGGGTGGCAAGACGGTATACTTTGGTGACATTGGCAAGAACGCCTCCCAACTCGTCGACTACTTCCAGACGCGGTCCGGACAGATCTGCAGGGATGAAGACAACCCGGCAGAGTACATGCTCGACGTCATCGGCGCCGGCGCCACCGCCTCAACCAAGCACGACTGGCACGAGCTCTGGAAGCAGAGCGAGCTCAAAGAGCAGCTGGACAGGGACTTGGACGAGATTTATGCGAGCAAGAAAGAAGCAGCCACGGCTAACGATGAGCGTGCCGATCGGGAGTACGCCGCCAGTTTCACGCAGCAATTCGTCGTGGTTACGCACCGCGTCTTCACCTCTTACTGGCGCAACCCCGTGTACGTGCTGAGCAAGCTCGCGCTCAACGTGCTTGCAGGTCTCTTCATCGGCTTCTCCTTCTGGAAGCTCGGTCGCAGCATCAGCGATCTTCAGAACATGCTTTTCGCGTGTTTCATGAGCATCGTGCTCTCCACCTCGCTCTCTCAGCAGCTTCAGCCCATGCTAATCTCGCTGCGCGCCTTGTACGAGGTGCGCGAGCGCCCGAGCAAGATGTACAACTGGGTCGTCGCCACGCTCAGCTGGGCCCTGGTGGAGATTCCATGGAACCTCTTCGGAGGCACGTTGTTCTTCGTCTGTTGGTGTGAGTACCGCGTTTCCCTGCACGTCGTTTCCTCGATGAATCCTGACGTCTCTCGCCGCTCGTATCTATTTCACTTTAGACTGGACGTGCGGTTTCCCGTTGGAGAGCGCAAGGGTTGGCTACCACTGGGGTTTCTACATGCTCTACGAAATTTACTTCGCCAGCTTCGCTCAGGCCATCGCAGTCGTCGCCGCCAATTCCATGATCGCCTCCATCCTGTTCAGCACCTTTTTCTCCTTCGTCATCGTCATGTGCGGTGTCGTTCAACCTCCGCCGCAGCTGCCCTACTTCTGGAGGAGTTGGATGTTTCCGTAAGTGGGCAGTTTCTGTGCCGGATGCGCCTTCTGGGGCCACTTGATCTGACACCATTTGTATTTGATCTGCAGTCTGTCTCCCTTTACATATCTCATCGAAGGCTTCCTCGGCAACATCATCGGGGGCAAGCCGGTGAGCATGAGCATGGATGCCTCGGCTCTTGACGGTTCTTGCGCTGACGCCTCTTGGCTTCTTCGGCCTTCCTCTCGCAGATCGTTTGTAAACCGCAAGAATTCGCCTACATTACGCCTCCAGCTGGTCAGACATGCCAGCAGTACCTCGGCCCATTCGTTGAATTTGCCTCTGGCTACTTCCAAGATGGCCCTAACGGTACCTGCGCTTACTGCCAGTATAAGGACGGCGACGAGTTCCTCGCAACTGTCGACATGTCCGCCAGCCACAAGTACCGGAACATCGGGATCATCGTGGCGTACATTGCCTTCAACTTTTTCTTGCTCTTCTTCCTCATGTGGGCACTGCGTGTCCACAAGTGGAAGAAAGGTGAAAAGGTGGTACCGTCCAAGGCTGCTGCTATTCAGGTCGACGGTCCCGTCGGAGCGAAGCAGGAGTTGCCCGCACCGGGCGGCCTCGCCGTTACCCGGGACGCAGGGCACCTGGCCTGAGTCCCTGCGTCAATAGAGACATCGGGTTCATCTCGCAAAGTTTTCCTCATCCTGACGGCATTCATTTAATCGAGATCGTTCACGCGCTATGTACAAAAGGAGATTGTGTCTTTTCACTCTAATCACCGCCACCCGTAACCCTTTCCATTCCGCCGGCACCATGCCGCCACGCCACCCGTGCTCGTATTGCTGTCCTTCCGTCACCTCTCCATAGGCGCGACAGATCCATAGAAACGCCTTACGCTCGTTCGTCGTTCTCCGTTCCACACATCTCTCGTGCCTTACACACGATGCCTTCCTCCTTTCGTTCCTAGACCCGTCCCTTTCTCTCTAGATCTCCGCGCTCTATTTTCTCTCCCGCTCAACCCCCCACCCTCGTCGTTTGCTTGCTTTCTGTAGCTTCGTCGGCCATCATCTCGTCTGCTCTCCAAGGATTCCTTCGAACGGAAGAAGAGTGAAATGGACACACGGTATTGTAGATCACCCCGTCTAGCGACTTGTACGGAATGCGCCTGACTTCGGCTGTCCAAGAACGCGCGGATCGAAGAGGGCCTTCTTTGAGAACGAAGGTAATCCGTCATGGCGCCGGACCTGCTATGAAGATGAGCAGAACGAGACGACCAAAACGAGGGTTCGAAGTAGGAGTAGCTGGTAGACTAGCGAGAAGGACAATTCAACGCTGTTGTCAGTGCTACTTGTCGCTGACATGTATGTACTCGAGTGTTCGATTATTCGACCACCAGGGAACAAGAAAGCACGGAAAGGGGTGAGCGGATCAGAGTCAGAAAGTGTGCTCGAGGTCTCAATCCTTGTGGCCACGTGGTCCGACTTGACAAACCGTCTTTGCTTCGAACGTATCTTCTTACACCGCATGTCCATGTGCTGGCCCTAATCCTAATACGGATTCCAACAATGTCAGACCTCCAAACCTCAAGTTCCCTTTCGTAGCGTCTTCCTCCACCGGATCACGGATAGCTCGACGCCCACGCCCTACCACCTGAGACGTCCGTCTGCGATTCACAAAAACTTGCCAGTCGCGCTCGCATACCCCAAGCCGCCGACATCGTCCCTTTCGCCTCCTTTGCCCTTAAGCTTCCTCTGACCGCGATAGAGTAGACCATCGATGATGCCGGCGACAGTGAGCACGCCGCCGACGATGGCACACGTGGAGGTAAGAAAGTGGGCGAGAGACTCGCGGTGCTCGATGTATACCGTCTTGAGAGGGGAGATTTCGTAGTTGAAGAAGACGCCTATGGGAGAGATTCGATCCGTCAGGAATCGCGGTCTAGCTTCTAGTCATCGATCGTCTAGGGTTCATCATCGCACAAGGTACTCACCAGGCACGCCCATGAACCCATGCGCGGTCTTGAGCCCATGGTGGTCGAGACCAACAGCAGAGTCACCAGCGAGGTCGCGCTCGTAAGACGTGACGCTGTACTGATGCGTGTTGACAGTTTGGCCAGAGAGAGAGTTGAATTGGGTGCCGACGACTTTGAGGAAGTACTGAAACAAAGAGACCGACGCGGTGAAGAGAGGAGAACGTGTCAGTGTGCATGATTTATATGGTCAGATAGAAAGATGGGAGGCAGTGTGCCGACGTCGTGAGACCATGTTCAACCCACCTGGAACATGAATTGACTCTTCTCCGTGTGCGCCCGAACGCCGTCCAGCGGGTTAACGAGCCCGAGTTCCTTCTTGATCCTCGCCCTCTCCTTGGCGTCTACCCTGCTCTCACCGTCACCGCCAAAGCTGAATGCGTGAATGATGTGCCCAAAGTCATGATGATGTCCGCCTTGGAGGTAGGGGACGAGATCGTGCATGTGCATCACGTTGTTCTGGAAAGACCGGCCGGGGGACATGTGGAAGTTGCCGATCACCTTGTTGACGTGCACTTTACCCTGCACATTGCAACCCTCTTCCGACTGCGCCTTAATCTTCTCCGACCATCCTTCTTGGATGCACTGCGATAGGAAAAGGGCGACGGGAAGAAGGATATCTCGTTCAGTTCTTGTCCTTGTCCAATCCTACATGAGCTGGACAACAGGCAAGCTCACCTGCTCGACATTATCCGGGTTGCTAAAGCTCCAGCCTTTAGCCACATAGCTGTCTCGGACCTCGTCGCACGTGTTGCAGCACCCACTCTCCGGCGGTTGTCCTCCATAGCAATCTCCGCAGTAGTTCGCCCCGCGAGTTTTGGCCAGCTGCGCCGCCTGGCCTTCAAGGCCTGCAAGCGAGCGAGGAAAAGTGAGCAGATGAGCTTGAGACAACTATACATGCAAAAAGGGTCGAGCCTTAACAACACAGATTCCCAGCTTACCTTTCATGACATCCGAGCTCACAGGAACGCCGTTCGCGCCGATCCTGATGCGGTTAATGTCGTGCTGAAGATCGTACTGGTGCTCGCCGCTGATGTCCATGATATCAATGCTGAGGACTGGTTGGCGCGGTAAAAGGAAGCAGAGTGAGCGAGGCTGTGACTTCGTTAAAAGGACAAGAAGTTGTCTGGCCCAACCGAGACCATCCTAAGCGATCATGCTGTCCGTCGAACTTACGATAACAGGGCACCCTCGGGAAAGTGATGTTCATGTCCACCGTCAGTTTCTCGCCTCTGCTCTTGTCGACCACGATGCTCGGCTTCACTTTGACCGTTTGCCAGTCCCAGAACTCGACGGTTGTGAGGGTAAAAATTATGGCTGCCGATATGAGGGTAACTTTAGGGATGAAGAGGTAGCAGAAAATGGTCGTTCATCAGCGTATCTGGCGGAATCTTGAGAAAGGCTGGGGAATGATACGCACTGAGGGCACCCGCGTTCGTCCGGATCTTCACGTCTTCCATCGTCTAAACGTGGACCGAGCGAGTAAGTATGTCAGCGTCCATCTGTTCTTCCAATGGGCGGCATTCCTTCTCCCAGGACACGATAAGCAAGACGGGAACCCACCTTTCCGAACGCGTCGAAGCCTCTGAGGCCACCGAAGGCGCCGTGCTTCCCCATCTTCGCTCTATCGCTGATTTTCTGGACGCTGAATCCTCTCCTTCTCCGGAGCGGGGAGACGATGTGAAGTGATGAGTTGAAGCGATGAGTGGGAGCGGGTAAGAGCGCGGAAGAGGGACGAGTCTGAGGTCGAAGCTGGCTGGAAGAACGACGCGGGGTCGCACAGCTGGCCGCCATGGCCGGTTGCCGCAGCCGGTCCGCGATCGTTCCATCGGTTTAGTCCAGGAAGAAGTGGTGGCCGAGGTCCTCGGTCACCAACCTACGCTCTCAGTACTCCGGCACCTGCATTCGTTCTCTCTTCTCTTCCCTCCTTCACTTTCCCCACTTCCCACTCTCATTGTCAGCCTCCAGACCTTGTTGTTTTTTGAAATGTCTTGCGCACCGTTACGAGCAGAGCTAGCACAATGCCTTCTCCGAACGGACTGTGTGCTCAAGGACCGTCGCACGCCGCAGGATTGCCTCCAGAATCACTTGCAGAGCCTTCCGGACGAATGCAGACACCTTTACAAGGCTTACGTTGAATGCCGGAGAGGTCTCGTAAGTTCTCTATAAATATCTGTTTTGAAGGTTCGGTGGGGCGTGGTCAAGTCGTGAGATGGGCGTCATCCGATGCAATACCCTTGACGGAAGGGAGATCTCTGACTTCCGCCGCTCTTTGCTTCCTCCACCCCTCGGCCCTGCCCATTCTTCTTCACAGCTCGACATGCGAAAACGCATGCGGGGCAACTTACCTGTCTCGGGACGATCAGCGCACCCTCCTCAGGCACCCGGCAGCAACGAGACGGTATCCAGCGGCGAGGAGACGGCGGCGACGGCGACTGAGAGGGCAGAGATGGGACAGAGCAGGTCGGATCGGGGACGATAACGCTGGCGAGATGGCACGAAGGTCGGCAGTGTTGACCATCTGGTGGTGGTGATGGTGGTTGTAAGCAGTCCCGACTGCATTGATTACGTCGTAAACCTTACCTTCCCCGATCCTCGAAGACACGTAGCTCTGCTCACATCCGCTTGTCGGATATTTTATCAAGGCCTCTTACGTATGCGAGTGGAGCGATGCTCGGATAGAATACCTTTTTGTCGCCGCTCGCTCGCGTGCTCACGCTGGCTTTTCCGAACGCGTCCCGCAGAAGATTCGACTCGCGCCGGGTCCGGTATCTAACGTCGCTTTTTATGTTTCACGTCCTTGCAAGATTTAGCGGATTTGAGAACCTTTCGGAGCGACCCTTTGTCTTCATTTCCTCCTCTTCCTTTGGTTGCCGTCTTCCTCTTTGAGCTGACAACTACCGCGACCTCAGGCTAACAGGCCAGACTTAACGCAAGTCAGGCGACTCAGGGTGTCCAAGGCACGCGGATAGGCTCGGATGGCTTGATGGACTTGATGTGAGCTAGAAATGGTCCTCCTGCGGCGCCAAGATAGTAGCCGGCCACGTTTGAGGTGTTGACGACTTTGCTCGATTCGCGTGGAGGGGATAGCGACGAGTTGTCTCGGCTGGCGCAGCGACAGCGCACGTCGAGAGCGAGGGCAATCGCCTGCTCTCCCAAAGCGGACACTAACGGTTGCGGTGAAGCGGAGGCAGCAGCAGCCTACTTTGGCGTCGACTCCGTTCCGTCGAGAACACCGGCTCCTACCTGTGGGTTTCACCTCTGTGTCGTCCTCGTTGTCCGCAGATCGTGGAGAAGAAACTCCTCGAGAGAAACAGAGTCCAGACGCTGGTTGCCTGTGGACAGGAATCGAATCCATGCTAGGGCGATGGCCGATGCTGCTGTCGGCTGGGGTACAAGCGGTCGAAGTGGGGGATTGTCTGCTTTCGAAGAAGCACTAGCTGCCCTCAACGAACGCGGCCGACCGTGCCGCTTTGTCGTCGCCCTCCAGCACCGATTCCGCAATGGTCTCTTCCCACTCTTCCACTGCGACTGCCAAAGTGGTGGGCACCGATAGTCGACAAGGATCAGTAACCGTCTCACGCACGCTCAACAGCGCGTCGTCTCTTGTCTCTTAACTTTTCAAAAGGTTTGCTGGCCACAAAAACAATAAGAAGGATGGCAATTGTGGAGGAACGGATGGCGGTTATGGAGAGATAGAAGACTCTTGGCTGGGCAACGCTCTCCTGAGTCCCGTCTTGCTAGCAGACACCACCACTTTACAAATGCTCATTTTAGACCTTCGTCTAATAGACATTTAATCGACCAGAGTTACAGAAGCATGGATCCCTTGAAGATCCACGGTCTTCATGGCCTTAACGAAGGCCGAGACATCTACGGCGTGAGGTGGGGCGATGCTTCTGGCTTCGGCAGGTGTGAGTATCAGTGTTCGAAGGCATTCAGAAGGGCAGTAGGGAAGAAGGTTTACTGGATACGCGATGGGGAGGGAGGTCGGGTTTGGGCGGTGAGAGTCCATCAGAGTTGTTAGGGGCCAATGATCCTTCTGATAAGTTCGTCCTCCTCTCCTCATTTACAATGTTTGCCAGCAACCCCATTTTCACCTTTGCCTTTGAGGACACGGCGACGTCCGTGTCAGTCTCAGCGTCTTTCGCTTCATGGAGGTTTGCAGAAAGGTGCGGGACTGGACAGCTTTCTCGCCGTCCGGCTGAGCGAGGCTTAGAAGTGTTGAGCTGGAACACGAGGGGGCCGGACGAGATGTCATTTCCATCAGAGACATGCAGCCGGACAGAACCAAACTCGGCCGCATACATGATGTACAAAGAAATAAAGAAGATCAAGGCGGAGGAAAATGGGATGGACCTCCGCTTTTTTTCCGCCTTCAAGCAAGAGGGACGCCGAGAGAATCAAAAAAGGTGAAGACATACAGAAATATAAGCGAGAGAAGAAACGAGGCGAAGTGAAGCCGGGCTACAGGGGAAATCAAGCGACAAGGGACTCGAAATTGAAGGTAGTGCCCTTGGTCGCACCGCTCGGGTAGACGTGCTTTGCGGCCGAGCTACTAAACCCACGAGGTGGAGGAAACTGAGAGGAGTGTTGGAAGGAGTGTGGGCCTGAGTTGGGTGGGGGAGAAGGGACTATTGGACGATGGACGAAAGGAATAAACCACGAGTTAGGACAAGAACACAGGCGACCATCTTGGGCAGAATGAAGGAGGCGATCATTTTGATGAACAGTCAAAGATGACTCACTTCTGGACACTCTGCCATTCGGCCCTCCTCTACTCGGTGCACTGGCAGCAGCCGCAGCAACAGCCGCAAGAGGCGGCGGCGGCGGCCTAGCGGCGGGCGGAGGAGCCCTCGCGCTGGCGGCAGGACTAGGCATAGCAGGGGAGGGAGGAGGGGGAGCGGCGGGTGCGGCAGGTGGCGTCCTTGACGACGGTGGAGGGGGTGGCATTCCCCTTGGTGGCGGGGGCGCGGGTGACGCGGGCGTCGAGGAAGGAGTCGCTTTAGGAGGAGGCGGAGTGGCGCGTGCTGGGGAGGCGGCGTGTCGCGGCGGAGGTGGCGGCGTAGCTCTGGTGAGCGCACCGGATGTGCCATTAGTGAACGCATTTACGGCGGAAGGTCGAGCAGGCGGCGGAGGAGGCACAGCTCGCGCCGGGGAGCCGCTCGTAGGCGGGGGCGGTGCCGGTACTTTTCGTGCCGGAACCGTGTGTCCAGCACCTCCGGGACCCGATGAAGCGGGCGGGGGTGGTGGACGAACAGCGCGGGCCGGGAGAGTCGCACCTCCAGGGCGAGGCGGAGCTGGAGGAGAGGTTGGGGTGCTACTGGTAGGCCTGGGCGGAGGCGGAGGAGCTCCCGGTCTTCGCGGAGGTGGAGGAGCAGATGACGCCGGTCGGGACGGAGGCGGTGGAGGAGACGGCGCCACTGGGGGTGCAGGAACTGAGGATGTCGGACGTGGAGGTACGATGTGTAGGGAAGGCCGGGGACGAGGAGGAGGGGGTGCAGACGAAGGTGGTGGAGGACGTGGGGGAGCCGGAGGGGCAGCCGATGTAGACGGAGGAGGTGGGGGCCGAGCGGACGGAGCGGTAGCGGCAAATCTGGAGGGAGCAGGTGGAGGAGCTGGTCGAGCCGGTGGTGGTGCTCGGCCAGGAGCTGGCGGAGCAGCACCGCGCGGGGGAGGAGGTGCTGAAGAGACAGGTGGCGTTGGACGCGCTCCGCCCGTTTGCTTGAGTTTGGGCATCCCTCCCGCAAACAGCCCACCGAGCTGTGGTGGTCCAGTCGGACTAGCGCCATCGCTGCCTTTTCCTCCCCCTCCTCCTCCTGACGCTCGTCCGCTCGGCACTGGAGGTGCTCCTCCGACGGCAGGCCCACTGGGCTTGCTGGCTACGGCAGGCGCAGATCGGTCATTTGTTACCGTTTCTTCGTGGTGGCGGCGCAGCAACAGGTCATCGAGACGGATAGTACAAGGAAACTTAGTCGAGCGGATCATTTGCACCACAAAGACGGGTGACGGGGGACTAACGACGACGACACTTACTCTTGAGACCTTTGCCCTTCTGGATCGAGGCTAGCAGGTCCTGGTTCATCCTGGCTTGTCGTCCGGCTCGGTGCGGAGGCTTGCTATAACTCGTGAAGAAGTGCGGTGATGAGTTGGGCCTAAAAGGGGGATAAAACGACAGTGTATGTGGCGAAGAAGAGCAGATGGACGTCGCCGTCGAGCACGGAACGGCGTCGAGGTCGGAGCAGAGGTGTCGATGACGCACACTCTGCTTCCGGTTAGGGTT
This sequence comes from Peribolospora baueri, assembly GCA_029717555.1. Classification (NCBI taxonomy): domain Eukaryota; kingdom Fungi; phylum Basidiomycota; class Peribolosporomycetes; order Peribolosporales; family Peribolosporaceae; genus Peribolospora; species Peribolospora baueri. The sequence continues at coordinate 213,563 of JAMDHS010000011.1, forward strand.
ACCGCGAGAAGAAAGGGACAAGGCGGGGTCGACAACCTGGGCGACGCGCATTAGAGCTCTGGACGGACGCGTCGCAAATCGATCTCCTCGACCGGCCTTGTGGTGTCAAGGGCGAAGGCTTTGTATACCCAGGGTATGCGGTGGTTCTCGAGATCTCTGACCGACTTTGGCGGGAGGGTCGTGATCACGCTAGGCGTCAGGTTATGGGAAGTGCTAGAGAATAGGTTCAGACAGACAAGACGTGATGTGTTCTCATAGAATACAAGGGGAGTAAAAGGGTATCGCGGACGACAAAAAATCCGAGACCAGCTTCAAAGGGAATCAGTGCGACCGTCGAGACACCGCTGACGACCACGTCCACGCAAAGAATGACGGCTAGCTCAGGTTATGGTATTGGCTGACGACTTCCGTCCTCCTCCTCCTCCTCCCTCCGCGCCTCGACCTTGCTCCTTGGTCTCTAAACCCCACTTCTTGCGCCTCGTCGCCTCTCCGCGAAAAAAGGCGGCGTCGGAGGAGGATGCAAAGGCGGAGGTTGTCGTCGTCGGAGGGAGCCGAGAGTCATCGCCGGTGCGACGGGCCGAAGGGGCCGAGGAGGATGTCGAGCGAGCGCCAGGTGGGTCGCCGCCGGATGAGCCGGGGTATGGCGGGGGAGGGTGTGAGGGGAGCGAGGGCGTTTGGGACGACTGGGAGTGCGCGTGAAAGGCGGGAAGGGACGGGGCGAGGGGATGTGCGCGCGTGTTGGAGAGGCCCGGCATTGGAGGTTTGGCGCCCATGTCATCACGCCCTTCGGACAAGGAGGAGTCGTGGCCAGAGGAGCCGGACGCATCCGCCTGAGCAGAGACAGGGTACTCGTGCTCCTCCTCGCGGTCGCCGCGGCGGCGTCGCGTCTTGCCCTTGCCCTTGCCCTTGAGTCTCTTCCTCTGGCCGCGCTGCCGTCGCTCATCCTCGGCGGCCCCGTTCTTCTCCTCCCGACTGATCTTCGTCGTCACCGAGACATCAGATTCCGACCGTCCACCGTCGACGCCGACGCCGCCCAAGAGACCTCGGCCGGCGAGGCCGGCAAACGCGGCCGCCGCTCCTAGGCCGAGCGTGCCGCCGACAATGACGGCGACGCCGACGAAGATGTACACTGGCCAGCACTCGGCGAGGAGGCGGAGGGCGATGCGATATGGCCGGAGAATAAAAAAGGAGGTGAGGGTGGCGGTGAGAAAGAAGAGGGGCGCGAGGAGGAACAAAAACGGCGGGAGAAGGGTGTTGACGAGGGTGTCGACGAGGAGGAAGCGCGCCGTTGAAGCGAGAAGACGAAGGAGGAGAGGGACAGAAAGGAAGAGCGCTCGTCCGACGAAGCGGAGGAGGCGCCACAAGTGCGAGAGGGTGTTGAAGATGTGCGCCGGCTCTCCAGGCGGGCCCGCCAGACTTTGCGACGACGCCGGCCATCCATCGGCGGCGGCGGCGGCGGAGGCGGACGGGGCGCCATGCGCGACTCGGTCGACGACAACGACGTCTTGTTCGACAGGCGGCGACGAAGAGGGAACGCCGATTCGGGGGCCAACGGGGTGCAACCGACGATGGGGCGGCTCTTGGTGGTGGTGCGGAGGGAGAAGGTGCTGCTGGCCCGGAGGATCGTCTCGCTGAGCGACGGAAGCCGAAGGCAGCGCCAGGAGAAGGAGGGCGCAAAAGAAGGAGGAGGCGCCGATGACGACGACGCCCCGTGACGGCCTCATCGCTGCTTGACCGTGGATTGGAAGCCAAGTCAAGGCTTCAATCTTCGGCGAGCTGGACGGCGCAAGCGGTGGCCGTCCGTCCGTCGAGATCGCGGCCGCGGCGAGTGATCGCGGACTTAAACGGCTTTTCTTCCCCGCGCATATCACATGTCACAACTCTGCCTGCCGCGCGTACGACAGCGACGACGACGACATGGAACATTCATCTCATCCGATTCGTTAGAACGACAGAAAGTCTCAAAGCTAGTCAAGAGAGCGAACGAGGCATTGGAAGCGCAGAGAGCCGCTAAAGAGAAAAGTAGGCACAGAGAGAGAGAGAGAGGAATGTGAAGTGCGGGAATGGATCCGAGGGCATTTGTCGTGCAAGTCGTCAGCAAAAAAAAAAAAAAATGGTGCTTGCGTGTGCGGCGCCCGCGGTAGACCGAACAGCGCCGGACGGTCTCTGCTGAGCCGAGCCGAGCCAAGTCGAGTCGAGCGTTCAGCATACGCCGTGCGTCTTGCCGGTCTTTCCCTGCACCAGGGAGGGTGTAGAGGAGGCAAAGATAGTGAGCCTGGCTCGAGCCGAACCGATCCGTCCGCCCTTCTCACCTGCAGGCTGTGGTCCTTGTGGTCGTGCACGGCGTGGCGGTGGTGGCGCCTCTTGCGGCTATGCTTGCCGTGGCTGACGGGGCGGACAGAAAGGTAAGGCGGGGCGTCGTCGTCAGCCTTCGTCGCTGCTCGCCTTTCGAGTCGAGATCGGGGGTGAAGCCGCGAAGCGTGGCGGGCGGTGGTGGGCGAGCAACTCACTCCATCATGGTCTTCACGGTCGTCTTGTCGAGCGTGTCGAGGTACTCGCACGTCTGCATGATGTCGCGCACGAGGAGCTCAGCGCGGTTGCGGCTGTCGTACGGGGACGGGGGCGACGACGAGGGAACAAGAAAATGTCGGGCGTGAGTCGGCCCTGTCCGGCAGGTGGAAGGAACTAGCGAAGGGTCAAACTCGCCCCAAGTCCTGACGGACGACAACACGGAGCATCTTGAGCGTGTTCGCGTGAGGGGCCCTGGAGGAATGACGAAGGGCGGAAGGGAGTGTGTGTGAGAGAGAGAGAAGCCCGGACGAGATCGGCCGGACGGTTGCGGATTGGAGCGGAGGCGTCTCACATGGTGTAGGCAGGAACGATCCAGCTAGCGGAGATGGGGAGAGAGAAGGCGATTAAGCCGGTGGTCGCCGGAATCAGCGTTCGGCGTTCCGGTAAGGTCACACGCACGCAGGGCGACGGACACACTCACCCCTTCTCGCGAATCTTGGCCGCGATGGCAAACTCGTCGTAGTTCTTCTGAACTCCCTTCTTGAGCTTGAACGCGACGAGCGGGAGGCCCTTGCCTTGTCCGTCGCTCATAATGTCGAACCGGCCCGAGGCGACGAGGCAGTCGGCGATAAAGTCGGCCGTGGAGGTGGCGTTCTCCATGATGGCACGGTACCTGGTACATCGTCGAGGACATGACCGATCACAGCCGAGCCCTTCAACGTCGAAAGAGCGCGCGACGACGAATGTGTGGGAGGGAAAAACAATACACGAGTGCTCACCCGCTCCTTCCGTACCGAATCAGCGTGTAGTACTGTGCAACGACCTGACTCGCGGGCTTGCTGTCGGGCGAAGGCGCAAGGAGAAAGGGAAGGAAAGGGGTGATTCGAAGGTCAAGAAGGGCTCGATAAAAATGACATGTCGCGTTGGTCGTACCTGAAGTTGATGGTGAACGAGGCCTGGTCGTTGCCTGAACCGCGGAAGGAACGCCGGAAGAAGGAAAGAGCACTTGGTCAACGAGGGAGCGGCGAGGTTGACAGCTTCGCCTGCTTGCCAATCATGCGACGTACCGAGGTAGTTGACGTGGAAGACGAGCTCCTCGGGGAGGTACTCCTTCGAGCGCCAGACGGCCCAGCCGAGACCGGGCGGGGCGAGGCCGTACCTAGTGGCCAAGGAAAACAAAAGGGAGTCTGTGAATTCCAAAGGTCGATGCTGTGCCGAACGTGCGTCGCGACAGACTCACTTGTGGCCCGAAGTGTTGATAGAGACGACCCTGGGTACGCGGAAGTCCCACTTGAGGCCGGGGACGACGAAAGGGGCGACGAAGCCTCCGCTGGCGGCGTCGACTGGAGCACGTCGATGCGAAGCGTCAGCGTAAGAAAGACGTCGTCTCGATCGAGGCGCGCGAGGCGTCCCCGCTCGCCGCGTCGCACGATGCTCACCGTGGATGGGGACGTCGACGCCGGTCTCCTGCTGCTTCTTGTCAAGCTGTAGAAGACGACAAGGGTTCGTACGGTGGGCGGGCCAAAGTCAAAGGGCGCACTCCTCGAAACACGTGCCGCGCGGCCGCCGGCTTCGAAACTCACCAGGTCTGAGAGAGCGAGGACGTCCTCGTACTGGCCGGTATAAGTCGTACTGTGAACGCGGAACGTGTCGTATCGACGGCACGTGTGTGCGGCGTGGTGAGGAACGGCGGTGCGGTGGGGCTGCTCGAAGGCTCACCCCATAATGGCGCAGACGCCGATGGTGTTCTCGTCGCAGACTTGGGATGAGAACGGCGGGAACGGGCGTCGGTTGAATGAATGAATGAATGAATGACCGTCGACTCGTTTTCTGCTCCGCCTACGACTAGAAAGCCTCGCGATGGCCGTCATCCCACGACGAGTCCCGACTCACGATCGGCGGCCTCCTTCGGGTCGATGACGTAGGTGTCCTCGGTGACGTAGCAAAACTTCTCCTCAACCTCGAGGTACTGCACGACGGAGGGTAAAGCGCGGAAGGGTTAGCGAAGCGGAGGACAGAAAGAAAGAACCCGTCCGGCCCTTGGACCCGCCCTGGTGGCCTTCTCCCAGCAGACTTGGACCGCAGAGCTCATGACGAGGTTGGGCTTGCTGTAGTCCTTGCCTGAGCGAGGAAAATCAAAAGTCGGGTGAGCGAAAAAGGCGTTGCTCTGCTCATTGCGGCGTGTCCGGTGTCCGTCGCGCTTGCTCACCCTCAGCCTGCCTCTTCTTCTGCCACCTCTTCTTCATGGCGAGGACGGAGAGGATGATAGCCTCGGACGAGCCGACGGTCGACACGCCCAGGGCCTCCTCCTCGATCTTGGAGCGCGGGGCGTTGAAGAGATGGCTGATGATATTGACGCAACGGTTGTGGATCTCGACCGTCGAAGGATACTCTGCGAAATCGTGCGCAGACGGGAGAGGAGGCGGACGCTGAGTCGGTGATGACACACACACATCTCCTTTGTCCTCCTTACCCACCTTCGTAATCGATAAAGTTCTGAGGCAGCACGAAACATGGAACGGGGGATGAAGGGAGAGTGAGAAGAGAGGGAGACGGGATCGTCGACGTGCGGCGCAACAAAGGGGAGATGAGACGCACCTTGTTCATGTTCTCGGCCATGAGCTTCTCGGCCTCCTCCTCCTGGTAAGTGCTGTGATCGGCGAACGGCGGGGATCATAAATGAATTAATTCATCGAATGATATCGGTCGTTGGGCCCTGCAGACACGAGGGACGGGACGCACTTGACGAAACTGGCCAAGTCTTGTTAACGAAACGAGGAAGATAGGAAGGGAGGGGCGATGATGAGCATGCGAGAAACGAGCGTCGGACGGACGGGCGGACGCTCACTGAGGGCGGGGATACCATCGAGCTCGAGCTCGTCCTTGATGAGGTGGTACGCGGTGCGAGCGGGCATCTCGTCCTACGGGCGGGCGGGCGGGGAAAGGAGGATCGGAGGAAGGGTGAGCTGACAAGGCTCGCATTGATCGCCAAGCCTGGCGATCGCCAAAATCAAGGCGAGGCAAAGAGGCAAGACGTAGACAACGGGGCGCACCTCAGGCATATCATACTTGCCAAACCCGTGTCCCCTAGCGTGAGTGGATCCGTAAACGGTAGTGGAGATGAACTCGGGGTGATGAGCGGGGAGATCGGACGCTGCGGCCTTGCGCTCGTCCGAGATTACGCCGCCTGATGGTGGTCGGGTGGAGAGGAGGGAAGGGGCGGTGAGGAGCGCCGAGCGGTGAAGACGGGAAGGAGACTCACCGAGAAGAACCATGTCGAGGTACGGGAGCTTGGACTGGGGGGAGGGTGAAGAGGAAGCAAGGCAAAGGGGAAGCAAGAGGCAGCGTCGTCGTCGTCGTTGTCGTCGTCCGTCTATATATGTAGTATGTCCGACTCGCCTCATCTATGCGTGGCGCCTATCTATTATCATCCATCCTCCGTGCGTCGTCGTCGAACGAGGCACGAGGCGCGACCGAACCGGACGGAGTGGTGACACTAACAGCCGTGCCGCGCCGTCGTCGGGGCCTGAGGCACGTGACGACGCCGACCATCGTCCCGACACCGAACGGCGGACGGGATGGACGAAGTTGGACATAAAGCGAGCGAGCCGAACCAATCTATACCTGCGCATAGTCAGCCCCCCCACCCCGGCTCGTCTTAGAATAGAAACCGAATCCGCCGCACGTCTCGCTGCGGTGCGCACCGGTTGCGAAGCGGACCGGGGTATGGTGGATCTATTATCGTGTACGATCGATCCTCAAGTAGAACAGCCGGCCAGTCAAGCAACGACTTCTTCCTTGACCGTGCGCCCGATCGACCCCATTGAAAGGAATGAAAGAATAAATCAACGAACGCATTCGAAACCCGCTCACACTGACCGCCCGGCCATCGATTCGATTCGCTTTGGCTTGCTTCTCGATTCATCATCTAAGAACTACTGTAATCTATAAGAGCGACGACTAGGGACTGGCGACTGGACTGGACTGGGCGACAAACAGGTGGACAGACGGGACGGGACGGGATGACGGGATGCGACAGAAGAGGAAAAAAATAAATAGCGAAGCGGCGTTCTGGTCGCGGAACGGAAAGCGAACCGAAACAATATGTCGGACGGTGTGGGACTATGACACAGTGCGCCGACCACACGGACACACCCAGCGGCCGGCGCAGACAAACGCGAGAACGCACGAAGGAACGTATGGACCGAGGATGGAGCGGGGGAGAACGGACGGAACGAGGTGAGAAGAAGAGAGGGGTGCGGTCGAGACGAGACAAGACGAGACAGACAATAGTCCAGGAAGGGAAGCAAGAGCACAGAACACACGACCAGCAGAGCGGCGTGATCAGGCCATCTCCACCTCCATGCCCTCCCTCGCCGTCGCCGTCGCCGACGTCGTCGTCGTCGGCGGCGCCATTTCCGTGTCTTTCTCCTCCTCCTCCTCCCCCTTCTCCCTCCGCGCAGCCGCCTCCGCCGCCTCCTCCGCCGCCCTGATTCCGGCGTCCAAACTGCTGATCGGAGGGAGTAATACTGCGCCCTTGTCCTTGTCCGAGCCCGATGCGGAACCCGAGGCCGAGACGTCGGCGCCGTTAGACGCCAAGGTGTCCTGCTGGGACGGCGGGAGGGCTAACGGGGGAGGGAAAGAGGGAGGCGCGATGCTCGCTGACGTGCTCCCCGCCGGCGTATTCGGCGCCGACGAGTGACTCGCTGAGACGGCGTGCTGGTGGGGGTGTTGTTGCTGCTGCTGCTGCTGCTGCTGCTGCTGCGGCGGCGGCGGCTGGTGGATCGGCGTCATGCCCATACCCGCAAGTCCCTTGGTGAATGGGCTGCGATGCTGAGAGGAGGCCGCCGCCGCCGCTGCCGTCGAGGCCTCGCCCGCGACGCCCGGGCTGGGGAGAGGGGGGGTGCCGGGACTGCTGGCGTTGCCGTCGGCGCCGCTGCCCGACGAACTCGGCCTCGAGCTGGCGCGAGACGCGCCGCGAAAGCCGGTGGCAGGGGACAGATGAGGCGATCCGGGCGGCGAGCTGGCGGCGCTGGCGGGCGCGGACCGACTCGAAGTGGAGTAGTATGGCTGGGCGCCAAAATATCCTCCGCTGGAGCTGTAAGGGTACGCGCTGCCTTCTCCGGGCGTGATCGGACCGGCCTGCGTGCTGGCGGCGCTGTTCGTGGTTGAATGAGTGAGCGCGGGAGGGGGCAGGTACCGCGGATGGGAGTGGTCGTGAGGGTGGGGCGCTTGGGCGCCGAGGCCGCCGTCGAGAATGTCTTCGATCCTGGTCCGCTTGCTCGCCATGCCGTCCGATGTCGCCGACGGGCCGTCACTCTGCTTCTTGCCGTCATCTCCGCTCGAGAGGTGATAAGCGCTGAGGCTGAGGTTGGGGCCGAGACCGCCGGAACCGCTGCTGGCTCTGCGAACGAGCTTGGGGGGACTCATGCTGTACGGCGTCGTTGTGCCGCTCTTGGTGCCGCTGCGGATCGGTCTGCCGGAGCTGCTAAACTCGGACATGGGCATGATCGTCGGGCTCGTCGCGTTCGTTGGCGTCGAGCCGCTCAGCTGGGACATGGAGCTAGAGGCGGACAGAAGCGGGTCGGCAGAGCCAGCGCCACGCTCGGCGCTGCGATGGTGGACATGGCCGGAATGGTGATGATAGTGGTAGGGCGGGATGCCGTACGGCTGGGACCGATGACGATGGGAGCCGTGGTGGCCGTGGCCGAGGAGGTGGTTCGAGCCGTCGACGGACGGCGGCGAGGGCCGCTGTTCTCGGACCTGGGATGCATGGCCGTGTCGGAGGTGGGGCAGGTGGACGGGTGAGACGGGCCTGCTGGGCGCCGGGCTGGTGACGACGCTGTTGGGAGCCGTGTGGCTCGCGAATAGGCTGAGCGTGCGTAACGGGCCGAGGACGGGGCTGCTGCTCGGCGTCCACTGAGGAGGAGCGTGAGGGTCCGTGGGTGGGTGCCTGCCGTATGGGGCGCCAGGACCGTAAGAGTGGCCGGGCGGCGGGTAGTTGTAGGACAAGTGGCCGTCGCGAGTGGGGGGCTCGCCGTCGCTGGGATACTCGTCGCTGACGATGCTGCTGCTGGGGGAGAAGCGAGGGGAGTGTTCGGCCGAGCTGGGATACGCCGACGAAGGGTTGCTCGAGTACGGGTAGCTCGAAGCGAGGCTGGCGGGCACGCCGGGAGGGTGTGGGTAGGGGGCGTAGTGCTGACGGTGCATGCGGCTGTAGGTGTGATGGGGACCGCCGGGGGCTGCGGCGGAGACATCGTGGGAATACCGGACCAGGTCGTCGTGGCTCTCGCTGCGATGGGATGGGCGATGGGCGGGCGGGTAAGGGGCGAGGTGAGCGCCGGGAGGGGCCCGACGCTGGAGTAGCGCATGAATCTTGCTGTTGTACTTGTGCATGCAGTCCTCGTGACCGCACGTCGGAGGCGTCGCCGAGCCGGCGAGCGCGTCCGGGGGCGGGACCATGTGGGCGTGGGGCGAGGTGGCGGGGGTGGAGTAGCCGGAGTGATAGCCCGGCGGCGGCGGGTAGAAGGGGGCGTGATGATAGGGGGCGCCAACATCGAGAGGGTGGTGACCGGGACGACCGAAGGCGTCAGGTGGGGTCGACCGCCTTGACCTGCCCTCCTTCTCGGCGCGCTCAAGCTCATACAGCTCGTCCGCGGCGGCCTTTGCGAGGGCGGACATCTCGCTGCGCGTCGCGGCGGCGTCCGGGTGAATCTCGTTTCGAGAGGCGTCGATGTCCTGGGAAGGAGAGAAGGGGGAGCGGTGGTGAGCATGCGCGGCAAGGACGAAATAGAGTTGCGACGCGGGACCATCTCCAGGCTGAATGCCGTCGACACGACGACGGAGGCCGGGAGGGACGGAAGGAAAGGAAGAGGAAGGGAAGGAAGAGGAAGGGAAGGAAGAGGAAGGGAAGGGCCGGAAGAGACAAGAGAGGAAATGTTGGAAATGGAAATGGAAATGGAAATGGAAATAAAATAAAGAAGCGACAGACGGCAGCGCGGCTAAACGAGCGCAACCAAAGCCTCGCCACCTGGCATCTCGTCACCGCGCCCGTGTCGACGCCGCGGCAAGGAGAGAGAGAAAAGAAAGAAAGGGGACAAGATCGGGCGAACCCCGCATCGGAGACGACAGCCGCCTTTCTCCGCGCTGAGGGACCCCAGGAAAGACCCCAGAAATGCCGCGTCCTCGATTCCAGTCCAACATCGGCAGGAAGCGCAATGAAACTTGTCAAGAAAGACAAGGCAAGAAGAGCGGGAGGGCGAGAAAAGGAACCGAAACCGAGGGGACGGGAAACGAGTGGTGGCTGGTCGGACCGAAGCAAATCGAATCGAAGAAAAAAAAGCGAAAACTCACCTCGTCATACTCGTGCTGCTGCTCGTGCTGTTGCTTCGTCTTGTGGTGACCACTCCCTCCGCCCGTCGTCGGTGTCGAGGACGACGACAGGGCCTGCTGAGCGCCTCCGCCCGCTCCTCCTCCGTCGCCGCCACCAGCGCCACCGCCGCCGCCGTGCTGCTGCTGCTGCTGCTGCTGATGCGCCGCCGCCCCGCGACCCTTCCTGGGGTTGCTGTGGATGCGCACGTGTCTCGTCAGCTCGTCAGACCTGCTGAACCGCTTGTCGCAGCCCGGGTGACTGCACACATGTGGCTTCTCGCCCGTGTGTGTGCGAATGTGGCGCGTCTGGTGCTCGAGCCGGTAGAAGGCGCGCGAGCACAGCGGACACTTGTATGGCCGCGGGATCTGCGACTTGTCGAGCGGCAGCAGGTCTGACGAGGTCAGATTGGGGTGCGACGGCGACGCGCCGTCATCGCTGGCCGGATGGGACATGGCGGGCTGGTGGGTGACGAAGCGAGGAGTGAATGGGGTGGATGGATGGAGAGGAAGGGTAGGACGGGTGGATGGCGGAACTAGACAAGGTGCGTCGCTGCGAATGGAGCCAAATGGAGAGGGAAGAGGATGTGAGAAAAGCGAACCTATAAGGGTTGGGATTCGGTGGCGACGGAGGCGGGGAGCAGTCGAGGAGATGAATGGGAGAAGAGAGAAGCGGAGGGAGGGAGGGAGGGAGAAAGAAAGGAAAGGTTTTGTTTTATGGAAGGGAGGAATGGATGGATGGGATGGGTGGATGGAGGAGCGAGAGACGCGTGCGGGGTGACGTGGGGAAGGGGAAGGGGCGGTGAAGGCGGGCGACGAGAAAAACCAAGGCAGGGTGCGCGTGAAAAAAAGGGGGAAAAGGGATAAGGGAAAAGGGAGTGGTCGGAAAGACAAGGAAAGACAAAGAAATACTAAGACAAAGACAAAAGGAAGGAATGGGGACGGCCACCGCCAGCCCGGCCTTGGCTGGCAGGCTGACTTATCGGGCGTGCCGTGCCTGGCGACGCGAGGGTCGAGGCGCGGGGTAGGCGGTGCGCGGCCAAGTCGGGAAGGGAGGAGGGGCGGAGGAAGCGCGTGGAGGGACGCGTGGGCGGAGAGGTGTGTGGCTTCGGGCGATGACAAGATGGGAGGGAGAAAGGGACGAAGGAAGGAAGAGTGGGATGGGATGGGATGGGATGGGATCTCCAAGGTGGGGTAGGGGCCCCGAGACAGGCTGCCAAGGCGGACAGCGGCAATGAAGAAGAAGGGAGATAAGCGCGGGCGGGAAGAGAGGACAGGGGAAAATGAGGGCGGGAGGAGAGGAAGAGCGGATAAAATGAAATGTGCGTGACGAAGGATCGACGACGAGGTGGATACGGAAAGGGATGGGGAGTTGGGGGACGGGACGGGACGGGACGCTCGATCGGCGGCGCCAGCCTAAGAGAGAGCGACAACGAGAGCGACAAACTGTCTACGGACAGACAGACGGACGGAGACGGAGAGAGAGACGCACCTTGCAGCAAGTAACCTCCCAACGACGGCAATCCGTGGTCAGATGTTAATGTCAGATCGGCCAAAGGCGGAGGAGATAAGGCGGAGTTGTGGCGCCGAATGGGCGTTTGACTGGGGTCAAGTCAGCTGAGCGGAGCGGGCCGAGTGGATGGGTGGAAGGGATAGATGGGGATGGCGAAAGGGACAACAAAGAAAGGAGTGGCCGACAGGTTCGGCCCGACAGCCGAAGGTAGACAGATAGACAGACAGACGAGACAGGTAGCCGGACAGAAAGATAGGCAGATACAGTCGCGCCACCGAAGCAGGTGTGTGGAGCGCGCCGCGGTCGTGAGAAGATAGCGAGCAGACGGACGGATGGACGGGCGGGCGGACGGGAAGACGTGGCAGATTGTGGATGGGACGAGGTTGGGTAGCGGCGGTTGGATGGCGGTTGGACGACGGAGGGGGTGAAGACATCCCCGAAAAGAAAGTACAACAGCAACGACGTGAGAAAGGCGAACGATGATTCCATTGGAGCACGCACAAACGCCATCCGCTCCGCGCCCGCCCACTCATTCACTCACCTTGAATCGATCGATGATTCCCCCTTCTTCTTCCCTCGCCAACCCTGACTGGCAGCGAGTCCGTTCGACGCGAGGCGAGGCGAGACGGGGCGAGCTCAAGGCGAGCCGGTAAAACGTTCGGCCGGGCGGGCGGCCTTGGATAGATTGGTGAGGGGGCGAAAGAGATAGGAGTCGGGGTGGTGTCTGGTGGGAGAAGCAGCGTGACGCAGGCGGGGAGGGTGGCGTCGGAGAGAGAAGAGATGGGTGGTGGTAGCGGGAGGAAGAGGGTGGAGGGAAAGCAGAGTACGGTGGAAAGAAAGGAGGAGGGAAGGGGGGGCCCTGCGGGGTAAGAGGGGGTCGGGCTCAGGTTTCGCGTCCGTGTGGTGTAGTCCGAGACGACGTCCGGGTACGGGTACGGGTAACGGGCCTGTCGCTCCGGCCGGTCTTTCCATGTCTTTCTTTCTTTCTTTCCTCCTTTTTTTTTTTTCCTTTCCTTTCCTTCGGCCGGCGACCTCGCCCTCGTTCCAACGGCAAAGAGGCGGGAGAAGAAGAAGGGGGAAAGAACAGGAAAGGACGTGGGGAATGGAAGCGAGGGCCGGTGACAAGACAAGGAAGACTGTGCTTCCGCTCGCGTCTCAGTCGCCCTCCGACGACGGCGTCTGTCTCTTCCGTCTCTTGTTCTTCTGTTAATCCATCTGTCCGGACGGTTAGCTCTGGTATATTCGAGTGTGCGCTCCTCTACACGCTGCACACGAGCCACCGCATCCATCATCGGCGAGTGTGTCGCCGTCGCCGTCGTCGTTGTCGATCAGATCTAGCCGACCGACAAGCAAACCCGGCGATCACGTCCTGTCCACGTTCTCCAGTCTCTCTCTCTCTTTGCGCGTGCGTTCCTCGCCTCCATTCGACCCCGCTCGCCCGTTCGCCCGCTCGTTCGCCCGCCTCCACCCGCACTCGTCTGTTTTAAAACACCTTCCCTCGTCCCTGTCTCAATCCGGCCTAACCTGTCCCGAGCGGCGAGCGAGCGCGACCAAACGAGGCGCACGGCAAGAGGCACATGCAATGCATTCCCAAGATCAAATCCGATCGCGATCCGTCGCCCTCCTTCTCCTCCGCCGGCCACACCCGAACCCGGTCCTGCCCGGCTGTCGCCCGCCCCCTCCGGGTCCCCATCTCCTCCCGCCTCTTCCTTATCTCGCCTCCATCTCCCCCGGAAGCCCGGTGAGGTGACAGGAGCCGTAGTCGTCTTATTAGTCCGTCAGGGTTGTACATAGTGTATGGGATGTGTGTACAACTGCGCTTTCTTGCCCATCACCCAAACCTAATAAAAGCAACCTATAAGCACCGCGCGGATCCGCCCCAAGTGCAGTGCGTGAAGGACATGCTTGCTGTGCGTGGGCTGGCTGGTTAACCGAGCGACGTGCCGTGCGTTCGCCAGGCCAGCCAGCCGGAGTCGGCCCTTGTTATCCGCCGCTTGAGTCCGCGATTTCGGCCGCGACCTACTTGCCGGGACGATGATGATGACGGGGCGGACGGACGGACGGCGGGCCCGCCGGGCCACCTCGCCTTGAACCATCCGTCTCTCTCGTCGCGCAGCCGAGTCGGGAAATCAATCCATCTACCCGCCGAGTCTCCCGGGCGAAAAGAGCCGTTGGTTTTCCGTCGGTCGGCACACAGCGGCACGTCGTTGTCCGTCCAAGGCGCGAGCGACGGCGCGTCTCCAGAATCGGTACGGCGTAAATGAAGCACGTCAGCTTTCTCCGAGCGTCGCTGTGTTAGGACGGACGTCTGCAACTGCAACGGTCCACCCCCAGTGCCTCCTCTCGTCGTCGTTCCCCCTCGAGAGGCGAGAGATAGAAGTACACGGCACATAGTACGATGACACGTCGGCCATGTTTGCGCCCCGCGCGAGAACGCAGACGATAAGCGCTCGGGGCACGGTATTTTTCGACGCCGACGCCGAGTGGACGTGTCCAATAGCATAGCATAGCATGTACATAGATACGCGCACGTAAATGCGGACATACACTCGCTCGTTTGCGCGTGCTTGCGCGCGCGGATGCCGAACCGAGCAGGCAAGCAAACGAATGCCTCGCTCGACTCGGCTTTGTCCCGTCCCCCCGTCTCGGAAATCTCAGCGGTCCAACCGGGTTGCCCCCACCCCGCCCGGAGTTGGACTGGATGGGTTGGTGCCCCACCCGGACGTCGGGGCCTTGGCGCCCAGCGGCCGGCCGCGCAAGAGGGCTTGATCAGGAAGAGCGCCAGCCGTTGACCGGGGCCCCGAGGAGAGTCGTAGTCGTGCATTCGAGGACACGGCATGATGATGACATACTGGGTGCCATCATGCCATACATACATCGGACGCGGCCGGCTTTCCGAGCTCTCCTCCATCCCGACTTGCCCGAGCCCGACGGTATTGAAACGGATGGTCTCTCGCTCTCCATTTGTCTCTCCCGCCCCCTTGCCCTTCCTTCCTTCCTTCCTTCCTTGTCCCGCTTCAGGGCCCTCCCTCACAAAGGCAAGGTTTCGCGCGTCCATCGCATGTGGGAGCGGGAACGACCGTCTGAGTTGCACCCTTTCGCTATATCGCGCGGAGGAACTCGGGGGTTGCATGAACATATGTATGTATGTGCAGAATGGGGAGCTCGCCCGCGCCCGCGCCCGCACCCGCGCCCGCGCCGCTCTTCCTTCCCTTCGATCTTCGAGCGATGACCGCGGCCATGTCAGCCAGCCGGAGTGGGTTTCGTTCCGACGACGTTCACACCCACCCCCTACGCACATCCATCGACTCGGGCTAAACCCACACGGCTTTTAGCTAGGCGCTCCATCCAACCCTGCACTTAACTTAGGCTGCCGCGCCGCTTCCATGGCGCTCACTCGGCTGCACGCCATGCCGCCCATCACCGATCACGGAGCTCCACACTCGGCTTCACCTCGTCCCCTCCCCCGCCCGCCCTCGCCGGCTACCATCCGGTCGCTCCGGTCCGGGTACTGGAATCATCCCTCCGGCAATGACCGGCGCGGTCGCACGAACAAGCCAGTCCACTCTGTCTCTGTCTCTGTCTATCCGTCCTTCCGACGGTCTGTAGATAGGTTCGGCGCACACGCAAGAAGGCACGCGGGGCGCTCCGAGCTGGCTCGCTAGCTTAGCTCGGACATGTCGTGGACGCTATCATCGACCGACGCGGGCGGGCTCCAACTCGCTCGCGTCGGTCGTGCTCGTCATCGGCGCGCACGCGCCCTGCTCGAGGACGAAGAAGAAGAAGAAGAAGAAGAAGAAGGTTATGCGCTCCTTACGTCGCTTCGGACCGCGCAGACGCTACCGTAACCCGCGCGCGTACCATCCTTTTGCCGCCTCGGTCGAGCTTGAGTTTCGTCGGAGCGCTCTTCTCCGTCGCCCGGCGCCGGTCTCTCCTTTGCGGAGCAGAGGTGCGTGACATGATGACGCCTATCACAGCTTTGGATCGTCTTTCCCACGCACGACCTCCCGCGCGGCCGCCGTCGTCGATACGTCCACCCCCACCACCGCCGCGCCACGAGCGCACGTTGCGGCGGCGGCAGCACGTGTCTATCACACCGCCAAGCGACCCCACCAAATCGTGTTCGTGTAGCCTCAGCCCCGAGGAGGTGAATCAAGCGTTCGCGGTACCTAGGATGTGCCCCCCTTCGCTTTACTCTCGAAACGAATCACGCTCAAAAATAAAACAAAGCACGTTGCCCTAGGTACACCTCTTACCCGGCCCGCGCCTTCACTTGCCCACCCTCCCTCGGCCACGTCCTCTTCCGCGCGCTTTCGACCTTCCCCGTCCCTTCTGTCGTCGAGCGATTGCGGTCGTTCAAAGCGGTGGTTGGAAATCAGATATCAAGGATGGAAGAAAGAGAGATGTCAAGGAAAGCGACGTCAGTGCGAAAAAAAAAAACCAGGAGGGCGGGTAAGATGCAGACCGGTGGGAGCGATGAAACGTGGCTCACCTCGGCGGCTCGACGAGCCTTGCACTCGTCGCACACCCACGAGCCCTTCGGGGGTGCTGTGAGACCGACGCAGCCAAGGTGGAACTTTTCGGTGCAAGTGCAAGGTCAGAACGAGGGAGAAAGAGAGAAGCGTCAATGGAGAAAGGACGACGACGCGAAGAAAAAAAAAAAAGAAAGAAAGGAGGCGCAAACGACTCACCCACTCCCTCTCGCACTCCTCGTCATCGCACCCGATCATATCCCCGTAGCTCACGTTCTGGCAAACGCAGTACGTCCGCTCGTCCGCATCTCCCTCCCCCTCCCCTCCCACCGTCATCTCGGCGGCTACTCCTGACACCGCCGCGTCTCCGCCGGCCTTTGCGCTCGAACCGGCCTTGCCTCCGTTCCTGCTTCCTCCTCCGCCGTTGCCAGAAGGCGAAGAAGAAGCCCCCCTTCCACCTCCAGCCGAGTTGACGGTCAAGCCACTACCGACAGCACTACCAGCACTCAAAGCTCCCAACCGGGACGCGGCGCCTGAAGCCGCGGCCGCAGCGGCGCTCGCAGAGCTGGGCGATGGCACCGGAGGGGTGGCCCGCAGCAGGTTCGGGTTCGACGAGGCCGAAGCGGTGAGGTGCGCTGACACGCCTCCGGCGTGCTTCGTCGTCGCGCCGTATGAGTGGCCGCTGTTGTGGTCGCTCGCATCGCCGCGCACCCCTTGCACGGTGGCCGAAGCGGACCTATGAGCATTTGCACCTCCCCCCTCTTCGTCATCGCCATCCTCCCCTCCGTCGGCGCCTCTTTTGGAAGGGACAGAAGTAGCCGTCCCGACCGGCCGTCTTCCCCTGCCCGAGACGCTCCTCCCTCCCCCTTCCCCATCTGCAGCAGCGCGTCGCGACGCCGAGGACACCTCCGAGCCTGCACGATCGTTCTGTCCCGCAACGCCAGACAACAGAGGCGTTTCGTCCTCCAAGTCTTTCTGTCGCCCGTTGGCGCTCGCGTTCGGGCGCGCCGGCGAGGCGTGCTGTCCTCGGCGAGACGTCGTGCCATGCGGGGTCGATTGGCGGTTCGCGGCTGTGGACGTGTTGGCTCTACAATGAGAGCGCAAGGGGAAGAGCCAGAAACGACGAGTGAGCGAGAGGAGAGAACAAGCTGGGATGCTGGACGGACGGCGGGTGGGAAGAATGGACACACCCTTTCTTTCTTCCTCCTCCTCCCCCTTCCTCTTCCTTGCCCCTAGCCTTGTCAGTGACCCTCCTCTTCTTCTGCGGCGTCGTCCCTGGCCCACCGTCCCTCCTCCTCTCCGCAGCACTCGTGATCGGCTGCACGGCCGCCCCGTTGGGCACGGCAGCGACACGGCGGCGCTTGCCCATAGCCGATGAGCTCCCTGTAGCGTCCGCGTTGCCGTTCGCTCTGGAAGGGTAGCCCTGTCCGCGACCGACACGGTGGGTGATGACAGACGGTTTTAGGTATGGTCTTAGGAGCGGGATGGCGGCTAGGGTTTCTTGTAGCGCGTTCAGGTGGTCGGTATGAGAGATGATCTGAGGAGGGGGACGGATGTTAAAAGTCCTAGTGAGATCAAAAAGTTTCACTGGGACAACATGTACGACAAGCAAGCTGCAAGATATCTCGCGCGGCCTTCGACGCGAGTACGCTCAGCTCGCCCGCTCAAACGTGGCGACGGACGGCGGGTGTCAGGCTATTCATTCACAGACGACCCACCGTTTCGCAAGTGTTGGTAGCCACTCTAATCTTGTCCTCCCCGCCCATCTTGTATGCCGTAGCTTCTTGTGCGACTGCCTGGAGCGCCATGAGCCTTTCTGCGGGCGAGACGGAGGGTTCCTCGACGAGCGCGGTGAGGTGGCCCAGCTTGACGGCGATGGAGTGGAGGTGGGCTGGCGCAAGAGAGTTAGAATAAGCACACGACGCCTGAACGCAGGGAAGGCCATGTTCGTCCGGCCTGCGACGCACCTCCCAAGACGGCATCCAGCTCTCTCAGATCGCTCACGCTCCGGGTCAGATCGAGGGGAAGAGCGTCGAGGGCGTCGGCGTAGGCGGAGACGGTGGTGTAAAGGTGCGGGGGGGCGACTTGGTCGGTCTCTGCGAGACGACCCTGACCGCCGTTCGGGGCCAGGTGTGGGTGCGCCATGGTCGCTGGATGAGGAGTCGATTCGAGCCGAGTGTTCGTAAGATGAAGCGAGGTGAAAAGGACGGGGGGCATAAGGGAAGGCTTGCGGTTGGACGCGATCCAGCGCCGGCACGTGACCGTCGAACGGGGTCCTGCGTCGTGCCTCCTCCAAGCCCCTCTCTGGAGATGAACGGAAGAAGAGAGGGAAGCGAACCAAAGACGACGGCGACCACGACCACGACCACGACGGCGGCGGCGACGACGACCACGACGACGGCAAGCAGAGGAGAGGACAAGGACAACAAGGTGTCACTCCTCCTCGACCACCCGCCTCCGCTCTACAACGTTCGTATACAGTGCGACGTAAGTATCGGGTCGAGTCGCTCAACCACGCCTTGCTCGCTCTCGACTGCCGTCGGAGATCACGCCGGCCAGCACTACGCAACGTCTTCTCCGCCCCCTTCACTGTCCTCGTCGCACATGCACACCCGCTCTGCAGCTACCCTTGCACTTGCATTCAGGCCTCGATACCCACCCGTCCCGCTCAGCCCTCGATAACCCTCCACCTCGCGCCTCAACGCCGTACCTCCTCGGCCTATACCTCCTCTGCACCTCAATACCCTCGGCCCACATTGACCGCCCTCCTTGGCGCCCACCCGATCTCCTGCTTTTCTTACAGTAACACGTGGTCCAGGAATTTCTTTTTCAATTTCCACGCCTTCGACGATCGCTTCCACTCTGGCAGGTTTCCGCTCTCAACATGCGCAAGTTCTTCTCTCGCCTCTCCGGGTCCTCGTCCAAGGACAAACCCCTTCCCACCCCTCCCGAAAAGCCTCTCCCCGACGTAGACTCCGTGCCGTACAATGACGAGTCTCCTCACCTCAACAGCATGCCTGGCTCTTTCCCCACCGGACCCAGAGCGACGGGAGCGAGGACCGGAGGATCGGCCGTCAAGGCGCTGACCGCCCGATGGGAAGCTATGACCACCGGAAGCAGCGCCGACGCAAAACCGTCCGCCGCCGTACCTCCCAGCGGCTCACCAGCCCAATCGCCTCAGCCGAACGGTTCTGCTCCGCAGTCTTCGACGTCTCCAGCGACTGCCGCTGCTGAGGCGGAGGGAAACGACACCGAGAAAGGCCAAGCGTCCGGAGCTGGAACTGCCGGTGCGGCGCAGCCGACGAACACGAAAGAGGTGCGAAGACGGAGCACTGCACCCCCTTCTGCAGCAGCAAATATGTCGTCCGGCGGCATCAGGAAAGCGGCAGGAAGGGGCACGAGGGGCGAGGCGTCCGGAAGCAGTGGCAGGACCATGGTGGGCAGCGAGAGCGACAAAGAGGGTCCCGACGGCGGCAAAGGAGGAGGTGCCAAGGGCAGGGAGGGGAAGCAGGTCGCCTTTGTGTCGCCTGCTGGGACACCTGGTAGGTCATCGTCATTCGTGCACCACTTGCGCTCGATGTCTGACTTGCATATCTTTTCGCCCCGTCTGGAAACACTCGGATAGACTCGGCATCGCTGCTGTCGTCCTTATCGCACGCACCGATCGGCTGCTCTTTCCCGCTTACCAGGCCCACTATATCGAGCTCCGCCAAGAGGATCCCGGCACATCCTTCCGCTCCTCCTCGGCCAGGCTCCTCTTTGTCCGGTTCCATGTCCCACAACGCCGCTCAATCCCCCTCCGTCTCCAGTCGAGGGGGCCCCGGCACAAAAGGTGACAAGGACAAAGACGGTCGCCCGACCGTGAGTCGCCCGACATCGTCGCCTTCCGCGCAGGCTTCGACGCTCGTCACCAGTGGACCATACCCGCTCTCAGGTCCCGGTCCCATCTCCACGCACAGCTTGACTCTCCATCTGTCCCATTCCCATGGGGACGAGTTCAGCCACCTTCCCAATTCAATTCCGTTTGCTTCCTCTTCCCTTCGCTCCTCCAGTCCACTCTCCTTCCAGAGTGCTGGTGGAGGAGCAGCGAGTGCCGGTGCGATTCCCGGCAGTGGAATGGGCTCGACTGCCGTCGGAGGGCCAAGATGGATCAGTCCCAGCCTTGGCGCAGCGGTAGCAGTTGTGCACTCCTCCAGTCAGTACCAAAATCAAGAGCAGCACTACCAGCAACGTCAGCAGAGCGGCGACCCGCAAATCAATTCCAACGGCGTCCGATTCGCCTCTGGAGCACCGCTCAATGAGTCTTTGGGTTCGGCTTCCACCAGTTCGCCCACCAATATTGGCAGTTGGAGCTGGTCAGAGATGACCGAGGAGGACCTGGTCATGCACTTGGGCCCGAGGGAGAGGACGAGGCAGGAGGTGCTGTGGGAGATTGTAGCGAGTGAGGAGAGGTGCGTCATCGGATTTGGTATCTCTCGCTTTCATGGTCATCCTCTCCTTTCACAATATTTTCGTCGTTTGCGACAAGGCCACCGCTGATGTGTCTTTGTCTCCTCTTCTTCTGTCGAACAGATATGTGGGCGAGCTCGAAAAGGCCAAAGAGCTCTACATCGATCCACTTCTGCACCCCCTCCGCTTTTCTCCTCCCAACTCGCCCATCCCCTCCGGCCCAGAACCGGGCTTTCCATCTTCCTCCGCCCATCAGGTCTCCAGCTCGGGAGGATCCGACGGTCAACCGGCGGAGAGCCTTGATCATCTCCCCATCGCCGCCAGATTTCTAACCTCTTCGGCCCTCTCTGCAAGTCCGAACATGTACAGGCCCGACTCGTCGGCTAGCTCTCGCGAGGGAGAGAGCGCGGAAGCCGAAGGCCACATGAGCACCATTCGCGACCCCGCTTATGCGGCCCAGGGAGGTGGAAAAGGAGGACGGGGTGTGGCGAACAACCTAATAAACGGGAAGAGGGAGAGCAGAGACAGAGGTTTCTTCTCTGGCTTAGGAATCACGTGCGTTCGCAGACCTTCCCTCGTGTTTCTGTTTTCCCCCGCTGCACTTTCAATTGCTAGGCCTGCACGTTGTTAACGTTAAGCTTAGCTTTTCTGCCCACTTTGACAGTCGTGCCTCGCCCAACATGTCGTCAGTCTCTCTCTCGTCTCAGAAAAAGCAGCAGCAGCCGGCCCCCACGCCATCTCAGTCCACCGCGACCCCACCGCCCTCGTCGACGCCGCCGCATGGCGTCCGCAGTAAGCTCCATAAACGCCGGTCCGTCTCGTCAGGCCATCAGCACACCCCCTCCGATCTTAACCACTCGCTCTCCCCGCCCCTGCGGGAGGTGCTCGAAGTGCTCTCCTCCGGTCTCGTCGAGGGTCACGCTCTTCTCTCCGAAGGGCTCAAGAGGAGATACGAAGAGCAGTGGCCGCTCGTGCGCTCCCTTGCGGACATCTTCCTCGAACATGCGGACATACTCAAGAGCTACAACACATATGTTCTCGGTCTCGAGGCTGCGTTGAGGGAGGTGGACGCGGCAGTGGAGGCGGCGAGGGGAGGAAAGAAGAAGAGGGGAGAGCTTGAGGAGAGGCAGAAGTTGGGAAGGGTGATCATGGTGAGCGAGTCGGCCGTCCCATTTGTCTCTTTGTCTGCCCCCTTTCTTTCAAAGCTTGGCTAACCGCAGACTTTTCGTTCTTTGGGTTTTTACCTTCCTACGCTGCTGGCGTTGGTTTTTCTGGCAGATGCTCGAAGCGAGAGCCTCAGAACGTGGAGAGTGTGGTTTGGCCATCTTTCTCTCCAAGCCCTTCCAGCGGCTGCTCAAATATCCGCTCCTGTTCCAGAATTTGCTCTTCCACACCGACCCTAGCACGTACGAGTTTGAGGTGCGCTTTTTTCGGTAGTTTTCGGCTCGTCCGTCTTCACTAGGATCAAGTGGCCTCACGATGAGAGCTGACGCTTAATCACACGTCCGTTCTACCGACGACAGAGCACGGTGGCCATGGTGGCGGAAGTGGAAAGAATCGTGAGGTCGATCGAGGACGAAAAGATGAATGCGGATGAGCGCGACAAGACAAGGGACGCGTTTGCGCGGATCGAAGGTTTGAAGGACAAGGTGCGCATCTCCATCCCACTCCCTGTCGAAGTGCTCTTCTCTTACGTTGACGAACGTTTTCATTTCCCTCGCTTCGACTCGCCAGCGCCTCATGGCTCCTCTCACTACAAGACTTCTCTTGGAAGAGCGGCCTCTGTACGAGGACTCACGGCCCCGAAGAGCTGTGTCAGACGGCCTACCCAACGAGACATCCAACACTCCACGGCGCTCCCAGCCCACGGTCCTACATGGCACGAACTCGATGATGAAGGACAAGCGCTCGTTCAGGCGCCTCAGCGACTTCCTGCAGAGCGAGGGCGGCAACGGCCCGCCTGCGATGGGAAGCAAGCGCGATCTCTGGCTCGTTCGGTTCAACGACGTCGAGTTACGGTGTCAGCGCGTAGGCATCACAGCACTTCCCATGGCCAGCACGAGCGGTGTCAAGGGCGGCGAAGGAGGGCAAGGGGCCGAAGGTGCGGACGCTCTGGCAGCGCCCGATCTGACGACTAAGGAGAGGAAAAAGGAGAGCAAGGACAAGCTCAAGGCGCTGCGCAACAAGACTCTCAAGAGCCGCACTCGCAACCTGTATAAATTCCTCGCTATCGAGGCTTGGACTCTTCAGGACAGTGACGGTCGGCCTGGTTTGACGAGCATGGAGGACATTGCCCGCAGCCGATCGGGGGCCAATGGAACCATCTTACAAAGCCCGGCAGAGGAGGAGGAGAGCGAGAGCGATGACGACGGCGTGGTTGCCGGCGATGGGTGGACTCGTCAGCGGCACAGCAAGATGAGCTTCTCTTACGGAGGGCATGACAAGATCGAGCCCCGTCAGCCGCCTTTCGACCCCGCCGCGCTCGTGCCGTCGCGCTCTCCCGCCAACGCAAGCGCTGGCGGTCCGCACACGCGACCGCCCGGTGCCACTCGACCGCGGTCCAACTCGAAGGACGCCCGCGACTTTGGCCCCGGTATTAGAGACAGAACGTCCACCGGCCCGACGTCGTCCGCGAGTCCTCCGCCGGCCGCCACGGCCGCCGCCACCGCTGCGCACGCTCGGCGGCAGCAAGACAAGTTCGCAGGCCGTCTCAGAAGCGAGGTCGGATCGGGGCCCGAGGTACTGCGGGGAGCGAGTCGGCAGAGCTCGACGAGTACGGGAGGCGGCGGAGCCGGCCCTCGTGCGCCAAGCCGGGCGACGACGGCGACGACAGCGACGATGACCACAACCGACGGCGCTGCTTCATTGGTCGTCGGCGATGCCAGCTCTGTCGCACCCGACTCGGCGACGACAGCGAGCGTGAGGAGCACGGCGCTGAGCTTGGCGCCTAGCACGATGAGCACCGCCACGGGGGCCAGTCAGAGGACGGCGGGGACGATCAAGGGTCGTCGGATGAGCTCGCCGAACGTTCAGGCGGCTCGCACTGCTCTCAGGAGCCCCGGTCCCGGTCCGGCGGACGCCCCTTCGCCTGCGAGGGTCCAGCCGCCGTGGTTGTGAGGGGTCCCCTCCACCATTCGCAACTCTTTTTTTCTTCGCCAGAGATTCTTTAGGATCGTTTCTTCGGTTCGCAAATTCGTATCATACCCGTCTCTTCACCCCGTGTACCATTCATTCCTTCGTTTCGGCGCGGGCGACGACGGCCTCAGTCGGTCGTTTGCGTGGTCCGCCTAGGCTAATTCATCTTGATCTTCGTCCTGCCCTCCCCCCTCTTTAACCTCCCTAACCCCCCGGTCCCGTTCTATCTCTCTCTCTCTCTTTCTCTCTTCTCCGACGACCAGACGGCGTTCGTGTTCGTCCACTACACACCACACACCCTCCTCGTTCGTTCGTCGGCCTAGTTCGTTTATTTACCTCGGGCGTTATATCTCCGGGAAAGAATTTCTACCCTTTTTCGTTTTCTGGTTTTGACGGTTCGGTCGTGACTCGGCCGTAAGAAGGATGAAAAGAGACAATGAGACGAGAGAGAACGTAAAGGAGGCCCATCCATCCATTACGACCGCGGCGTGGGTTGGCTGGTTCAAGGCGGAGTGGGAGTCGGCGCCTGGCCGATCGATCGATGCCGATGGGGAGGCGGGGCAGCATTAGCAGCAGATGAATGAGGCTTAAGCGTAGCAAATCGAATGCTCGTACATACATACGTACGTACGTATGTACGAACAAACCGGACGTGGTGTGACGTGACAAGCAAAAGAGACGAGACAAGACAAGACGGGCGGGGCGGGACGGGTTGACGAAACCGAAACGGGAAACCGAACCGACGACACGTGAGAGAGAGAGAGAGAGAGAGAGAGAGAGGAGGAAGAAGAAGTAGGCTTTGCTTCTGCTGCATGCGTACACACATGACCGTACCGTACTGTACCGCACAGCACCGTACTGTACCGTACTGGAAAGAAAAGAAAAGAAAAAGTAAGAAGAGGGTATGTATGGGAAGATGGAAAGATGATGAAGAAAGTGGAGGGACGACCAGACAGGAGAGGATAGGACAGTACCAGACCAGACGGGACGAGATGGGGGTGGAACGAAGAGAAAGGAAGAAAGAAAGAAAAAGAAAAAGAAAAGAAAAGGCGAGAGCGGGAGCGAGAGCGAGATGGCGCGGCACACAAGTGCAACACAGGGCAGCACAGCACACACGTTCGTGGGTTCGTAGGTTCATATCGTAGGGTTCGTAGAGTAAAGGGGAAAGACGGCCGGTCGAACGGAAGACGAAGGAGATTGGGAAAGGAAGAGAATCGGGCCGTCAAAGAAAAGGTTCCCATGGCGCGAACTTGACTTGGAGAAAAGAAAAAGGAAGAAAAGGAAGACTACCGCCGTCGGTGCAGCTCATGGGGGTGCGAATGTGCGTCGATAAAGCTGCCAGCCAAGTTGGGCGTCGTTGGCGTGTTCGGCGCCATGGCCATCGAGCTCGGGCTGAAAGGTCCTGGAGGACCGCCGGGGACGAGCCCGCCGCCGGGACCGGAGGGACGGAGGGGAGGAGGTGGGCCGGCGCGCATGCCGCCCGGCGTCATTGCTCGCGGAGGTCGCCCGCCGGGCGAGAAGGGCCCCCCGGAGCCGAGCGCCTCGACGCTCGGTCTGTGCGCAATCTGCCCATCGTAGCCTCCGCCGGGGGGACCGAAGGTGGCCTTGTGAGGCGACGTGGTGCTGGTCGGCAGGAAGCCTTGTGCGGACGAAGGCGAGGGCTGACCCATGTGAAAGTACGACGACGACGGCGACGACGACTGATGCGCGTCGGAGACACCGGAGGAGAGCGAGGGTACCGACGATGGGGGAGCCGTCGACGGCGGGCTTCTTTCGGAGGAGCGAAAGATGTTGGAGAAGCGCTTCTTGCCGAGCGTCGACTTGATGTTGAGCGACGCGCTCGGTGGGGCCGGCTGCTGCTGGCCTCGTCGGAAGCGGCTGCCGCCGTCGCCGGAGACGGAGACGAGGCCGCTGGGCGTGACGCTCCGCACGGCGTCTTGGGTGGCGAGGCCCAGGATGCGGTCCGCCTTGGAGGCAACGGTGCGCTTGGGGCGGCGGCCGAACTCGGTCTCTTCGTCAAACAGGCTGCCCACCGAACTACCTCCATCGTCGTCCAGACTGCCGTCGTTCTCCGCCGTCGTCGTTCGAGGCCCAACGGCTGCGGGGCGTTGCCCCTGCTCAGAGCGACTGCGCATGATGTCGTTCGTTTGGGCCGCCGCGGCAGCGCTATGGATCGAGGAGACGGACGATGGCTTGGATCCGGCTTGAGCCGGATACGCGCCAGGACGGAAGGACGAAGGGGCGGCGGTTCCCTGCGGCGCGGGAGGGATGGACCCGGCAGGAGGCTCTGTCCGCTCGGCGGCCTGACCCTGCAAGGTGAGCGACCACCTCCGGGCTTGAGCGGCGGACCGACCGGAAGATTGGGCGACGGAAGAAGAAGTGAGGCCGGACGAGGCGAGGCTCTGCCTCGGGTCCGCCTGCTGTGTGGTCCGCTTGTTCGACGACATGACCGCTTTGAGCGCTCTGCGGTCATCCCCGTCGGAGTACGTACGTACGGATGGGACGTGATAGAGGGAGAGGGAGAGGGGCAAGGCGAAAGCTTCCGTCAGGATCACTCGCTCAAGACGGGAGGCCGGACCGAAAAAAAGGGCGTGCAGAGGACTCACCGAACCTGTAAAGCCGTACACCCTCCCAAGCTAGCCATCTCGTACACGCCCACCGCGTTCTTTGCCGCCGTCGCCGCGTCCACAAACGGCGCTGGCGCTGGCACTGGCGCGGACGTGGACGTGGAAGTGGACGCCTGGGCACGGGCACTGCTGCCAGCAGCGTCCCTGCTGAGCGCGACGTGGGCGGCGTGGGTGACCCAGTCGCCGAGGTCGACGAGGCTGTACGTTTTGGCGAGGACGAGAAGAGAGGCGAGGACGGAGGGGTGGAGCTGGAGGGGCGTGCAGAGGGAGAGGGTATGGAGGTACTGCAGGAAGGCGAGCACGACGGGAAGGGGGAGCGGCATCTGTAGGTGTCGCGGCAAAAGCCTTGTGGGCAAGCCGGCGGTCGGGTCTTTCTCGGTATCGGTGCCGCCGCCGCCGCCGCCGCTGCCGCCATCATCATCGTCGATCAAAATCTCGTCGTCGTCGCCAAGCAGGTCAAGCTGTTTGGCAGCGGCTTTCGTCTGACGCGCCCAGTCGGCCATCCTGTCCTTGAACCACGGCCAACGATCGATGAGCACCTTTCTGCTCGCTGGCACGCTCCTGCCGTCCTCGGCGATCACCTCAAAGTCTGCGCCGGCGGCCAAACCAACGGCCCCTTCTCCTCCTCCTCCTCCTCCTGACGATGCGCCCATGCCAAGCCCACCGCCGGGCGGAAAGCCGGCGAGGAACTCGAGCGCCCACTCTTCCGCCTCCGCCGCCATCCTCCGCACGGGAGGCTGGTAGATGCCAAAGCTCTCGAGCTCAACAAAGGCGACGTGCTCAAAGTTGGTCTGGCGGTGGTTGTAGTCCTCCACGAGGTCACGGCCCTTGTGTCCGAGGACGACGAGCCTGTTCCTGCCGGCCAGCTTGCTCGCCCCCGCCGGTGCGCCGGCCCAGAGGACGCCGCGATTCCAGCTGCCGCTGGCAAAGGTGGAGCCGGCATCGATGCGGGACCATGTGAGGGTACGGAGGTCGAGGCTCCAGATGCTGAACGTCTGGCTCGTGTTGGCGAGGTAGGTGCCGCAGATGATCATGTGATGACCCAGGATAGCGCCGGTTGGGAAACGAAGGCCGGGCGGGAGGGCGACGCCGGACATGGATGCCGAACGTTCGGTGATGGTGACAGGGGGGGGGGCGGAAGAGGAGGCGGAGGCGCCGAAGCCGGGATGGGTGGGCGTGGGAGTGGCAATGTCCGAGGTGGACGGAGACACGCGCCCGCTGGCCGAAGACGGAGGCTGAGTGGTGAGGAAGCGGTTGCCGGTCGGGGCCGAACCGGCGGCGGGAGTGAAAGCGAGCACCTCGAGCTCGCGCTTGACGTCGGTAAAATTGTAGTTCGAGTAGACGAACACGGGCAGCGGCCGCTCGGGCTGGGGAGGTACGCTGACGGGCAACCTGGAGAGCGGGGTGGGCAAACGGCCGGGAGCGGTTGCGGAGATGGGGGAGGCGAGAGAGCCGCTGCTGCTGCCGGGGAGTTGTTGCTGATGGAAAGAGTTTCTGGCATCGCCACCGCCGCCACCGCCGCCACCGCCGCCGGCGGCACCGGACAGAGTCGAAGCGGGCGTGGTGAGGGCGGTGATGGAGGAAGAGGAGCCGGTCACCGAGCTGTCCCTCCAGCTCGCGGCGTAGCTGTGACTCGAGCTTGTGGGCGTCTGGGAAGGAACGGTGCCGGTGCTGGCGGCGCTGTCTCCCCTCGCGCGACCGCTGGCGTTGCTGGCTGCGCCGCTGGCCGAAGCCGCGGCGCTGCCGCTTCTGCTTCTTCTTCCTCCTCCGTTCACGACACCCAACTGCGAGTCCGATCCATCCTCCATGTGGCCCCCGCCTTGGAGCTCCCACGCGGCGCTGACGGCCAAGCTGCGATAGGAGCCGCACTGTCTCGGATGGGCGACGGTGTGGATCCATCGTCGAGAGGGGAGGTCAAAGACGTTGATCTCCTCGACGTAAACATTGTTCATGTCCTGTCCGCCGATGATCACGAGACGGTCCGAGGTGAGTGCGGACAAGTGGGCGTACCGAGGAGGGGGCCTGTAGTCGGGAGAGCCTGGAGGCGGGGATGAGGAGGCGGAGGGAGGCGAACCAAAGTCCAAGTCCCAGGACTGGGTAGCAAGATCAAAGGCGAGAACCTCGTCCAAGACACAGAGCTCCTCGTTTCCGCCCTCGGCGTATCCCATGCCGCCGAAGAAGATGATCTTTTCCTTCCACACGTCGGCGGTGTGGAAGTAGCGGGGCCGAGGTAGACGGGGAGGTGGGGTGGTGGAGCCGTTGGCGGAGAGGGAAGAAGAAGAAGGTTCGGCGGAGGAAACCTTGCGCCAGAGGAGGTGTTCTAGATCGAGCTCGTAAAGGTCGGCGACCATGCGGCGGGTGCTGACGAGACGGCCACCGAAGAGGTAGAGCTTGCCTGCGGGGACGATGGTCGTCGATGCGCCCTGCAAGCGAAGGGAAGGGAAAAGAAGTGGGTGGGCGAGAGGAAGGATGGGAGAGGGAGGCGAGGAGAAGGACATACCACCAAAGGAGGAGGGATGTCTCCGGAGCACTGATGCCAGTGCGAGCTCAAGCTGGCGAGGGATGCGTGCATGGTGGGCGGGATGGGGAAGGGAGAGGGGACGAAGGAGGAAGAAGGGCGAGGGCCGGGTTAAGGTGGTGGGCGCCTGCCGAACGGTTCTCTCCGTGTCCGTCCGTCCACGCGTGAGCGAGGCGGAAGTGTACCGGGCGGCAGGGCGAGGGCGGGGAGGAGGGAGAGGTAAGAGGAGAAAGAGAGAAGTGAAGGGAGGAGACGGAGATGAAGAGGAGAAGGATGGCGGTGGATTGGTGGATCGTCGTCGTGGTCGTGGTCGTGATCGTCGGCGGTCGGTGTTGGCTGGTCGGTCGAGGGTGAGTGAATGGTATGTGTGCTGGAGGGTGGAGGGAGGCGGAGGTGGTGACGGAGGGAGGCGGGAGGTGGAGCGCGATGAGATGGGCGGTGGGGGCGGTGGTGGAGAAGGGAGATGGTGGTGAGGGGAAGAAGAGGCGACGAGACTGTCGACCTCGACGGCGGCGACCAAGGCGAAGACTGGAGAGCGACTCGGGTCGGCACTGCGGCGACAAGACGAGGCGAGGCGAGGCGAGGCGAGGAGGACGATGACGACGACGACGATGATGACGATGACGATGACGATGGAGGTTGGAGGAGGACGACGAGGACAACAACGACAACAATGACAGCCGCTCCTCTCTCTCACCGACCCGTGACGAGGTGAAAGAAAGAAAGAAAGAAAGAAAGAAAAGAGGCAAGCAAGGATGGAAGGGAGGAGAACTGGGAGAGAAGGAAAAGAATTCCCTTGTCTTTCTTTCTTTTCCCCTCTCAGCTTCGTTCGCCCTGCGCCCGAACCGGCCGGCCGTGCTGAGTGGCTGGCTGCGTGAAGGGACGGACGGGACGGCGTACTCGGCGCGCGTGCGCTCGGACCAGATGCCGGACAGCGTCACAGGCAAGAGGGAGAGGGAGGGGTAGAAGGGGCGAGAGGATAGGAAAGGAGACGACGACGACGACACACGACACGAAATCAGAAGGACGGTATCGAAACTGATGGACACTCTCACTCTCACTACGTTGTCACGCATCGCACCGGAAAGCGGCCGCGGCTCCTGACGCTGGCCGGCCAGCTCTTCGTTCGTTCCTGTATGTCACGCACGACGACATGGACGGACATTGGATATGGACATGAACCCACACGGACACGGATATGGGTCGGTCGTGCCTGCGCCCCCGTTCAACCAACCGGTCCCTTGGTTGGACTTTGAAGCCAGCTATGGCTATTCGTCCTGCCCGGTTCACCCGCTCGTCGTGTCTGTCGTCCACGAAAGAAGAGAGTCGCTCATCACATAGCCGGACGGAGGGAGGGACAGACAGGGCTTGAGAGACGGAACAAGACAGAAAGACAGACTGACGCCACCTCAAGCTCCACTCGCCCGTCTGCGCCAACGGCCGATGACGAGCGGGAGGAAGGCAAGGCAAGGCAAGCGTAAGTGTTGTTGTCCGCCTCCTCCCTAACCCTCGTCGACCTCTTTTCGATGAAGCCAGGGAGCCACTTACAACAATCTAATCTACACCTTCGCTCCCATCCCATCTGTCACAACACCCGCTAAGGCACACACCAACACACCACCCACCACTACGCAACGGCGCGGCGCAGACGGAGGCAAAGGCGGAAGGCGACAGGCGACAGAGGCGAGCGAGGGAAGAAAGAAAGAAAGGAGAGAAAGAAAGACGGCGGCCGTACGTACGTCCATCTGTGCGTACGTATCCTTTGCTCGGCTCCACTCCAATCACAAACCTTGTGCCTCGAGCACCAACCAGTGCCTGCCACGTCCGGTCCAGCGCCCAACCAACCAACCAACCAACGAACCGAACCAACCGATCTACTCTGCTCGCCTCGCCAACGTCACACGCCCCCTCCCTCCCTCCATCTATCATGAAACCCTGCCAGTAATATAGCTTCTGGGATTGGTCAGTACATAGCCAGACTGGACCCAAAAGTGGCCTTCACTGGCTTAGATGGATTGGATTGTGTTTTCCCAAATTCAATCCTCAACCTCCCTCCCTCACTCCCTCCCTCCCTCCGTGCCTGCTGAAATGCGAATCCGAGCCCTCTTCCTAACCCTACTCCATCCCTTCCGCCGCTCCGTCGTCTTCGTCGTTGTTGCCAACCCGGAGCGAAAGCAAAGCAAGAGCAAGGTATGGTAGGACGGGCGAAGCGGGGCGACGTGTGTACGCACGCATGTGACCCTGGCGACAGCGACACAGCGGCACAGCGACACCGTCACCGTCACCGGCACCGTCAGCGTCCGCGCGCAATGATCCCATCTTAGCGGATATATTTCTACACTCGACTCGCTCGCTATCCGATAGCTCGTCTTGTCTTGTCGCAAGAGAGACAAGTGCAGTCCAGACAAGACAAAGACGATCCAGTCCTCGTTCTCCGCCGTCCGGTCTGCCGCGCTGAGAAGGACGCAAGTGAGGGTGCGAAGAAAAGAAAAGAAAAATAAAGACAAAACGTAATAGTACGAGAGCCAAGTACACGAACCAGAGGAGCAAAGGCGAAGAAGAAGACCACAAAAAACAACAAAAAAAACTGCTCGGAAAACGCTCGCTCAAAAGTCGCGCGACGGAGTAGACACATGTCCGCCCCGGGTGACGCCGTCGAGAAGGCGGTCGATCTGCCTCTCCACCGCCACATTCCGCTGCACCTCCCACTCCGTCGAGCTCGCCTCGCTTCGCACGCTCACCCGGTTGGCTCCGTTCTCCCCGTCCGCCCCCGCCCGGTGCCGAGGAAGGAGGTTGAAGTGAGCATGGTCGACGCCCCGACTCAGGTCTTCGATCAGCTCGGCCAGCCGCTGGTCCGTGGTGTAGATCACCTCGTCAGCTTGCGCCAAAGCCGGCTGCTGTCGGTCGTTACCGTTCACCGACAGTCGATGGCCGGCGGCGGACGACGACGACGACGAGGACGAAGGAAAAAAGGCCGGCTGTCGAGGGCTGCTCGCCACGCTGCTCCGATGATGCCCATGATGCGGCTGCCCGCTCAGACGCCGACTGCGCGCCGAGTCAGCCACACTAAAATTGCTGCCCTGGCTGCCCTTGCGACTGTGCCTGCCGACAAACGAGAACGAGTCGTCGTCCTCGTAACCATTCCCACCCGACAGGCCCGCGACCACTTGCCAGACTACGCTCCCGTCCGCGTGCTCGGTGATCTCGATGTGCTGCTGTTGCTGCTGCTGCGCCGCCTTCGAGCCCTCCAAGCTCCAGCTCGCTGTCAGTCCCCGGCCGCCAGCGCTCACAGCGCCCAATCTCCTTGCGTCGAAACTGCCGCGCGAGTCAAAGCTCGTCCTCGGTAGCGGCGGCGGCAGCTCCTCGTCGTCGTCGTCGTCGCCGAGGTACATGTCGTACAAGCTGGCGCCGTACATACTCGGCGCCACGCTCGCCCTCGTCCCCGAAGACGGGAACCCGGGCGTGGACGGAGAGGATGGTGGCTTGCGGTGAGCCGTCGCCACGCTCAGGTGCTTCGGCCGCGACGGCTTAAAGTGCGACGAGGCGATGGAGAGACGAGCAGGCACTGGCGGTACCGGCTCGTCCGGCGGCACCTCCTTGGACGGATGGCGTCGGTGGCCAGGCGGCGTCGGCGGCCGGTCCTGAACAGACCTTCGGCTCGCGACGGAGCCTCTCCGCGAATCTGGGGAGCCTGTCGCCGACGATGCCTTGGGCGTCGTCGGCGTCCGGTCGGCCGTCGACTTGCTCCGCCGCCGCTCCGACGTCGGTGAGCCGTGCGGAGGGTACAGGGACGTGGGCGAAGAGGGGAGATTCGGCGGAAGATTCGGATGGCCCTGAGCGAGGATGATGGTACGACGGACGACGGTGTTCCTCGCCGCCGGATCGGCATTGTCCGCCTTCGAGGCGCGCCTCGGAGACGGAAGCACGATCGCCGGCTCTGCTTCCGCCGGCTCTGCTTCCGCCGCCTCTTCTTCCCACCGCTGAGCCACTTCTGCCGAAGAGATGAGGTCGGCGGGCATGCGCGACTTTCTTGTCGAAGCGTTTCGCCATAAGCCCGACGCGGCCTGTCCAAGGGACGACGAGATCGAGCTGGCCCGAGCGCCGTCGACCCGCGGCGTTAATGTCGGAGACGGACCAGGCGTGACGTCCGACGGCAAGCGCGCGCCGCCGGGGGTAAGGGCCGTCACTGACGTCGACCGCGGGGGTAATTGTATCGATTCGCCCGCGACGGCAGCCACGTTGGCGAACCCCTGCCGCATCATCGCGTCCGAGTCGCGACTGTGAGCGGGTGGTGCCGAGGTGGGGAAAGGCTCCACAGCACCCGGACCGGGCGTGTCCAAGTCTTTCCTGCGACGAAGCTTGGAGACGAACCGACCGAGCGTCGCGGTGGCCGAAACCGGGGGGAGATCCTTTGCGAACGAGTCAGGCCGGACAGGAGACGGAGCGCGGTGCATGGGAATCCCAGGGCCATCCATGAGCGCGACCGGCGCAGACCTCGGTATCCTTGGATACTGATGCAAGTGAGGCGTCGACTTGGAAGGGCTGAGCATCTTGTGGTCCGACCCGACGCCAGAGACGTACGGCATGGCCGTGGCCGGCTCGCCGCGTCGGATGGGGTGGTTCGGATGACGAGCGACGACGGCTGCGGGGTGTTGAATAATGTCGGGGATGTGGTCCAACTTGGCCGACGAGGAGATGAGCTGCGGCGTCGAGATGTCCTTGGTCAGAGCTTTTTGCGATTTGGTCCGTCTTAATATGGACTTTCGACGCGGCCGCCTGGGCGGATCGAGCGGCAAGCCCCCGGGTGCCTTGAGCGCGGCGGTGGCCGCTGCCGCTTGAGCCTCAATGTCTCGGAAGAGGGCAGGACTGTCGGAGGGCGTCTGCGTGCCCGCTTCGTCGCTGGTCGCGAACGTGCTCCGACCGGGGGACAAGCCGGGGGAGACGCCGGGAGATACACCTTGATGGGCCTCGAGAGAAGGGGAAAGGTCGAGGCCGGGCGGAGGCAAATAGGTCAGCGGGGCGGGGTGATGCCGTTCGCGATGCTGATCAAAAGGCAAAGCGGGAGAAGGCGAAGCGCTCCTGCTGTTGTTCGACGCGGGCGGCGCCGGCGCGAAAAAGTCGGGCGGCAGAGGCGAGGGCGAGTGAAAGCTGGCGACGTTGGGAGAAGACCTGGAGAACGCGCCGGACGTCCCTCCCGGAGCGAGCATGCCGGAAGACGGCAACAGCGAAGGTGAAGGAGAACGAGCGCGCTCGCCAAAGTCCGCTCGGGACCCGGGCACGATAGGAGGCGGTGACAGCGGCCGGCGACCGGCGGTCGCCAGGCCGAGGGGAGCCGGAGACGCGGCCCTTTCTCTGAGAGAGTTTTTGCGGGAAGCCGGCACGAACGGCGGGAGGGTGACGGACGGGGCGTTGGGCGACGTTCGCCGCGTCATGTCGTTCCATCCGTCCACTTGGCCGCCATTGCTCTGCCGCTCGTTCGGCGCGGGTACCGTGCTCGTGTCGGCGGGCGTCTGGAGCGGAGACGCAAAGTCGTCGGCGAGCCTCTCCTGTTCTAGTTCCGCGGCACTCGTGTCAACGGCGTCCTGCTGCTGCTGCTGCTGCTGCTGCTGTTGTTGTTGTTGAGGTCGCGCTTCGGACGCCCGATCCGCCAAGGCCCTCGCCTTCTCCCTCGCCCTCTCCAACCGGTTCCCCACCGTCTGCCCGTGGACGCTACTGTCAGCCGAGCGGAGGCTGACGTTGCTAGGACTATTGGAGAGCGTCGGCCCGTCGGCAAAGGCCCTCCTCTGACTGGCGGACCGAACGAGCTTTTGTTGGATGGCGGCGAGATCGGTGATGGTAATACCAGCCTGTTCGAGCGAATTGGCGGCAATCTCGGGCGGGACGACGCTGACGCGGTGCGGATCCGGTTTGCCAACGATCTCGAGATGGTCGCCCTGGTGGTACGACAGGGCGTTGCCCACGACGCTCCCATCTCCGACCGATTGATGCCCGCCGCCTCCGCCTCCGCCGCCTGCCTCGACGCTCGCGACGGCGTGGCTTCGACTGACCCTCTCCCAGACGTCTTCGCCGCTATCGTAGCCGCCTTGGCCGTCGTCCGAATCGCCCGTGACGCTCATACTCTTCACGCTCTCCGCGTCGGCGTTAGCGCGGCCGATGGGGAAAAGCCGAGGGGGAGGAGGAGACGCTTCCGTCGTCATCGTCGTCGTCGTGAAAGCCTGTCCATGGTCCTTGAACGTGTAGCCATGCTCGGCAGAGGCGCCGCTCTGCCGCGCGGGCGAGCTGTCGTGCAAGCTCGTGCCGGGACTGCCGTCGCCGGAGCGTGCGCTCAAGTCTGCTCCTCCGACGGAAAAGATGCCTTGCGAGCTTGCGCGCGACGCGGTGAGGGACTGCGTGGTCGTCGACGAGGTGTTGCGCGGCTGAGCGCCAGGGTCGACGAAATCTGCGAGCACATCGAAGCCGGTCGGGGCGGAGGGGGGAGAAGAAGGTGTGGCGGCCAAGTACTCCATCGACTCGCCGCGCCGCAGCTGCGGTTGTGATGCAGCGGTCGACGTGGACGACTCGGGACGACGGTCGATGGCGACAGTGGAAGAATCGCGGCTGGAGGGACGGAATCCGTAAGCGTGCGAGTCCCTGCTGGGGCTTCTGGAATGGGGAAAGTACCGGTGCTGACTCCTTGCAGAGATGCTGGCGGCCGAAATGATGGAACTCTCCCGCGATGAACGACGGGTCCGGTTCTGCTCCGGACGACCGCCGCCGGGAACAAGGGTACGGGCGGGGACGGGGACGGGGATGGGGGCGGGGACGCCGGAGGCAGACGCGAGCGAGCTCGTCCGCGAATGAGCGCCTCCCTTTTGAGAAACCGAAGCCGCGGAGCTGGAGCGGGAACGCGAGAGGCCGAGCCGGTGACCCGAAGACGAAGAAGCGACCGAGTTCATCCTGGAAAGAGAGCCAGCGTGTTGTTCACCCACGGAAACAGCACCAGACCCCGAGCTGGCGCTCGGTCGCCGGGACCCGCCGTGATGGGACAACCCGGCGGCTTGAACGACGGACCCGGCACTAGGGCTGTGGGCGAGCTTCATCCTGCCGTTCGCATGATCGACCTGTGCGACGGGTTGTTTGAAACCGGTGCCACCCCCAGGGCTCGACACTGCGACGCCGGGAGAGAGTGGCGATTGGGATTGGCCGCTCGCCAATGGCGACTGCGTTAGCGGCAGGCCTTGGGTGGTGATGAACGGGATGCCCTTGGATGCGCCACCGCCGACGCGTCGAGCGCCATCGCCGCCGCCGCCACCACCACCACCAGAGCCGCCTGAGACGACAGACAAGAGAGCGGAGGAGGAGGCGGAGGAAGACCGTCGCCTCGGGAACACTCCTGGAATGCCAGTTTCTTGAGTCGAGGCCGATACGGGTTCGGCGGCAATGACGGACGGGACCGACGAAGCGGGCTTGGGATTTGCCGGCGGTTCGGCGCGATGGGGCATGGGAGGCACGCTGGGAAAGCTGAATTGGTGTACGCCGCCGCCGAGGCTGCCCAAGCTGCCGACGGTGGAGATGGGGCTGCCCGGGTCGTGGCTGTCGAGGGTGCTGTGGTCGTCTTCGAGCCGCGCCAGGTTCATGGTCGCTGCAAAGGCCGCGTCGGGCCGAGCCTTGGTGACGTTCGAGTGCTGTTGAGACGTCTCGTAGCGCAAAGACTCGTGGTTGGCAGCCGCGGCCTGTGCCTGTGCCTGTGCCTGTGCCTGTGCATCCGGTGCGAACGACATGAGCTCGTGCACGGGGGGGGAGGACGCGGCCGAGTCGATCATCTTTACGCCCACTTCGGCTTCCCCCTCCCCTTCCCCTTCCCCTTCCCCTTCACCCCGATGCTTGGCGGCCGACGGACCGTTCTGATTCGATGGCGGGCCGAGGACGGCCTGTCTTTGTACGGGGCTGGAGCGTGGGGTGCCGTAGACGCTGTCGGTCCCGCCATCTTCCGTTGCTGCCACACTGTCCGACCTGCTCATCGTCCGGTCCACCACCTTTCGCTGTCGACCATCGGCCGCCGGCTGCTTTGCCCCTTCCAGCTGTAGTCCTTCAGCGGCGAACGACGGCTGCCTCTCCAGGCCGAGCGCGTCGCCGTTCGGCATGGCCTCCTCCTCCACTTCCAGTTCCTCCTCCAGTTCCTCCTCCTCTTCCTCTTCGGCTTCCCCGACATCGCCCAGCCCGGCCGCCTTGAGCAAATCCAAGCCGTTCTTGCTCGTCGAACGGGACAGGGATCGCCTCAACCCCGCGGCACCGATGCTGCTGGCGCCGGCGTCGGCAGGTGACAACCGGCCGGACATGCCGAGTTTCTCGAATACTTCGTCCAACGCCATGCTCACGCGCTGTTGCGCCTCGGGGCTGAGATTGTCAAGGACGGCCGAGCCGGGACGGTGGCGGAAGTGGGAGGGCTGAGGGTAAGAAGGATCGGGCGAGTCTGATGCTTGACTTGGCGACGGCGACAACGACGCGTGCCGTTCATCGCCCTCGATGACGGCCGGGCTCAAGAGGCCGGACGAGGCGGAAGCGGGCGGATCGCCATTGGCATCGCCGTCGTGGCCGAAAGCTTCGGTAGCCATGGAGTCACGCTCGCCGACGGAGCCGAGATACTCGGAGCGGATGCCGGCCGAGTCGTCGCTCTGTATGCGTATCGGTCGGGTGGGCCGGGAGAAGTGAGGAGTGGGACGAATGCTGGATCGGGAGCCGGTGGACGAGCTGACGGACGCGACGCGTTCGAGGCTTTCGCCCGTTGCCGTCGTCGTCGCCGACAAACGATCCCCGTTCGCGGAGGGGGGAAGGGAAGAAAGCGGCGTCGTCAGCGCGGCAGGACTCCTT
Organism: Peribolospora baueri; assembly: GCA_029717555.1. Classification (NCBI taxonomy): domain Eukaryota; kingdom Fungi; phylum Basidiomycota; class Peribolosporomycetes; order Peribolosporales; family Peribolosporaceae; genus Peribolospora; species Peribolospora baueri. Next base: position 251,006 of record JAMDHS010000011.1, read on the forward strand.
CCGGCTCGAGGGCTCTCCTGCGCCGTGCCCCAAGCGCTGGCAGAGTCGTTGTTGTTGGAGTGGGTCGAGTCTGAGCGCTTGCGCGCGTCGGTCTTGGCGACGCGGCGCAAGTAGTCGGCATCACGGGCGGATTCGCGGCTGGAGAAGAGATTGGAGGTGCCGCCGGAGCGAGGGGAGTGAGTGAGAGGGTTTACGGAAGGGGGCGGGCTGTAGGTGAACGCGGATCCGGGCGATGGTTGGCCGGTGTAGGCGGCGTACTGGGCGGCGGAGGGAGAGGGCGTGAGGTGGTCGGGGAGGTGGTTGCGCTCATGGAGAGCCTGGGCTCTCATTTCTTCGATGACCGCGTCTTCCTCTTCCTCGGTGAGGTAATTCCTGGGCCCGTCGTCGGGGACGCCGTTGGCGCGGGCGCGGTCACGCTGATTGCGGAGGTGGCGGCGCATATCGTCGGTGGAGACGAGCTCGCCGTTGGGGTGGCGGAGGAGGGTGAAGCGGCGAGAGAGATGGGGAAGGATGAGGGATTGGCCTGGGAAGACGAGGGGAGGGAAGAGGAGAGGCGACGGTATGCGTGAGCGGAAGACGTTCGGTTCGACTCTTCCTTGCTCAGAGCGGGAGCAGGATGCAAAAAAGGCGCGAAGGCGAGCTTACGATAATCGCTCGTGGGCGGCAGCACATTGTCCAAGCTGGGCAGGTGTCGGAGGGATTGGCCGGGAGGCGGGCCGTGTTCGTTGGCGTAGGGCCCATACCGCCCACGTCCGCCGTCGACGGCGTTGGCGTTGGCGTTGGCGTTGGCGTTGGCGTTGACGTTGGGGACGTGGTGGCTCTTGCGGAACTTGCGGAGCTTGTGCATGATCGGGAGGGGCGAGACGGTGGAAGCGGAGATGGCTAAGAAAGGGGGAGCGGGATGTCGGCCGGCGAGGGAGCGAGTGAAAGGAGGGGAGGGTGCTGAAAAATTAAAGAGAGAGGGAGGGGATAGGGTAGGGGGAGGAGGGATGGGTGAGGACGGCGTGGGGGAGGAGGGTGGAAGAGGGGAGGGAGGGACGAGACGAAGGGTTGTGGTCGTGGTATTAGGGGTGGTGGTGGTGGTGATGGTGATGGTCGTCGTCGTCGTCGTCGTCGCAATCCGACGATGAGATGATGATGATGTTGTTGTGTTCGATGTCGACCTCGAGCTCGGACTCGCTCGCTCGCACCCGCACTCACTCTACTCTACTCGCCCTCGCTCGCTCGCTCGCACTCAACAGTCCCAGCCGACGCTTCCCACCGACGCGGCTTAAGAAGAGTGGAGGCGCCGGCCAGAGAAGAGCCTCCGTGCGGCGGCGGCAAGCCGGGTTAGAGCAGGGCAGGGCAAGGCAAGGCAAGGCAAACCTCGGCTTCGCTTTGCTTGGCTCTTTTCTTTTTCTTTTTTTTGCTCCCCCGTCTTTTCTTTTTCTTTGCCTTCTTCGCCTTCGCATTCGCCCACGTTCCTTGCGCAGGTCTCCCGTCTCCTGTCTCCCCGATCCCCCGTCCCTCCCTCCTCGACCGAGCGCCGTCCATCACGCTCATCCCTGCCGCCTGCCTGCTTCCTCCTCCGCCGTCCAAGATCATACGATACCATACGATACCATATCATACCATACCACACCCTGTCTTGTCCTGTCTTGATCTGTCATGTCATGTCATGCCATGCCATACCATGTCCTGTCATGCCCCTTCATGCCCATACACATGCCCCAGTCGTACAAAGCCCGCCGAGTAAACGTAAAAGGAACAACCCGACAGCGCTTGCTATGCTATGCTATGTCATACTATGCGATACTATGCCATGCTATGCTATGCTATGCGTATCGATCCGATACGACGCTCACCGTCGCTCCATCTCCATCACATTCTCGCGCCCGCTCGGACACGCTCGGACACGGCACCGCACGGACGGACGGCCATCTATCTATCTATTTACGGAAGGCAGGTACGACGACATCGAAGGCGAAAGCACTCGCTCGCTGACTTGCATGCCGCCCGCTACCCCCACCCCCACCCGTCATCATCGGGAGGGAGGGGAGTGAAAGAATGCCATTGCACGCCGGCATGCCACCGCCAGGGGCAGGAACGCCGCCCCGCCGAGGACCGCCCGCGTCGCGTCACGTCCCGCACGGCCCGCCATCTACCCATCCATCTATCGTCTATCGTCTATCATCTATCGCCTGTCTATCTCCTACCCGCCGTAGAAGCAAGCATGCCGTGCACATGCTCGTCATCATCATCGAATTCTATCATCCCGTCCATCCCGCCGAAAGATTCTAAGCGAGGCGCGACATGAATCGAATCGGATCGGATAGAATCATCGAATCGAATCGAATCGAATCGAAAAAAAAAAAGGAAAGCAAAGACAACATCACATGGACTCGCCCCTCTCAGTTCCACACCCGCACCTCCGACGGACCCCTGTTCGCCCAGCTGAAGTAAGGCACAAACACGACTTCCGTCTCTTCCACCTCGGCCCTCCCCTCTTCCGCCGGCCAGAACGCCCCCCGAGCCGCCGTCTTGGCCACGGGCACCTTGGCCTTGAGCAGCACGGGATCCAAGCCCGTCGGGAACGCCGCCCCCCACTCGCTCGCCCTCACCTCTTCGAACGCCTCCGCCCTCGGCCCGCGCCCCCCGCCCGCGCCCTCCAGCCGCACCTGCCGCAGGTCGCTGATCCGCGCCGGCACGTTGTCCACGCTCTCCAGCGCGTACACCAGCGGACCCCGCTCGACGGCCAGCAGGCCCGCGTTGGATGACACGAGCGCGTGGGAACGCGTGAGCCGCGGCGCCAGCGGAATGTCCAGCCGGATGCTCGAGGCCGACGTCAGCGTGAACACGAGGTAGCCTCCGAGGAGGGACGCGTTGGGCAGCGGCGTGTCGTTGAGGGAAGCCTGTCGAGCGCCGTGAGAGGGGAGGGTAAGAAAAAAAGCCAAAGAGTGATCAGCCCGCCCAGTTCGCTCCTTCTTCCCTAACGGACGACCGAATGCTCCGCTCACCGTCCAACTGGTCGCCCAGCCGGGCACGCGGACCTTGACGTCCACCTCCAGTCCCTCCGGCCACTCGCGGCCATCAGCGTCGAACGAGATACGGACCGCGCCGTCCCAAGGCCAGTCCGTCTCCTGCTCCACGACCACCGTCTGCCCTCCAGCCAACTCCACCTTGCACGTCGAGCCGAGGTAGAGGTGCACCGCCAGCTCGGGCCTGCCCGTCCGGTCGTTCCGAGACGTAGTGTAGACGTACTGTCCCAGCGAGTTGAGCAGACGGGCGACGTTGGGCGGACAGCAGCTCACGTCGAACCACTCGCTCCGCCGGTACACCTTCCCCACCGTCTCCAGCGGGTTCTCGTAAAAGAACGCCCGGCCGTCCAGGCTGATCCCCACGAGCACCGCATTGTACAGCGCTCGCTCCAGGATGTCATAGTAGCGCGACGAGAGCGAGGCGAAAGCCGTCGACCGAACGAGGCGGTGGCAGAGGAAGATCAGTCCGATCGACGCGCACGTTTCGAGGTAGCCCGACGAGTTGGGCAGGTCGTAACTCGGACCAAAGCCCTCCCACTGGCGTACGGAACCCAAGCCACCCTGGAAAGAGCGAAAACGACGGTGCCAGGCAAAAAGTTCAGGATAAGCCCGGCTTGAATGTGGCGTTGCTGCGAGGTCGTGCGGGTAGGCACGAGGAGGAGAAACAGAACGGAACGCACGGTGATGTACATCTTGGTATCGACCATGTCGTCGAACAGCTCCTGGGCCTTGTTAAAGAGCCTTTCATCACCAGTCTCCCGAGCCACGTCCACGACGCCTGAGAGCCAGTACCTGTCAAATGGCAAGGGGCGCATCCGAGTTCGCTCAGGCGGACAGGCGCGCGAAAGACAGCGACTGCGCTCTCGAACCCGCGTCCCAGGCACACTCACGTCGCACGCACGGAATGTCCGTTGACCTCTTTAATGTCCCAGATCGGCGCCTCGGCCTGCTGGTACCAGTAACTCCGGGGACCCGGCCAGTAATGCGGGTACCACTTCTCGGGGTCCACGCCACGTTCCTTTCGAAAAGAAAAGGGGGCCAGGACGGGTGTGAGCTTGGCGTGCCAGACGAAGGGCAAGGTTTGTCGGCCGCGAGTCGACGCACTCTGGCTTCCTTGTCGTAGTAATGCCCCTCGCCGTTCTTGCCCTCGCTTCCTCTCTCCAAGATGAAGAACCTGGCCAACTCGACCAACTTCTTCGCCTTCTCCTCCCCCTCCGCTCCTTCCTTCTTCCTGATCATCTCTGCAGCCCGAACGAGGGCAAGCTCGATCTCCTGGTGGCCCGGGTAACCTTTCTTCTGGCCCGGGAGGGGACCAAAGATGGAGGAGATGAGGGAGACGTACTTGACGAGGGTGGGGAGGAGCGAGGTTGCGGAGGGAGAGGCGGAAGGGGAGAGAGAGACGAGCGCGTCGTGCGCTACGGCTCCCTCGAGGAGGTGGCCCGCATCGTAGAGCTCGTGGTTGTGGCTGGTTGGACGGTTGAAAGGAGATCAGGGTGAGCAAAAAGAAAGGCAGAGGGCGAGGATGAAGTTGAGTTGTGAACCGCTCGAGCTTGCAAGGGCGAAGGACATAAACGCTCACCACAGATCGGTCCATCTCTCTCCCGGCTTAACGACGTTGTAATACGTATTGATGTATCTTTACCGCCAAAGGGCAGAAAAGGGCAGGCCACGGCGACAGGAAATAAAGAAAGGGCAGAAAGTCAGCCAACCGGCACGAGTCGGGTCGCTGTCACGTTCTAAAACGACAAAGCCTCACCTGTCCTTGCCTTGGCCTTCTTTGACAATGTCCACAGCCTCGTCGACGAGCTTGCGCACCTCGGCGAGATGGTGCTCGTCGTCGTCAACCGAAGAGGAGGAGGGCGACACGGCGGCGTTGTGTAAGGCGTAGCAAGCTGCCTGCGAGTGCGGGACGGCAGAAGAGCGGTCATGTTCGCGGGTGGTGGCATGGGAAAAAATGGGCGGACAAAATGCACGTGCGTTAACGACCCACCTCGAGCCACTTGCCGACGTCTGAATCCCAGAAGATGTGCGGCTTTGAGGGGATGCAAAAGGCGAGACAGATGTAAGTGAGCGAAAGAAGGGACACGAGCGATGACTGCCTTCTTGCGACCGAGAGCTGACCTCGTTCGGATCGCCGTGCTTCCATGTGTACCGCATACAGTCCCAGCGACCGGTGGTCTTCATCTGTTGGAAAGGGAGGTAAGCAAGATGTGAGGCGTTAGCGCGACGGTGCCGACGGCAGCGCTCGTCTCGTCTTCCCTGCCCCGACGTCGAACCGACCTGTGTGTACATCTGATCGAGCGTGCCATCCTTGGCAACGGTGGCGCGAATGCGCGGGGACCAGAAAGGCGAGGACACGGAGAGCGCGGGGAATTGGACAGGCAGCTGCCGGTGGGACGCCATGTCGGACTGACTGCGAGGCTGGTGTCGGTGAAAGAAAAGGTACGGAGAAGACGGACGGTGAGAGTGGGGGGAGGCCGGTGTGCATGCGCATCCTCCTCGATACATATCCCTTCCTTTCTTTCGTTCTTCACCTCGTTCCTTCCGCTCCGTCGTCCAGCTCTAGCTACCTGTCTGCCCGTCCGTCCGTATGTCCTCTTGCGTCACCACGATTTCGGCAATTTATTTGCCCGGAGACGGCTTCTGGCCGGTTCGGATCTGGCCGCTCTGCTCGGTTCATCGGTTCAGCACGGCTTGCTTCCTCGTTCCTCGTCGTCGAACGCCGACGGGGGCGTTGGACGAGGAGATGGGCGACGGAGATGACGAGCATCGGCAACGGGCCACGGGCGATCGGTTTCCGGCCACGTGGCGATGAGATTGCCGAGCGAGCGCCGTGTCGGCAATCTCTGTGCGGGGCCCCTGTGCGAGGGTAGGACAGAGCCGAGTGGTCGGGGCGACGGATGTGTTAATTGTCGACACCATCCGGATCATCAGGACGAGACGGAAGAATGGAACAACTCGCTTGGAAGGGCAGCAGCGAGGCAAGCGAGAAGAGGAGAGAAGGGAAGAGAACTCCGCGACTCTCCCCTCCGCCTCTTCTCTCCAGGTCGTATAAGAAGCCAAGCAAGCAGCTGCACCCCACATCAGCTTGGCTAACTAACGTCTTACCTTCCCTTCTTGAGCCGACGCGCTTCTTGTGCTAGCTCGCATCCGACACCGCCCTCTCTCCTCCGCCTCGCCATGGCAGATCCAGCAACGTCCCCCGCACGGACGGGGGGGGTCGTCGACGAGCAGCCGGCGCCGCCTCCCTTGAGCACAGACGTCTCCAAGCCCTCCATCCTGACCTCGGCGTCGGACGATGCCGACGACGAGCTCCGCCTTGCCGCCGTCAAGAACATGGACGTGGGCGACGAGGTGCCGCATGGGTTTGTTTCCTTCTTCAAGAGCTTGAGAAAGGGCGACTGGTTCTGTCTGCTCTGCTGTCTGTGCATGAGCATCGCCAACATCTTCCAGGTGCGTGCGTCTGATGCGACGACCGCCACCCGCTCCGGCCCACCTTATCTAACTCGCCCCCCGTTCTCCTTTCCTTCGCCGCCGGCTCGTGCAGGGCTACGACACGGGCATCATCTCGTCCATCACCTCGGACCCCAAGTTCGTCTCCTACTTCAACATGACAGCGGCCGAGACGGGCGCGTTCGCCGCTATCATCAACGTCGGAAATGTCATTGCCAACTTGGGCATCACCGCCTACGTGAGCGGCACGTGGGGAAGGAGGCCTGGCTTTATTATCGCCAGCGCCGTCCTCTCTCTCGGTGTCATCTTGCAGGTAGCCAGTGTCAACGTGGCCATGCTCTTGCTCGGTCGGATCATCGCGTGAGCGTCCCGGCCAGAAAGGAGGCTTTTTCAGCATCTTTTCACGTCCATGCGAACGCTCACCCTCCTTTCTCGCTCTTGTTTTGCTCCTTACCCCGTCCGATAGCGGTATCGGTTGCGGCCTCGCCGGGTGCACGCTTGCCGTCTACCTCGCCGAGATCACCCCGACGCGATGGCGAGGTGGTGCCGTCTCGATGATTCAACTGGCCTACAACCTCGGAGTGGTCATTGCCTATTGGGTTGCGCTAGGCACCCAAAAACTGTGAGTGTGCTCCGAAAAAAAGCTTTGGAAGCGTCATCGCACATGTCGAGGGACAGCGGTTCCTGACAAACTCTGGGCGTCTCCGTCTCGGCCTCGTCAGCAACGGAAACCTGTCTTGGAGGATCGGAAACGTGCTTCAACTTTTGTTTGGTACTCTTCTCGTCCTCTTTGCCATCATCCTCCCCGAATCTCCACGTCACCTCCTCTCGCGTTCCCAGCATCCTGCGTCTCCCACCGATCCCCGTGCTTGCGACGCCCTCCGCAACCTCTCTCGCCTACGGTGCCTGCCACCCGATCATCCGGAGCTGAGGAGCGAGTTTGACGAGTTGACCAAGGCATACCAGTTCCGAAAGGACGCAAAGATGGAAAAGGTGGCCTGGGGCGCGTTCATACGCAGCAAGTCGGTCTGGAAGAGGCTCGGATATGGCATGGGCACCATGGCTTTGGGCCAGGTTTCCGGCGTGGGCGCGCTCATGATTTACGGGTGCGTCCTTCTTTTCGTCGGCGGAGGAGGAACGCTGGGCGCTGAACGACGGCCATTTTTGTTTTCTTCCTCATCTTCCCTTCTCCACCCCCACTGCTCGCCGACGGAAAAGCGTGACCATCTTCGAACAGTTCCTCTCCGGCCGGTCTCTCTCCCTCATCACCCAAGGCGTGTCCGGCATTCTCAGCTTCCTCTCCGTTCTCGTCTCCATCTTTCTCGTAGACCGCTTCGGACGTCGGAAGCTTCTCTTGTCCGGCAGCGGCGTCCAAGTCGTCTGTTACCTGCTCATCGCAGCCTTGCTTGCAAAGTGGCCCGCGGGGGAAAACAAGGGCGCGGCGGCGGTGGTGATTATCTGCATCTTGTTGATCCAGATGGCTTACTCTGCCAGCACCGGACCTGTCGCGTGGGTCTACGGTGAGTGAAGATGGTGCCGCTACCGGCGCGTCTTGAGAAGGGCGGGAGGGGAAACGAACGTTGACCTGATCGTTTTCGACGACCGACAGCATCCGAGATCTGGCCTCAGGAGCTCCGAGACCGAGGGGTGAACCTGGCCCAGTTTGGCCAGCAGGCCGTCCTCATCGCCCTCAACCAGGCGTGGCCGGTGATGGTGGCGAACATGAAGGAAAAGGTGAACGAGCGTGTTCGTCGCCCCAATCCCCGCGTCCTCTCCTCCTCTGACCCCAACCCTCCTCCTCTCCTCGATATCGTCCCTCGACCGGCGCGCACTCCACAGGCCTACTGGGTCCTCTTCTCCATCAACATCACCGCCTGGACCGTCGTGTTCTTTCTCTGGCCCGAAACGAGCGGGAGGAAGGTGGGTCTCGTCCCGCGCTACACTTCCCTTTCGTCCGTTCATGTTCGCTCACCCCCGCAAAACCAACGGCGATTTTGTCGAAACACAGCTGGAAGAAATCGACGCCATCTTCGGCGAGATTGATGTCTTGTCGGCCGCGCGCCGGGCCCATGACGAAAGCTGTCAGGTTGAGGGTGAGAAGAAGGACAAGGACGAGGGCGAGGGCGAGGAGAAGGAGAAGGCGGCGCTCAAGCGAGGCGCCGACGTCGAGCACCACGAGCGTCTTTCGACCGACTACACCTGACCTCACCTGACCGAACCAGACGAATCGAACCGCCTTCCTCCTCGTCGTTTCCTCTCTTCTCCTTTCCTTTCGCCACGTTCGTCGGTAGCGGACTCGGGCTCGGGCTTTGCATCGCATCGTTCTCCTCGTTTAATTTCTCTTTCTCTCTTGGTCATCTCCCTCTATATACCCGCTACCGTGTACGAGGTCAGAAACGACGTATGGAAAACAAGACAATCGGAATCGGCTCCCGTCTTTTCTCTCTCTCTTGGTCATCTCCCTCTATATATGTACGAAGCCAGAAACAACGTATGGAAAACATGGCAATCCCCTTCCCATCCTCGCCCTCAATCGATCGATCGGATCGACGACCGGCCGTCGTCGTTCATCGCATCGCCAGTCGGTTCGTTGCATTGCCATGCAGAAGGAGACGGGAATGGAGGGATGGAGGGACGAGTGCTGCGCTGCGCAAGGCGACGCGACGCGACGAATCGAGCCGATGAGGATCGATTGGACCGAGTAGCAAGAGTGGGGCGGGGCGGGTGAGAATGCGTAGGCGGGATGGGATGGGATGCATGCGCGAAGGGGAAGAGTGGGGTCAAGTGGAGTGGTGTCAAGTAAGTGATGAGAAGACGGAGAGAGGAGCGAGGCGAGGCGTGACAGGAAGGGACGTGACATGACAGGACGTGATACGGCACGAGAGCGGGGCACGGAAGGGAGAGACGCGAGAGAAAGAAAGAGGAAAAAAAAAAAAGTAACGACACCCCCAGCGAGGTCCACGACGGCAAGCCCGGGTACAGAGCTACCGAGCTGACGGACGGGCAGACAGGGAAGCGCGCGGTGGGTGGTGGACGCATCGCCGACGGACAGGGCGGGCGATGGACAGGGAGGGACGGAGTATGGAAGAAGCATGATGACAAGCGTGATGAGTGACAGCGATGGCGACGGGCCCACGAGCCTTGTTCGAATCCCGGGACGATCGCGACGGCCGTCAAGGCACGCCGCCGCCATAGGGTCCGCTCTCGGCGTACGTGCCCAAGTACGCGGTCGGGTGCGGCGGCGGCGGCGCGGGCGCCATCTGTCCCTGCCCCGGCGGTGGCGGCGGCCCCCCCGTTGGCGGTCCCGGCGGCCCGGGCGGAGGAGGCTGTTGTCCCTGCGGGCCGGCGCCCGTCGACGGAGGCCCCGCGTGCTGTCCGCCCTGTGCGATGGCTGCCGCCTGCGCCGCCTGAGCTTGTGCGAGCTGCTGCTGGTACTGCTGGTGCGTCATCCGGTGGTGGTAAGTCGGCTGCTGCTGTGGCTGCTGCTGCTGCGCCGCTTGCTGTTGATATTGCATGCGAGACTGGTACGCGGCCTGCTGCTGTTGATGTTGCTGGAGCATCTGCTGTTGTTGTTGTTGCTGCTGCTGCTGCGCGTAATAATCCATCGGGTTGGCGGCCGCGGCGGCGGCGAGGGTGGAAGGAGGCACGCCGGGGTCGAGCGTCGCAAGAGCGTTAAGCGGGCTCGTCAAGCCCGTCGACGAGCTCGTCGTCGTCGTCGCTACCGCCGCCGCCGCCGCTGCTGCTGCTGCCGCTGCTGCCGCCGCCTGCTGTTGTTGCTGACTGTCCCTCCTCCCACCACCAGCCGGTGCCACGCCGGCACTGTTCTGGCCTCCACTCCCAGGGTTGCTCCCGCCGCTGGCGTTGGCCGTGGCGGAGGAAGAGCCGCGCCGACGTTTCTTGGCAGGCGAAGGAGACATGACCATGGCGTCTTTGGACGTCGGCGAGGAGCGCTTGGCCTGGTCGTCGTACTCCTGTTGACCATCGGCGGCGTTGGTGTCGCTCGGCGCGTTCTGACCTCCGCCTCCTCCGCCGCTGGCCCTGCCTCTCTTCCTGGCGTCCATCCTGCCGGTGGTGCCGCCAGCGGGACCGGTGGGCTCGCCACCGCGTCCGCCGGCGCCGAAGGGAGGCATGCCTTCGGGTGCGTTGAGGCAAGCCTGGATGAGGTTCTTGCCCTCGGGCTTGGTGACGAGCGGTTGGAGCTTGGGCGTGGTGAAGGTGTACACGAGGCCGGTCTCGGAGACGACGAGGAGGAGGACTTGAGTGCCGGTCAAGGTGGACAGCTCGTAGGCCTAGGAGAAGCAAAGGGATTGGGGTGAGCATGCGGGTTTTGGCCATGAGAGCCGAGGGCGATCCACCTCACCTTTTTCATGATGCCGGCCTTCCTCTTGCTGAAGGTGATGTGCCTCCTGCTCTTATCCTTGATGAACTCGATCTTGATCTTGCGCCTGCCGCTCTTGTCGCCCTTCTTCTTCCCCTTTCCCTTTCCCTTTCCCTTGCCGCCACCGCCACCTGGACCGTCGTCGTCGTCGTCTTCGGATGCGTCGTCGGCTTCATCGTCGGAACCGCCGTCGTCGCCGGACATGCCAGCGTCGGAGGCGATGACGGAGAACTCCTCGTCGTCCTCGCCTTCGCGAGAGCGCTTGAGCGTGCCGATCACGGTCCCGCCGGGGCCAGGGCCGGAGCCGGACCTGGCGGAGGGAGCGTGGTGGTAGTGAGCGGTCATGGCGGCGGCGGAGGATGCGGGTGCGGAGGAAGAGGGATAGACGCCGTTGCCGTTGGGAGCGACTGCGGGTGCGGCGGGGTGGATGGCGAGGGTGGATGTGCCGGGGATGGAGGGAGAGGCGAAGATGTCCATAGAGGGGTCGTGTGCGGCCAAGGGGTTGCGGATCGGATATGGAGATGGGAATGGGGGTTGGACTGAAAGGGGAGTGGGAGGACGGGATGGATGGGGCGAATGAAGGGACCGGGTTCGCCTGATATGGACGTCGGGACGCAGGCGGGCGACGCTGAGTGAGGCGAGTGCGACACTTGGCGCGTCAGCCAATCGAAAGCGACGGAGGCGTCTGAAAGCGGTGAGCGAGCGTCTCGCGCGCGACGGACTCGAGGTGAAGGGCCCGTCGGCGTGTAGGGAGGAAGACAAGAGGCGTGGGGTAGGAAGACAAGAGAGATAGGCCTGTCTGGATGGTCGTCGGTGCTGAGCGATGGGTGTGGTGGTGGTGGTGGCGGACAGCGGGTCGCACTTGGCTGCGTCTGGGTCTGGGTCGAGTCGCCGGCGCACGGACGCGATGACGAGGAGGTCGGACGAGTGGAGCGAGTCGCGAGCCGGGCGGCGAGCAAGGGCAAGGGCAGGCAGGCGGGTTCGGCGCTGATCCGAGCGAGACGAGGCGGTGTGGTGGTGGGTCTAGGCGGAAGGGAGGGCGAGGGCGGGGATGAGAATGGACGAGTGGGCGGAGGCGGAGGGATGGATGGGGATGGTGGAGGAGAGAGAGAGTTGGAGAGAGAGCAAAGAAGGGATGGTCAGCCAGCGAACCGAGGCGGCCCGCAACGGTGAAGATGACGGTGACGACAGCGACGGCGACCGACGACGGCGACGTCCAACGTCCAACGTCGTCGATCAAGAAAGAGCTCTCAGTCTCGACGGGGCGGCTAACGCGGACAGAAAGGCGCCTCGATCTATTCTATTCGTCCATCCGTCCACCAGGGCGCGGCGAAATTGAGCCTGTGCTCGTGCTCGTGCTCGTGCTCGCCATTGCCTACTCCGCCCTTCGCCCTCGTCGTTCTCCGTCGGCGCGAGGAATACAAGATTTCGGCGTTCGTCCGATTCTGTCGCTGTCCCTCCCACCCTCCTGCCTCCCATCCCTCCGCTTTCTCTCCCTCCCCTTGCCCCCTTACCCATTCCCTCGTCCCCTGCTCCCCTCTCCGGCCACGCGACGAACACTCACTCACTAACCGCGTATCAGAGCGCCCGGCGACGACAGAGGCGCTGTCTGTCGCGTCGATCGGAACGGGCACGCGCCCGGGCGGCCCACGTCAGGTCAGGTCAGGGTGGGTGACCAAGAACAAGCCAAGACGAGCCAAGCCAAGCCAAGACCGGGTCGGGTCGGGTCGACGGCCGGGTGGGAGGGCGGGGGACGGCTGCTGCTGGTGTCTCGTCCCGTTCCCACGCAGACGACGATGACGAGCGGCGGGGAGAAGTAGGAGGAAGAGGAAGAGGAGGAGGCGGAGGCGAGAGGGCGAGGGAAGGAAGAGGAAGATGAAAGACTTGGACTTGGAAGAAGCGCGAGCGGCAGGCGAGATAGAGAAAGAGAGACAGACAGAAAGAGGGAGAAGCGGAGTGGTTGGTGCAAGGGACGGTGTCGGTCGGGACGGGGACGCGACGCTGCTCGCTCGCTGCTGGCTGCTAGCCGCTGGCTCGCCCTGTCTCCGCTGCCCGCTGCCCGCCGTCGCATCGCCCTTTCACAGCGGGGAACCAACCGTCCTCCGGCGCGGCGCAGTGCGGCCCGACGCGGCGATGCCCGACCACCTCCACCCTCCCCGACATTCCCTCCGCTCCGCTGCCACTCCACGGCGCCCTTCTCCTTCCTCCTTCGCTCCGCTCCGCTTTTATTTTTTTAAAGAAAAGAAAGAAAAGACACTTGGAATGCCAACATACATCGCTTCCACCGCCGATCCACTTGCATACATCACCTCCGTCTCCGTCGTAGCCCCGCCGCGGTCCTCGAACGACCACACGCGACTCGACGTCTCGGACAGCCGTCGGACTCGATCACGTGCCCAACTGCGCGGCGGCCCACGGAGAACCCGCGTTCACTTAACGGTTCCCACGTTCCTCCTGTCTCGTTCGTCTTTCGGAAGACGTTTCGGGCTGACCGATGAAAGAAAGCCGCGTCCACGCGTGCTTCAACGGGACGCCCACCGGGACGATCATGTAGCGAGATGGGCCGCGTAGTGAGCACGACGCCGACGCGGCTCAGAGACGACGTACGTCGGAAACGAACGAACGCTGACCAGGGAGAGCAGGCTTGTGCGTCTAAATAAAGAACCGCGTCCTACTTCCATCCCTTGTCCTCCTTCCCATCCGTGGCCCACGCGGACGGCCCAGCGTCGGAAGAATACGTTGGCAAAGACGGTACCATGAACGGCGCCGTACTTGGCCATGAGAATGACTACGACAACCTCTGCCGTCTGCCGTCTCGCTCCGTCTCAAGCCGTTGGCAAGGTTTCTTAGACATGTTATGTTGACCCGCATTTGCCCAGGTCCTCCGTCCAGGTGCCGATGTGCCCTGCAAGATGGACGACCAACCCACCTACCTGCACGTCCGCCACGCCGCGTCGAACGATTGATCCATGGCAACGGACCTTGGAGGACGCCCCCGTTCGCCTCACCGCCTCGCAAAGGTTCGAGAGGAGCCGGCGCGCTGACGAGTCGCGTCGATTCCCGCGCGTCCTTACGATCGGGCCAATGTCTCTCTCATGGATGCATCATCGGTACGGTTGGGGAAGATATATGGCCCCATCGGTCCCAGCGTTTGCACTTCACTTGTAGCTAGCGCCGATGCCAGCGTACGGTGAGGATCCCTATGCTACAGTGGGGGGAGTCAAAAGCGAGGACCGGCGCCGCCTCCTTTCGTCCGTCATCTCGTCGGTGGGTCGACGGTGCGACGAACGGTCGACGGCGCAAACAAAGCGCGAGACGGCGAGGTCGGGTTCCTACGGCCCAGGAAAGGCGATCTACCACCGACGGTCTCTCGAAAGTCAAACCGAACCACAGCCTAGGGGAGCCCTTCTTTCCCATGGAGAGGAAAACGCGCGCTCGCCCCAACCTCGACGGGCGTGTGAGGGAGAAGAGACGCACCGAACGACGCGTCTCGTCAAGCGGGCTCGACTGGCTTCCCGAGGACGACGCGTCCCTATCGCTACCCTCTCCCGCTTCCTATCAAGCCTTTGGGCTCGTTTGAGTCGCCTCGTAGACCATTTCGATGACGTCTGCAACAAAGGCGAAAGAGAGGTGACGAGGACGGCTGTCAGCTCCGCAGCTGACCGAGAAGTCGGCGGGCGACTCACCTTCAATGGAGAGAACTTTGAGCCATTCCGGTCGTTCCGACCTCCTCGTCCTGGCTCCCACAAACACCTCAGCCGGCGGATCCTCCTCTCCAAATGGGCCCCTCGCAACGGTCACTTGGCACACCCCGCCCTCCTTCTCGGCCAACCATCCCCACGCGAACCTCCAGCCACGCTTTTGAACTCCCTCTACCCACACGCCCTCCTCTCCCTCCTTCGTCTCCTCGTCTTCCCACAAAGGTAGACGGAACTCGACCGTGCCCGGGTCCTGCATAAAGCCGGTACCAGTCGCTTTGAGGTAGGCCTCTTTGAGCGTCCATATGTGGAAGAGCCGCCGAACCAGCTCCTCCTCGTCCGCCCCTTCTCCTTGTCGTACGCTTCGGAGAGCGCGAAAGATATAGGCAGACTCTACGGGCGAGAGCGCCAGCTCGATGCTACGGACGAACGAGACGGCCGACTCGTCCCGATGGCGAGAAGGGATGGAGTGCGACATCACGTCCGCCCCTATGGAGAGAGACGAGCGGCTCGTACGGGAGGACGTGGCGGGGGCAAAGGCCATAATCACCCAAGACGAGTCATGAGAGACGTTGTAGTCGATAGGCGCACAAAGTCGCGGACCTGCCTGGCGGTGGCAAGTCAAGCACATCTCACTCGTCGATCCATATCAGATAAGAAGCCCGAGGACGGGGACAAGCACCCACCAGGTACGGCCGTCCGGCCGGCGTCTTCTCAAAAGCGAGCTCCTCCCATCCAAGGCCGTGCCTCTGAACGAACATGAGGCGGGGAAGCAGCCTTCCTACCAGGCATCCTGGAAATCGGTCCATCCGTCGTATCGCTCACAATAGTCAGTGGCACAAAGCGATGTATCGGCCATGGGATAAAGCATGGACCGTCTTGATCGCTCACTTCGGGCATCTATAGGGTGGTAGAACTTGGGAATACGCTGTTGCGATTCGGCGTCGAGAAGGGAGAGCAGCTTGGCGAGCTCCTGGGGAAAAAGAGCCACGAACGTATTCATTCGCCGTCGCCCGATCTAAGGAATACCGTCGACCGACGGACCGACGCTGGCTCACCTGTCTTGAAGGATCCCACTGGGAGACGTCAACCGCCCAACATTCTATTTCCCCCTCCATTGGCCTCGGTCGTGCCTCCTGCGAGTGTCTTGTCTCCGTAGGGGCTCAGCGATAACCAGGACTCGCGCGGACGGTTAGGGTTACCGACGTTGGCGTCTCGTCGCGTCGAGCCATTTGGGTTGATCGAGCGATCGATCGTCGATCGACGTCGCCGTCTTCGCTCGCCCACCACCACCTCCCTACCCTCGCTCCCACGATGGCCACTCACAGACCGACAACCCCACTGCGTCGCATCTCCCGCGGCTCCCTCTCCGCGCTCTCTCGCTCCTCCGGCCCCACGTCCACACCCCTCGACTTTCTCCACTCCGCCATGGCCGACCTCGCAGATGAGACGACGGTGCTGCAAGGCAACTTGGAGAGCGTGGACGCCATCGAGAAGGCTTTAGGCGCCTTCAATGAGAGCTTTGCCAAGTTTTTGTGGGGGATGAGGATGAACGCTTACTGCGTTGACTGGTTGGAGGTGGGTGGCTTCAGCACATCGTCGGAGGCGGTTTGCGTGCTCAACCGTCCGTCGTCCGTTGTCCGTCGTCCTGTCTTCTCACTTTTGGATAGGCGCCGCGAGAGGACAACTTTGAACGTGCTGAGAAGCGGGCAGCGGGTACGTTTTCGTTGTTGCCACCATTCTGGTCATCGTTCTTCGTCCGTCAAGGCGTGATTACTCATTCTTCCAAACTCCCGTCTCCCACCGTTAACAGCTGCATCAGCGCCAAACCCACAGCCTTCCTCCACGGGTCCCTCCTTCTTCTCTCCTCCGCCAGACGAGACGAACTCGGACATGACCTATCGCACTGTCGGTCCGAGCATTTCGGGCGTCGCAGGAGGAGGAGCAGCGGGCGGTGGACAGGTGAACCCAGCGGACATGACATACATGACGGCTGACGAGGACGTGACCATGATGGCGCCTTCTGAGCCCGATCCGCCCGCACCAAAACCCAAAGGCGTGTT
This sequence comes from Peribolospora baueri, assembly GCA_029717555.1. Lineage (NCBI taxonomy): Eukaryota > Fungi > Basidiomycota > Peribolosporomycetes > Peribolosporales > Peribolosporaceae > Peribolospora > Peribolospora baueri. The sequence goes on from JAMDHS010000011.1 coordinate 267,615, forward strand.
AAAGAGAGCGGCGAGCGGGCCGCCTAGGGGTAGGGGCAGGGCTGTAAAGAGAGGTGGGGCCGTTGTCTCGGCTGCTACTAAGAGGAAGAGAGAAGTGAGTGGGCGTAGAGAGGAGACAATACATGATCCGGCGTACTGACCTCCACTGCGCTCACCCGCACGCCTGTCCAGATGGCTATTGATGGCATCGTCGAGACGCTGCCTCTGGAGTACCGCGGCAACGACCCGGTGAGTGCGGAAGAATCTTGCCTCTGCTGCACTGGCGACGCCTGCCCTGCCGACTGTTCGCTGTCGCTTCAACGAGCCGTTTCTAATCCGTGCGTACCTGTGATGCAATCCGCGCCGCGCCCGGAGCAGACTCTACGAAGCCAGATGGAACGAGTGATCGCGACTCTAATGGGCGCGCCCGACGGTCTGAGAAGTGAGTCGGTCGTCCAGACGACGTCGTCCGGTTCGAACCGGTTTGGCTCGAGCTATCCTTTCTGCATCTCACCTTTGTTGCTGACTTGCTCCGCTGTGACCGCTGACCGCACCGACTGCGACAGTCACCGAGATTGTGAAACCGGACCTTCCGCAGGCGAGAGTGAACAAGTGCCTCATCGCGCTCGTCGGCGCCAAGCATGTTCACAAGCTGAGCAGGAACGTGAGTTGATTTTCTTTTTTTTGTTCTCTTTCCCTTATCTTACCTTTTTCTCCCACTCCCGTGCCGTCGCACACAGGGCGCGGTGTACCAGCTAGACGCGAGCAAGCTACCTGCGTCGTGAGGGGCGTATGGACCGCGGTCGTCGCTGGCCCGCCGGCCCGCCTCGCCTTTGTCTGCGACACGACACGACACGACGTCTTTCTTTCCCTTCGTCTTCTCCTTCCGCGGTCGGTACGTTTAGTTGGATTGGATTGGATCGGATTCGATTTGATTCGATGCTCGCCGGAGGGAGGAGCGTGAAAGGGAAGGCGTTCGTTGCGTTGCTTCTTGTCGCTTTTCCCTGCGTCTCTGCACTCACGCACGCACGCACGCCACGCACGCACGCACACACAGACAGACACACAGACGGACAGACAGATAGACACACCCTGTAAGGTAGCGTCCCTTAGCTACGCAGTTAGTGCGCGCTGCCCTAGCTAAAAGGAAAGAAAGAAGGTGTATGGAAGGTTCGTGGGCGTGCGCTCGACTAATTGACCTGACCTGACCTCACCGCCTTGTCTTGTCCCCACCTCGCCTCGCCTGGCGGGAATAGAATATCGTGTCGTTTCGTCCGTCCAGTGGCCGACAGCGACAGCGGGTGACGAGGACGAGGACGAGGAAGGGACGGTTTAGTTAGGGCGAAGCAGTCATCTACGCGCGCCGGCTAGGCTTTGCTAGGCTGATCCATGCATGTGGGGAGAGCGGACGGTGGACGGTGGCAGCGATGAATTGGGATGGGTTGTACGTAGCGCACTGCAAGTAAGTACAGTGTGTCCCCGTCCATCCGTCATGTCATGTCATGCATGGTACGACGGCGGATGTGGAGGTAGATGGCCGTCCATTGGCTCGTGATAGAAGAGCGGCGGCGTTGAGAGCGCTCGTTACGCGACTGACTGACTGACGGACTGTCAGACTACTCGTCGGCCGTCTACCCCGTCCGTCCGCTTGCCGCGGCAAGACTAAGAGGCTTCTCTTTAGACGGGCGGGCGGTCGGCACGTCGGTCAGTCGGTCGGTCGCTGGACAGACAGACAGACGGACGGACGGACAGACGGTGGGACAACTGGGTCCACTTTTCGTAGGTACGTCGTCGTACGGCGCGCGGCTTGCGCCCGATCCCTCGCTCGGTCGCTCGTGAAAGGAGCCAAGGCGGCGTCGGAAGCGGGGCTGGCCGTTCGACGGAGGGAGGGAGGGAGGGAGATGGAAGGTCGACGGCGTCTGATTTCATCTGTCCGGCCTGCCATGTCAGCGACGACGACGGCGTGACACGAGCCCACTCCGGGGCCCCTCGCTGGCTCGCCGTGGAGCGGGGTGGAGGGCGCGCGCGGCGTTTCGGATGATCGAGGAGGGCGGCTGACGAGGGACGGACGGGTAGGACATGTCTCGGAGATGGAGACGGAGTTGGCACGTGAAAGGAAGTAAATAACAAAACAACAAAGACGCCGGCCGGCGGTGTTCGTTCGGACGGTGCGAGCGGGGAAGAGAGCACGCGAGGGGGAGGGAGTGAGGGAGGGAGGAGATGACGACACATACACGACGAGGACAGGATACGACACGACAGGAAAAAGAGGACACGGCGAGCGATCTTTCCCCGTAACTACGTCCTAACCCTCCACGCCTGCTCGACTTGTTTCCGTCTCGCCTGCACTGGCCCGCGGGCAGACGAAACGAACGGTCGGTCGGACGGGCTTGCGGTGCCCCCGCGTCTGTGGCGGACGATGGCGTTGGCGTGCGTCCAAGCAAAGAAAGCCCCGTTCTCGCTTATTGTTTCTTTCCTCGTCCTCCTTCCCCACGGAAAGAGAGGGGGAGGATGTCTCTTTCTTGATCGCTTGCTCGCTCGCTGTCTGGCGGCGGCGGCCCAGTCCAGTCCAGTCCGTCGGGCAGCCGTGCTCGTGCGGTAGGGCGAGACAAGGGCGCGGACGAAGATGGGAGATGGTGCACGAAGATCAATCAGGTTGACGGGCCTCCGCCGACGGATCCAGTGGAGCGGCAGCAGATGGGTTAGGCGTTCCCAGTTAGCCTGCCTGTGCTCGGGAACGCTTCTTTCTTTCTTTCTTTTTGCCTTTTTCTCCTCTTTTCCCTCTGTCGCTTGCTTGCTGTCTCGCTTTCGCTTTCTCTAACCCGCGGAGCCGTAGCGTAGCATGATGGGCACACTTACGCACACGGATGGCGCCACCAGCTCGTGCGCGCTGCAGGTTCGTGAAAGCGCCGAGAGGGGAATCATGCAGGAGATCGCGGCGAGGCGAGGCGAGCGCCGAACGAACGGGTGGTGGGACCGCTGGCGGCGGAGGAGGGGCATGCGGACGCGGGGGTGGGGGAAGGAACGAAATGGGATGAGATGGGATGAGAAGGAATAGAGGCGATGATGGATTATTGCTGGTGGGAAGAAGGAAAGAAAACGAACTAACTGCGCTCGCTCATCACTCACTGGCTCTGGCTCGGTCGGATATAGGCCATCGTCGTCGACCACATCTCTTCATCATCATCTTCATCTTCATCACATGATATGGTCTTTCTCTTTCTCTTTCTCGCCCAACTAACCCCCTCTCGGCCTGACTGACCTCCCGATCCCGCCCCACCTTGCTTGACTTTGACCCGCTTCTTTCTTTTTTTCCTTCCCTTCTTTCCTCCCCCCGACCATCCCATCACCTCCGTCCACCCCCACTCCCCCGGGCTCGCCCCGCCCCCACTCTCTCTTTTCTTTCACCGCCCCCGCCCCTTCCCTTCCTCCACCACCTCCCTTCCCCTTCCCCGTCCACCCTCTCCTTCCTCCGACCGCTCACCTCAAGCCCACCTACGACTCAAGCTCGGAGGCGCCGCCGAGCGAGCACACGAGGCTTCGGCGCTCCCTACCTTCCTTGGTGAGAAAGAGAGGGAAGGAAAGAGAGAGAAAAAGCGCTCTTCACGTCGCCCACCTCGTCTCACGTCGTCCGGCCGGCGTATGTATGCGTGCTCACCAAGTCTCTCTTTTCATTCATGCACCCCACTTCTTCAAGCCCGTGTCTGTTCACAGTCTCTGCAAAGTCGCCATCAGCAACCCGACTCTCGCCTATCTGTCCGACAACTCGCTCACGTCTCCCTTTCCCTCGCCTCCGTCATCCGTGTCTCGTCGTGCCCGTCCCTTCCTTCGACCCAATCTGCCCTGGTTGCTCCTCGTCTCTCCCTTGTTCGAGCCCCACAGTTCGCCAACTTCCCTGACTCCGCTCCGTCACCATGGCCACACGCCGCTCCACTTCCTCCAACGGTGACACCGGCGGCGACCATGCCTCTCTTCCCGGCTCCACCACCTCCCGCACCGCCCTCCGCCGCCGTGGCGCCGGTCCGGGCGGCGCCGCCGGAGCGACGGCGACGGCAGCCGCGACGATGCCCACGTCCGGTCGCCCCTCCGCCGGTGTGGACGGCGCCTACGTCCCCGGTCAGCCGATAGGCTACCTCGCCGCGCGTGGGACGCCGTACCAGAAAAAATTCATCGGACGCAAGCTCACGCTGTGCTGCCTCACCGTTGTCCCCGTCGCCGTCATCATCACCGCCGTCATCACCTTCTTGCCCGTCTTGCACGCCATCGCCTTGCACGCTTTGCATACCTCTGTCCTCCACGTCTATCAGAGCAACATCACTAGCCCGTTGAATGGCAGCTTCACCCTCACCCTGGAGGGGCAGGTGAGTATTCGGTCTCGAGTGCGACCACGAAGGCTTCACCGATGGACGCTTGCTTGCATTCGGAGGACCGCGGCCAAGGCGGATGAATGGTTATTTCCACCGAATGCTCATGATCCGCCCGCCCTGCTCCTACCCTTTCTGCTCCCCCCCTCCCGCGCGCGCCCCCCAACAGGTCAAGAAGACCGGTATCTTCCCCGCCCACATCTTTTTCCAAGCCCCCATCGACGTCTACTGGGTCACCCCGGACACGCTCCAGGAGAAGCACCTCGGCCACTTTGATCTCGACTACCTCGGCGCCGCCGCTGGGCATGCTCGGCTCAAACAGGAGACGACCTTCAACATCGACGACCAAGACGCCTTTGGCCAGTTCACAGAGTTCCTCATCACACAGGAGGAATTCACATGGCAGCTCCGTTGCCCCAAGGTGAAGGCCAAGGCGTTTTCCTTCATCGCTGCCAACGGCCTCACCTTTAAGAAGGACTTTACCACCAAGGGATTCAACAACTTTGAAAACGTCGAGGTCCTTGTGAGTTTGTTTGCCCACCCACTCTCCGTCCGTATGTCCCTCTTTTGCGCCGTCGATACTCGCGCACGACTCGCTCACGTCTTCCCATCGTGCGCACTCTATCTGTCCTTCCCCGTAGGATTTCCAATTGCCCGGTGATGACCCGGCAGGCGGAGTTTCCCTTTTGGCCACCACTTCCCTCTATAACCCGTCGCCGTTCGGTGTGCAGCTAGGCCGGCTCGCCGTCGACCTGTACTACGACGGAATGTACCTCGGTCCGGCCGTCGCGAACAATGTCAACATCACCGCGTGAGTTCCCCGCGCGGCGTGGCGCAGAAGCCGAGCCGTCGGTCCGACGCTGACATGTCGTGTCGTGTCGTGTTCACCTCGCTCGCCCCTACGCAGTGGTCGTAATATCGTCTCGCTTGAAGGACGGCTGGTGGACCATATTGGCAATCAGACCGAGCTCGACATGACCGGCAAGCTCTTCACGCGATACATCAACAGTGAAGTCACACCCACGATCGCCAGGGGCGTCTCGGCTACCCTCCTCAACGGCGAACATGTCACCTGGCTCAGTCAAGGTATCAAGGCGCTCAACATTGACGTGCCCTTGAAGCCGCCGGCGCCGATCAACCCGATCAAGAGCATCGAAATTGACTACCTCGACATCGCTTACACGCCGAACACCGCTTACGACCCCGTGACCAACTCGAACAGCGTCAAGGCGTACGTCGGCTTGCCGTTCGGGTTCAGTTTGAACATCACCCAGACCGCCAACCAGTTCGCCATCGTCATGGACAATCAGACGGTCGCCACCCTCAACGGTGCGTTGAGCCAGTCGGCCACCGCCCTCGACGTCGTCAGCTCGGGCCAGACGGCTGGCACGCTCCATATCACTCTACCCCCGACGCCGCTCCAGGTCGCCGCCGACCCGGCGAGCCACGCGAGGTTCCAGGATTTCCAGAAGGCGCTCACGCTCACCGACGGCAGCGAGTTTTATCTTAACGGAAGCTCCGTAGCGGTCACCGACACGCCCCTCGGGCAGGTAGTCCTCGACGGCATTCAGTTCTACGTCCCCAGCGGCCTCCTCGGCCTCAAAGGCCTCGATCAGTACCCTACGCTGATCAACGGCGTCGACGTCGTCGGCGGCACTCGCGACTATCTCCAGCTGAGCATCAACACCTCCCTCGTCAACCCGTCCAACCTCAACCTGGCCATCGGCGACTCGACGTTCCAGCTCTTCAACAACGAGGCCCTGCTCGGCACCGCCACCATGCCCAACCTCAATCTGACCATCGGACGTAACGATATCACCGCCACCTCGACGTTCAACCCCAACGAAGGGCCGATCGGCATGCAGATTCTCAACGACTTCGCCTCCGGTCACAACAGCCTGCTTAACATCACCGGTTTCAGCGGCTCGACCAACATCGACTCCCTCGTCCCTGCACTTGGCTCGCTCGCCCTCAACTCCACCTTGCCAGGCCTTCCGACCAAGCTGGTTAACTACGCCAACTTGACCGTGCTCGACACCACCGGCGTGACGAACAACATTGCCCACACCGTCGTTGGCCTCGACAACCCCTTCTCCTCCGGTCTGACCGTCACGAGCGTCAACAGCAACATCCACTCTCACGGCCTCTATGTTGGCAACATCTCCCAGCCGCTCACGTTCAACGCCCCGGGCAAGCAGCTCAACAATATTCCCGGCCTCAACCTCGACATGAACCTCTACCCGCCAGACATCTTCTCTCTCGTCCGCGCCCTCATGGCCGTGGACGGACAGGACCTGGCGCAGATCGACGGCATCGTGCAGCTCGGCGGGTACAAGCTCACGCCGAGCACTAACGCCAACTCGGGTCCGGGCCGGCGCCGCGATGTCACCGTGCCTCGCTACGTCCCAGTCGAAGAAGTTGTAGACGGGCAGCAAAAGCCGTCCTTCATCACCGAGGCCGACGACGATTCGGTTGCCGCGCTTCTTCGCCCCGGAGCCAACTATGGTCCTTTGGGTTCTATGGAGGACATGATGCCCGGCGAGCGCGACGAGGCCGAGGCCGACGACGACGACGCGCGTCACCCTCGTTCCGGTTCCGCCGTCCGCCGCGCCGCGCCACCACCGCCCCAGACCAGGGCGCCCGAGCTACCGCCGGCGAAGCGGAGCAACATTTATACCGGCTACAATCTGCCCAACGCCGTCGATTCGGCCTTCAAGCACCTCCTCATCGATGTCGAGCTCGTCTCCGGCATCACCATCGGACAGTATGAGACCACGCTGAATATCACCCAGACCGACGTGCCCGTCGGCACCGACCAGTCGCTCAACCTTCTCCTGCCCATCCTCGCCAAGCCGATCGTGCAGAAGATTGTCGACGGTGCCGTGCTCGGCTTCAACACGATCACCATCACCAACCCGGCGGAGACGTCGTTCGGTACCCAGCTCGACGGCGCCATCACCAACGCCGGGCCCTTCGACGCCGTCATCACTTTCCCCGAGGGCCTCACCATTTCGTGGGAAGGCAAGCCGCTGGGCCACATCGCGATGCCCAACGTGTCCTTGGTCGGAGATGTCGGCGCCAAGCTCCAGATGGCCGCCGACTTTGCCGTCGCTGACGTCGCGTACCTCACCAACTTTACCTCCTACCTCTTGACACAGGAGAGCTTTGTGTGGGAGATCACTGGCGAGAACTTGATCGTGAGCGCGCTTGGCATTGAGGTATCCGGAATTTCCATGACCAAGGAGGTCATGCTCAAGGGCATGAACGGCTTCAAGAACGGTGTCGTGATCAACTCGTTCGACCTGCCCGCCAACGACCCCGCCGGCGGCATCCACCTCACCCTCCAGACCACGATCATCAACCCGGCCCAGATCGGCGTCCAGCTCAGCTCGATGGGTTTCCAAAACACCTTCAATTCGACGAACATCGGTCCCGTCGCAGCCGGAGCGCCCTTCACCCTCTCCGCGCTCTCCAACGTCAGCCTTCCGCTCGTCGGCAGGCTCATTCCGCAGTCGACGCCGCAAGGCCTCGCGGACGTGTCGACCATCTTCACCCAGTTCGTCCATGACATCGACTCCAACCTCACCGTGCACGGTGACTACGCTGGACCGCCGAACGTGACGTGGCTCAACGAGGGAATCAAGTCGCTAGCGATCGATGTCGTGCTGCCGGCTCAAAAGTTCGACGTGATCAAGTCCATCACCCTCAACGTTCTCGACCTCCGCTTCACCGAGCCCACGTCCTGGGATCCGAGCACGACGTCGGCGAGCACTTCGTCCGCCTTCTACCTCCCCTTCGCCTTCCCGCTCGACATCCAGACCATCAGCGGCCAGTTCATCGCCGGCTACCACAACACGAACATGGCCGTCCTCAATGTCCCCCAGGTGCCTGCCAAGACCGACGTCGCCGCTCGCACCCTCCAGCTCGCTTTCCAGAACGTGCCCTTCGAGGTGTACAACGGCCAACACGCTCTCTTCTCGCAGTACCTCGCCGACGTCACTGCTGGCGTGACGAACACGTTCTCGCTCAGTGGCATTGCCAACACGGGCGCCATGACAGCCGTCGGCCTGCTCAACATCTCCGACATCCCCTTCAACGTGCCCACCACCATTCTCGGCCTTCAGAACCTCAACGCCCGGCCGGCGCAGGTGTCCAACTTGGACGTCCACCACGGCTACCCGACCTATCTCTCCATTCTCCTCGACACTGCTCTTTACAATCCGTCCAACATCACCATCGGCACCGGCGACGTCTCCTTCGGCCTCGGCTTCGAGAACCACCCCATCGGCTCGGCTGACATCTCCAACCTCGTCATCGTGCCCGGCGTCAACACCGTCCCGACGGACGTGCACTACCAACCCGAGGGCGCCAACGTGCCGTTTGGCCAGAAGTGAGCAACGCTGATAGACACGGCCGCAGATGACATTTTGTTCGAGAGGGGCTCCGCGCGCGATGACTGACGTCTTGGACCCTTTGCTTCGCATTGCGGCAGCTTGTTGGAGAATTACATTCAGGGCGTCATGTCACCGACGGCCATTTCCGGTACCTCGTCCTCGACGCCGATCGACTCTTTGAAGCAAGCGCTCGGTGGCATCGCTCTCACCGCCGACATTCCGCCGCTGCAGCAGAACCTCATCACTCAGACGTCGCTTGAGATGCCCACCGATATCGTCCAGACCGGCATGGCCCACGCCACCTTCAACCTCGGCAACCCGTTCACCGCGACCATCAACATGCTCCAGGTCATCGCCAATGCTACCTACAATGGCCTCTACCTCGGCCAGATCAACGTCGACCTGTCCGGTCATCCCATCACCGCGCCCGGTCACACGGCCATCACGTCTCCTTCGCTCGACTTTGCGTTCAACCTCGATCCCAAAGTCATCATCCAGCTCCTCCTCGAGACCTCGACCGCGAACGGCGTCAGTCTCGGTCCCCTGGTTCCGCTCTTCCAACAGGTGCTCAACATGCCCAACCCGAAGACGGCCATCACCACTACAGTCAGCCCGGACATGTTCCACCCGACCTGCGTCAGCGGACAGCAGTTCGACGTCTTCGACGCCATCCTCAACTCGTTGAAGAACCTCCATGCCAACCTGTCCATCTCTGCTCAGACCGCCCTGGACGACTACCACACGCCGCTGACCTTTGTTCAGAACAACGTGCCGACGATCACTGACCAGTCTGCGCTCTACCTCATCGGCGCCGTTGGCGCGCCGATCGTGCAGACGCTCGTGGACAACGCTTCGCTCTCGTTCAGCATCGCCAACATCACAGGCGTCACCGACGAAGGTTTCGACGTCTCTCTTCAGGGCCAGCTCACCGGTACCGGTCCCTTCGACGCCGAGATCGAATTCGTCCAGCCGGTCAACGTCAACTGGAACGGCAAGGATATCGCCCAGATCACCCTACCTCCCGTCTGTGCCGACGCCAACGTGGGCGTGCCTAACTATGTCACCAAGGGCCACCTGACCATCACCCACATGAGCGACTTTATCGACTTTGCCACCTTTTTGCTCCACAACCCGAGCTTCTCCTGGGTCATCTCCACCAACAAGCTCCGCGTCACCGCCTTGGGCACCATCTTCGACAACGTTTCGCTCACCAAGACCATCTCCTTCGACGCGTTCAACGGCCTGCCCGGCGTGACCATCAGCAATTTCCAGCTGCCTTCCGATTCGGCCGACGGAACGGGCATCGACATCTCCACCGATTCCCTCATCCCGTCCCCGGCTTCGCTCGGAATCGAGCTCGGCACGGTCGGCTTCCTGGCCTACTTTGATGGCGTCGAGGTCGGTCCCATCAGCGCCACCAACTTTTTCATGGCCGCCCACACGGTCACCAACGAGCACCTCACCGGCGAGATCACGCACAAGAGCGGCAGCGAACTCCAGACGATGGGTGTCATGTTCAGCAACTACCTCCACGGTCAGAACCAGACGCTCCAGGTCGTCGGTCAGTCTGTCACTCCTCCCGGCCAGTCGAGCCCTGTGGGCTGGCTCACGACCGCGTTCAAGACCTTGACGCTTCAGGTCACCTTGCCCGGTCATATTTACGAGATCGTGAGTCCCCGACTGCCGTCCCGTCGTCTCTTCCCTGCTTCCTCCGCAAACCGGAATTGCTACCCCTCCCTTGCAGATCGAGAGCATTCAGTTGCAAGACCTCACCGTCCAACTCGAGGTGCCTGCGGACGACTACGACGCGCTCGCGACCAACCAGCGCACGGACATTGTCTTCAAGAACCCATTCGGCTTCTCGCTCTCCATCCTCGAGACCGGTGAACAAATCACCATCGTTTTCAACAACATCAACACCGTCCAGCTCAACACGCCCCTGGCCACCGTCCTTTCCTCGGGCACCTCCACTGGCCAGCCCGCGCCGCTCGCCATCAACTTTGCCAACCAGCGCCTGCAGAGCCTCAACAACGCCAACTATGGCGCCTTCTTTGCCCAACTTACCGACCAGGCGTCCGCCACGTTCGGTCTCAACGGCGGCGCCGATGTCATCGCCAAGACGCCGATCGGCAACGTGCCCATCCAGGGCATTCCGTTCAACGTTACCACCTCGCTCAACGGCATCCAGTCCTTCCAGCACACTGCCAAGCTGTCCAACGTGTCCATCACCGGTGCCGGTCCTGGCGGCTCGTACCTCTTGGCTCCGCTCACCGTGACGATGGACAACCCAAGCAACTTGACGGTCATCACCAACGAGATCTCCTTGCCAGTCATCTTCAACGGCGTCGACGTCGGCCGAGCGCTCATCCCCCAGCTCGACCTCAAGCCGGGCTCCAACTCGGCGCCGAGCGAGTTCCACTACATGCCCGCCAACGCGAACGATACCACGGCGCAGCTTATGCTCAGCCAGTACCTCATGGAGAACGAGGCGCCGACGGCGCTGACCGTCTCGGGCGCCAACGCCCAAGGCCTATCCCCGTACGGCGCCCTTGGACCTGCGCTCCAGGGCGTCTCGCTTCAGACTCAGCTCGCTGGCATCAGCGCTCGTCTCGTGACGCACATCAACGTGTATATGAACCTCGACACGGTCCTTGGCGGTCTTGAGAACATCCTCAACTCGAACCAGCCGGTGACCGTAGAGATCGACTTCGATGTCCAAAATCCGCTCGACGCCGACCTGCAGATCGAGTTTGTGCAGAACGACTCGGGTCACGATGGCACCATCTACGCCCACTTCGACCAGCCCTTCTCCACCTTCGCCGTCCCCTCTCATGGATCCGCTAACTCTGGTAGGTTCGGCAACGTCGTCCTCACCAAGGGTCTCCTCGGTTCGCTCGCCGTCATCGGACAGAACTTGGACATTTTCAACGACATCACCAACTCGGTCGGTGGCGCCGGAGGCTACCGGATCCCGTGGTTGTCGTACAACGAGACCAATGTCCCCACGGCCTACCAAATCTCGGTGAGTCCTCGTTCGAGTTGGCCAGCGTTCGATTTACACCACGTCACCTGATGCTGTCTTGCTGACTTCGGACGCTCGCGTTCCTCTTCCGGTCTCAGCTGGGCGGCAGCAACATCCCCATCGGCAGCGTCGCCGGCCTCATCACCGGCGTCGTCGACGGTTTCCATGCCAACAGCACGAGCCAGGTGGTCGGTGCCCTTTCCCAAGTTGTCGGCGGCGCGACGGGTGTCATCGACGGCATTCTCTCCAACCTCCACCTCGGGCCGACGAACGCGCCCAGCGTCGCCTCGTCTTCCGCCCCTGCCGCCGTGACCAGCGTCACCAGCTCGGTCGCCAGCCCGGCCAACAGCATCGTCAATCCCGGTGAGTGAAGCGACCGGGGAAAGAGATAGCCGAGGGCCTCCAGCAGACTGTCCCCTGACCTCGTCTTCCTGCCCCTCCATTCACAGGGACGGGTGCCACGAAGCCCACTACCCCGGCGTCGCCGGCGTCGCCGTCCAGTTCGTCACGCCCCGGCATCCTTCCCATCCCCACCAAGCGTGAAGAGACGAAGCCCAAAGCACGAAGAAAGGTGGCCGCGTTGAACGCTCACGAGCTTTGATCGTCGTCGGTCTCTCTCGTCCCGAACTCGTGCCTTTCCTTCCAGTCTAGCTTTTTTCTCTCTGTCCTGTCCTTTTTCTTTCTACTTGCTTCTCCTCCTCCGTCTCACTTCCTTTCCGTCCCAATGCAGTCGCGCTTGCTCGAGGTTTTCGTCATCTCCTTGCCCGCCTCCTTCGCTCGTTTCTTGGAGAACGCGGACTCTACTGTCCTTTCCATGCCGGGCCTGTAGGATCAGTTTCTTCTGTAGTCCCCGACTTTTTTTTGGTGTCTTTTTTTTCCCTCATACCGTCGTCTTGTTTGATCCCTGGACCGGAGATGCCACCGACCCTCGAATCTCCGGCGATCTTCATATCCTCTGCGGATACCACACTCGTTGTTCTCGATCCGCCCATGCTCGGCTCGGTCGGCTTCCGCTTCGCCACCCCTCCGGTCGCTTCGCTTTCCCCTGGCACTTCGCCCAGTATCTAACGCAACCCCTGCGCCATTGTTTTCATTCTAATTCATCCCTTGAGTCCTCTCGAGCTCGAAGCTAGCCGTGGACCGCTGAATGACGACGAAGCTGAGAGGTGACCGAATATGATCAAACTGTTGTTGCCGACGATCTGGTCGTCTGGAGGTACCTCACGGCTGCGTTGGAGCGTCCGCCAATGCTCTCTCACTCCTCCACTCGTCCCGCGACCGACCTGTCGAAGACCCACGTCGTATGAATTTTGTCGCCCACGTCCGTCTTTCGCCGACTGCGGCCACGCACGTGACTTTTATGAGTGGATGCAAGCGTCGCCCAACCGGCCCACTTAGCTCCCTACCAGTCAAGCCCTCAGACCCAGAGACAGGCGAACACCCCCGCGCTGAATGACGAAGAAAAAGGGCGGCAAGCGCCCTCACGCTTCTGCCGGCGCCGGCGGTGCATCTCCAGACTGGTCATCTTACGCCTTCCTCACCTCGCCACCCTGGAACCCGCTTCAACTGCCGTCCGCTGGGGGTGGCGGCCAGGGCGATGCGCCGACCGCCGTCTCATCGCCGGACCTATCCGCCCTTCGCATAGCGGCCTTTCAAAGTAAGCGTCGCAAAGTCGACAACCAAGACGACCTGGCCACCGCCTCTTCGACAACAGCCCCTTTTATTATAACCGCTTCGACATCGGGCGGAACGGTGACATCTCCCGCTCTTTCGGCGTCCGTCAACGCCGCTTCAGCGTCGGTCTCGAAAGATGAGGAAAAGGAAGAAGGAGAGATCGAGGAAGGAGAGATCAACACTGCTGAGCACGGGTGGAGTGAAAGCTCTATGCCGGTGAACGCGGCAGCTGGCGGCTCAAACAACCCTCCTTTCCCTTGGCCACACGCGCCGCAAGCCGTCCCCTTCGGCGCGCCGACCAGACCGATGACCAACGCCGAGCGAAAAGCGCAAAAGAGGCTGAAGCAGAAGAAAAAGGCGCTGCTTGCGTATCGGCAACCACAGCCTTCGTCTTTTCCTCGCCGCCCGACTCCGGCCTCCGCGCATACCGTTAGTATGTCCGGCCCCAGCACATCCTCCAATACCGTCGAGATGGATCCTGGTTCGGCTCTCAACCATAGCGTCGATGCCATGTCAACCATCTCGCCGCATGTAGACAAGGGCAAAGGTAAAGCCAAGGATGATAACCATTTGCCAACCTCACCCTCTTCATTGGCCGGCGCTTCCCTCGACGCATCCACCACACACACGCTCAGCCAGGGTGAGGGTCGGATGTGGTCCCGGGCGCGTCCATTTATGAACCAGATCGATGCTTGCCGCGTGTGGTGTGACTTGAGCCGGTGCTGATTCTTAGCTCGTCTCGTCTCCCTGAACAGCGGGCCTCGATGAAGCAAAAAAGCTCGTGGCCGAGCTCAACTCGTGCGGCATCCGGCCGGAGTACCTGCTCAAGCAGGGCGTCGATCGTGACATCATCGTATCTTGCTATACCCAACTCGGTCTCTCCCTGTCCGACGAGTTCTTCGAGGCGGTGGCTAAGCAGGAGAAGGCGGCGTCGACCACAGATCCACACGAATCCCGACCTAACCTCGAGCCTGCCGAGCAACCGTCTGCGTCGGCACCCTTCCCACTTCCATCACCCTTTCCATTACCGCCACCCATGATTGAATCCTCTTCGCCCGAAGGTTCCGCCCCTCCACCTCCATCTAGTCCGCCACCCTCGATCCCGATGCCGCCGGCCTCAGCGCCCGGTTCGCCCAAGACTGTCGCCAAATCGCCAACGCTAGCAGAGTTGGAAGCTCGTGCGAGAGCAGAGCTCATTACCCGCAATGCCAGGAAGGCTGTGTTGGAGAGCCAGAAAATTAAACGCGAGGAGCGCATGCGGCAGGAATTGGAGGGCATGCTTGCCGAAGCCCAGGAAGCGGCGGCTGTCGCGAAAAGCCTCGGTGCGGAGCAAGTCGAGGAGGCGGCTTCCTCTGGTCAAAGCGTCGGCTCGGACGACGACGAGGGACGACATTCCACGTCTTCACGTTCCGAACAGGATATGGATCTCGACTTCGATGGACCTACATACAAGCAGGTGCTCGGTCGACCTGGCCCGCCCCCAGGGCGGCGGGCTCAGGTCAGCTACGCTGATATACAACCCGATCGTCCTCCCCGCAGGGACAAGGAACGTGCGAAGCGTCCCGCTCCGCCGCCCATGGGCGATGTGCGCGATTCTGTCCAGGAGGTTATGGCCGAGGTCCTGCCAGACGACGTGGGCGAGCCAAACGGAGGGCCATCTGCATCGTATGAACAGTCGCTTTTCGCCCCTGGGGTCGTGCCGCCTATGGATGCGCAAACTTATCCATGGTCTTACGAGGATGGTTCGCGTTCTCTCGCGACTTCTTTCCAGCCGACCTTGCCTCACACGTATTTCCCCGTAGCCGTGCACGCTTATGGGTCATTTCCAGGGTCTTTGGCCTCGTCTGAACTAGCATCTGCCGCCGCGCCGCCCGCAACGTCACCAGCGGACGCCGACTCCACTCTCACACCCCTACCTCCTGCCTCCGCTCTTCCACCGCTGCCTCCGTCAGTGCCGACATCTACGCCCACCGGTCCGCCGCGATCTGCACGTCAACGTCCGAAGGCCGCCGATTTCGACTCGGATTTTGCGACGCCTCCGGTCCAAGGCTCCCAGCAGAGATGGCGCCGACAGCAAAGCTTTTTGCCTTCTGCTCGCTCGCGTTCTTTCGTCATCGACGTCTCAACTGACTCGTCCGTTGATGACGACGAGAGCGATGAAGAAGATTCCACCGAACGTCTGGCCGATACGGTGGCACGGCAGCTGCACAAGCTCAAGCTCGAACTCCAGAAGCGTACCCCGGCAGACGTTGGCTTCATTCCTAGACGCAGCGCAACTGCTCCTCTGAGTCCCGTCATCGCAAACGTGAGCACCCTCGCCGTTCAATCTTCGCACGTTAGTTCGACCCAAGCGCAAAAGGCTGCAGTTGCAGATGCTGAGGCCAAGCGACGGCTGGTCGCCAAAGAGGAGGAGATCAAGCGCATGATGGAGATCATCAAGTCGATGGAGGAGAAGAAGAAGAAAACGGTCGCTGAATTGGTTAGCGCGACCGGAGATGGAGACACTGGCGTGGAGATGGCAACAACATTCGAGTCGAGCGACGCGGCAGTGTCCTCAAAGTATGCCAGCTCAGCCCCGGACGAGAAAGACCGGGCCGAGGAGGCCAAGTCAGCGACCCCACTCTCTGTCGCGTCAATATCTTCTTCGAAACCGGCGTCCCATGGCACCAGTAGGGGCTCCAACGCGATGCGTACCGCCGGCTTGGCAAGCTCGCTATCTCAATTGGAAGCTTCTTTGAAAGCACAGCGAGAGGCACTTCTCAAGATCCAGATGGCCAAGACTCCGAATGAGGCCGCCAGTCGCAAGCCCGTCAGCGAAGTCGCCCCGATGGATTCGGATCGAGAGCACAGTCAGGCCTCGGGTGAGGGAACAACAGCGGGAGTTTGGGCGGGAAGATCGGAAAAGATCGCTCTAAGGCTAAGGAAGTGCCCAACATGCTAACTTTTTCGTGGCGCCCGCCCTACCGTCTTTCCTACGCTATCTTTTCTTTTCGTCTTAGGCGCGGCGTTTTCTAAAGACACAAAAGCAGAGGACGGAGGGGCAAGCTTTACTTTCCCGTCTCATGCGTTTTTCTCACGTGCATTCCATTCGCCTTACCAATGGCTCGTCTATTGCTTTTGTCTTCATTCTATGTCTCACTCAGGCCAGCCCATCCTTGCCTTCCGTCGACCTTCCTGTCCTGCAGCTCGACTCATTGGCAGCGCCGCCGCAATCAGGAACGATGGCAAGTATCAAGGAGGAAACGACTTGCTTGAGACGAATTGGAGTTGCGGCTGAGCATCTTACCAACGTCGCTGGCGAACTGGAACGAACGCTGCCGGGTTCCGATTCTATTCTTCTTTCACAGGTCGGTAGCCGTTTCTCCACCTACGTCTCACCCTTGTCCTTCTACCCTTCCCTTCGGGAGAGCGCCGTTGCCGCGCTGCCTGAGCTCCCTCTCCCCGAGACCAGTCAGTCGCCGGATGTGCACGAGGATCAAGCTCAAGACCAAGGCAGACTGCAGAGCGAGGATGTCCAGGTGCATATTGACATGCTACATGCGAAGACGAGCGAGGAGATCGACAAGCAAGGCCGAGTGTGCTCCTTCGAGGTCGGCGGGGGCAAGTGCCACGATCCGAAATGCTCTAGCGTCCACTTCTCAGATTTCGAGCCTTCAGGTGCGTCTACCTTCTCTTCCACCGGGAGCTATGATACCTCGCTGTCGACCACGCTCGGTCCGTCGTGGTCCGCGAGGCCGCTCACCTCTTGCTCGTCGGCTGGAGTTTTTCCTTTTTTTATCTTTTCCTCACGCTTCACTTATGTTTCTTCCGTCCTCCATTCCGCTGTCTCTTATTTCTTCTTGCCTTCACCGCATTAACGCGTTTGTCCGAACAGATGACGCTATTATTTCGCACTTCATTTCTCGCTTGCAAGCCTCACTAGGTCAAGAAAAGGGGGAGGGGAAGACGAAGGAGAAGCGAGCCGTGGCGCTTCGCAAGGGCCTGGAAGTGGCGGTGGCCATAGCGAGGAGAGATCCGTCGACGAGGCAGCCCGTCGCGCCAAGGGATCGAAAGCCGGGCGACACCGCGAGAGCGGTGAAGGCTGCGCTGGAGTTTTGTCGTGTGCAGGAGAGGTCGTCGAGTGCTTGATCTGCGGGGAAGAAGAGGGAGGGGAAGGAGAGGAAGATACGGGGCAGGGATCATATTTCACCTTTCGTCCTTTTTATTCGCTTTTTATTTCTGTTTCCTCGTCCTTCCTTTTCCTTGCTGTTCCCTCGTTGCCCTCAGCGACCTACGAGGTCGGCAGGACTGGATTAGGGGCACATTCCTGTTGTTCTCTTTCCCTTCTTTCTTCGTCTCTTTTCTCTCACCGTAGCAGCTCGACGGCGTCCGGCCTCCTCGTCATCTCCGCCAACCTTTGCTCTGTTCCCTCAGCGTTCCCTCCGACATCTCTCCCCCTGCATCGACCTATTACTCGCGGCGCCTCGAGCTCGTGCGGCGTACCCTTGGAGAAGAGGCGGATTCGTTTCTGAATGGACTTGCAGCGGACCGTGCCGAGCGGTTTGACTGGCTGGTTCGACGAGGGTTGAAACCGATGGCCGCCTCGGCTGGACACCTGGTGGAAGCTCGAAGTCGAGGGGATGGCGTCTGCGCGAAGAATAAGCGCAACGGACGGGCCTCGCCATGTCTTGTTTCGCTCGCCGTGCTCTGCGTGGGGTCACGCGGACGATCGCGCTGTCGTTTCTTCCTTCAGTCCCGCATGTCCTCGCGCAACTGTATGTATATTATGCTGTCATACCACGCCGAGCGGCCGTCTCTCTCTTCCGCATGTCGCCTCGCCCTCGCGGTGGGTTGTCTCGTTGCAATCGTTTTCGACCTTCGTTTGTGTCGGGCTACCGGACTGTGTGACGAACGAAGGGTCGACCTTCCTCCAAGCGGTGCTTGCTTGTCCTTGGATGCCGCCATGCCAAGCATTCCGGAACAAACACGACCTCCTTTTTGGCCAGTTTAATTAGTCTCCAATGCCCGGCTTGTTGCAAATGGCCGCCGCAGTCGGTCCTTATCCTCCTCGCCCAGATCTAATCTTTATAAAGTCTGCTTAACCACGACCAGGCGGAACTTCGGGCACACCGATTTATCGGGCCGAGCAATGCCAAACAAAACCGTTTGCCGTCTGGCTGGCTTCTCTCGACTGTAACAACCACCATCGACGTTGTCACCATGACTTCCCTCACTGCAGCCGCTCTCGCTATCCACGCTCGCTCCGACGGCGACGGCGACGGCGCCTCCCAGTCCTCGCCCTCAACCCCCGTCGAAGAGGGAGGCAATGGCTCCGAGCAAGACCTCGAGGTCGCCTCGGACGCCGGCAACGACGGCAAGAACGCCTCCGCCGCTTCACGGCTTTCTGTATCCAAGGACGGCGCCGTCGTCCAGCATCGTCCCGTCCCCTCGACGAGCGGTTCCGCCGCTCCTCACGACGACTCTCACACCTCCACCCTGACGCCCGCCGTCACTGACCCTCTCACACAGCACTGGGCAGAGCGAATGGCGCGCATCAACCACGGCCATGCCTCATCTTCTGGCGTCGACGTCGGCGGTACCAGTCACGCCGGCGTACCCCTCACCGGTCCCGGCGGCACCGGCGTCGTCTCCTCCGGCCTACACCCTCGTCTCGGCTCGTTGACGAACCCGACATACGCTGCGCCTCTCCCTTCTCCTTCGACAGGCGACCGCGACCCTCTCCTTCTACGATCCCGCCTCGTCCCGGAGGAACGAGTGTCGGAGCTGCGGAGGAGGGGAAGTAGGAGGATGGGCGGGGGAAAGGCGAACCGTCGGTTGCTGGAATTTTATGAAGCCCAGAACGGGCAGATCGAGCGCCTCCTCAAGCCCATGTACGCGCACATGGACGACGCCAAAGAGGAGGCAGAGAACAAACGGCTGAAGGTCAAGATCGCCGTGTGGGCTTCCATCATCGCCAACTTTAGCCTCGCCGCTTTGCAACTCTACGCCGCGGTCAGCTCGCTCTCGCTCTCGCTCTTCGCCACCGCAGCCGACTCGTTGTTCGACCCGTTCGCCAACATCGTGCTCAACTGGCTGCATCGGAAGAGTCAGACGGTGTCGCCGCTCAAGTGGCCCGTAGGAGGCGCGAGGTTTGAGTCGATCGGCAATATCGCCTACGCATTTTTGTGAGTTTATCTTCGCATCAGCTCGGTGTAGACGAGCAGGATCGGCATCTCGAGCACGACTGACGCTGTGCCGGGCCCGGTACCGTGTTCTCCGCTCGTCTCTTCCTTCATGTATCCATTTGCGCGTCTTAGGATGGGGAGCGTTAACATGGTCCTAATCGTGAGTCGCTCATCCACTGCCTCGTCAAAAGCATCACACTGCCTGTCGTATTTCGTAGCTCGTTGCGCTCGTTTCAGTCGTCCTCAAGCGCCTTCGCCCCCACCATCTTCGATCCCCTTTCTCTCCTGTGCTGCTCTCGCCTTCGCATCTTCTTAGGTCGAGTCTATTCGCGATATTGCCGGGCACAAGCCGGGAGAGACGAACGGGCTTCACATTCCCTCGCTTGCCGCTGTCGGCGTTGCCTTCAGTGAGTTTGCATCCCTTTTCGCTGATTGCTAGTCTTTCTTCTGTTCTTTCGGTCTGACGCGTCGCTGCCGAACGGTTCCTGACCATCACGTTGGACCGCCTTTCTTCGCTTGTTCTCACACCTCTATCCATCCCGTATCGTCATCCGTCTCCATCTCAGTGACAAAATTCCTCCTTTTCCTTTACTGCTATTCCATCCGCAGTAGCTCGAGCCAAGTGCAAGTGCTTTGGGAGGATCATCGGAACGACTTGTTCATTAATGGGTGAGTATTGCGCCACGCCCGGCGTCTCCGTCATCGTCAAGTCTCCGCTTCCAGTCACCGCCTGTCCGCTGAAGGGCGATACGTGAGGCGGGCGATCGGTCGATACCTCGACTCAGCTTACCTTTTTACCCACCGGTTTGGGCAGATTCGGCATCTTCGCGTCCGCCGCCGGATCGAAGATCGCGTGGTGGCTCGACCCTGCAGGCGCCATGCTGATCGCCTGTGCAGTCATTATAAGCTGGACGAGGACCTCTTATGGTGCGTCACAGAGAGAGTGGCAGCCTGGGAGCTGATTTAATTCCGGCGCGACGACCGACTTGGGACAAGGGGGAATCTTCACCGCCTTGCTTAGCTGACCATCGTCATCTCATACCCTGCGCTCCACACTCTCAGGGCAATTCCAGCATCTCGCAGGCATGGCCGCTCCCAGCGACTTCCTCCAGGTGAGTTAATGTCAGGATGGAGGGGCCAGTGGACGGCGGCTCGTATCTGTCTCACACTCCGGTGTCTGCTTCTTTGCCCATCTCGTGCAGCTCGTGATTTATAACGCCATGCTACACGATCAAGACATAGAGAAGATTGACTCGTGTCGAGCATATCACTCCGGTCCCGTGAGTTGCGTCGCATCGCCGTGTGTCGCACGCGCTGCCCCCATTTTGATGTGCTTTTCTTTCCTTCCGCCTCGGCCTCGTTCAGAAATATGTTGTCGAAGTCGACATTGTCATGCCGTCCACGACGCCTCTCTGGAAGGCCCACGACGTGAGCCAGGATCTGCAGGATAAGCTCGAGGAGCTTCCGCAGGTCGAGCGAGCGTTCGTGCACGTCGATCACGAGGTCGAGCATAAGCCTGAGCATCGCAAGTACGAGTGAGGAGAACAAGGATGGCGCGGCGGCATCGAAGGGGAGCGGAATGGAGAGCGGGCGAAGTGGCACGCAGGCCGGGTCGCTCGTCCAAGTCATGCATGATCGCACGCGATATGGACATAGTAGCACAATCTCTTTTTTTTTTTTTTTTTTTTTTTTTTTTTTTTTTTTTTTTTTTTTTTCCTTCCCGCCGTACTATCTACACATTAGCTGGCTGCGTACGGCCGGCGTACAGCGTACAGCGTACAGAACGCTTGTCCTTGATCCTTGATCCTTGATCTGGACTCGAGGATTCGGGCTTCCATGCTAGACAGTGTCAGGGGCCAGATGTCGTTGCTGGGTGCCAGACAAATGCACGTCAATGGACGGACGATGGACGGACGGACGGAGAATCTTGCGTGTGTGTGTGTGTGTGTAAATGCACGCACGTAGGTTTTGTGGGCGTCTGATCCGAAAGGAGCAGGGCGGGTAAAGCGGGGGGAAAAGGAAAAGGGGAAGAACGGTGTCCTCCTTCTTGCGCTTGGCTTGCTCTTGCGCTCTCGCCAAGGCAAGGCAGTGATCAACCCGCAACGCCGCCGCGCATTCTTTCTTGTCTGTCCGCCTGTCTGCCTCTCGCTCGTATGCTCGTCCGCCGTCCGCCGTCCGCCGTCAGCCCTCATGCGCTGCACCATGACATGCAGTACCCTAGTTACCGAAACTTGGAGGCAAGCCACGCCATTCGTTGGCATGTGCAGTGGCAGTGGCAGTGCAGTGCCGCTCCAATCCAATCCAATACCTACACGAACTTGCGCTACTCTACGAACGGAAAACGAAACTAGGTCATTTTGAACAACCCAAGCTTTTCTCTTTCTTCTTTCTTTTTCGGTTAATTCCCGACCGGGCCTGCCTGCCTTCCTTCTCCCTTGCCAGCCATTTCATCCTTCATCCTTCATCCTTGCCGCTCGCTCGCTCGCTGCACTCCTCAACTGAAGACTGACTGGCTGGCCGTTCTCGTCGCCGCCGGCGTCCACGTCGTCCGTCGTCCGCTGCCGGCTGTCCGAAGCAGGGTCGCCCCCCCCCGCTGCCTCGCCTCGGCCAGCGTGGAACACATCACCGACCCGACTCGAGATGAATGAATGCCCTTGCGCTCCGGAGGACTGGCTGGCTCGCTGGCTCGCCGGCCGGTGGCGAGGAAGAAGACAGAAAGAAAGAAAAGGAGAAAGAGCGTGTGAGACGACGTACATGCACATACATGTACATGCTGGACCGCCATCTTGTCTGTCTCTTGGTGACGAAGAGGGCCGGGGAAGACGGTGCGGTGCAGGTGGGGTGGTGCAAGCGAGGCCCGCCCTGCGTCCGGCCGCGCCGTGCCGGTCGTGGAGGGAGCGTGCGAGCTTGGAACTTGCCTGCCCGCTCCGCTCGCCCGCCTCTAATCCCCGAGTGGTCGACGGCGACGAGCAACGAGCGACGTGCGAGGAGCGATCATTTTGGCGCGATTGGGATTTTGATAGAAAACCGATTTCTTGCTTGCGCGATCCTTTCCTTCCCCGCCGTCGCCCGCTCGCCCGCTCCCTCTTCCCTCCGCATCCTCACCATCTATACCCACCCGCCCTGCCGACGTCCCCTCCCCTCCATCGCCTCCTCCCTCCAACCACATCTCCCGAGCGCCAGCAACCCCCGGCGCCTTCCCCTCCCGTCCTCCCCTCCCTCATATCATCCTCCCCATCCACCGCCCACCTCGCCCAGCCCAGCCACCCACCTTCCCCCCATCCCTCCTCCCCCGCGCTCGCCCGTCACCGTCGCCGTCATCCTATCTTAACCCGGCCATACGTACGTACGCCATCATCGCCCACCCGTCCCCGCCCGTTCTTCTCGCCATCCCTCCTCATCCACCTCGATCACGACCAGCACGACTTTTGCACGCTCGCCCTTTGCCTCTGAACCTCCTCTCCTCTCCTCTCCTCTCCTCGCCAACGCCATTCCTCTCGTCTTCCTGGCCATCTCGCGTTTCGGCCAGCACACCACACCACGCTCGCACCGGCCCTTTCCTTCGCCTCCAAGCCCAGTCTCGCCAGTCGGTTGGCGAGTCAGCTAGTCACTCGCTCAGTCGGACGTCGACGGTGAGCGTCGTCGTCGTCGTCGTCGTCACCCTCTGCGCCGCTCACCACGAGCATTCCCCCTCGTCGCCCCACCCTCATCGTTGTCCGCGTTGAGGCACTCCTGACCAGTCTCCATCTCGCCCTTTTTTTCTTCTTCCTCCTTCCCTCTCTTCTTCTGGCCTCTTTCGCTCGCCCCTCCCTTCTTCCTCACTTAGGCTGGACGTCGTCTGAGCGGCGGGGCAAAGGTAAAATAAAATAAAAAAGAGGACGACGCAAGGTCGTCGTCGTCGTCGCTCGCTGGCACCGACCGACCGACGTCAACGGCACACGGCCCTCGTACTTGCGTCGTCGTCGCCCTCCTCCTCCTTCTCATCCCCGTCACCCTCCTCGTCACCCTCCAGTCCGACTTTGGCGGACAGTTGCCGAGCGCAGGGCCGTGCCGTGCGGTGCCCCTCCACAACACCTGATCGGGACGTTGTCCACGTCTAGCTCGGCGCGGGCCACGCAGGGGAAGTTCAGGTCAGGTCAAGTCAGATCGGGTCAGTACAGGTCAGATCAGGCGCTCATCGTCACCGACGATAAATTAAACAAGCGGGGTGAGTCTTCTCTCCCTCGTTGCCGCCGTTCCTCGACGCACCCACCCGCGTCTGCCCACGTCATGTCCGCCCGCCTCCATCTCCATCTCCACACTCTCGGACGCATCGCGTCGGGCACGGAGCGATTTGAGCTCTTAATGCGGAAAAAATCACCGCAGACAGCTCGCGTTGACCACGACCCCGCTCTCGGCGTCCCCTTTGCTCCCCTTCTTTCCTTCTTATTCGCCTTTTCGTCTTTTCCTCCCTCTCTTCTTGACATGTCCATCCACGCCGCCCCTCTTCGTCTCGTCGCGTCTAGCATCGCACCGGCATCGCATCGTATCGCATCGCATCGCATCGCATCACCCTCCCTCGGATCGGATATCTCTCCTTACCTGACGCCCTCGGATCGACGTCTCGCTTCGGCCCTCGTCTCGTCTCGTCTCGTCTCGTCTTCCGCAAGTCGTCAGCCGACGGGCACGCCTCGAGGAGCGTTTATTGCCCCGTCCTCACTCGGCTCTCACGCGTCGGGCATCAGGTGAGCCGCCCTTCCCACGCTCCCGCTTTTTCTTTCCCTCGTCTGCTGTTGTCCTGGTGGTCGTCGAAGCGGGCCCTTGGAAAGGCGAGAGATTAGATGGATGGACGCCATGAGATTACGAGCCGTGCGGGTGCGAGCGCGAGCGCGGGTGCAAGTGCCACCTGTCCCCTCCTCGCTCGACCGACCGGACCATTTCCATGATCGATCGCCCTTTCCTCTGCCCAGTCAAAGTCGACCTTGAAATTTTTTAGTGTTGACCGGCTCCCCTTTCCTCCGTACGTCAGATGCTCACCTCTCACTCCCTTCTTCTTCTTCTTCTTCTTCGCCTCCGTCCCCAGCTCGCCGCCGTCCTTCGCTCGTCCAGCCGCTGTTCGCTGCTAATATCGCTTTCGGCTCTTTGCCGACACTGAGCTCTCGGCGCTTTCGTCCTTCGCTCCTCCGGCTCGCATCAACCAAGTCGACCAAGTCGAGGCGGACCGTCCGGTCCGCCTTTCTTCCCAATCTGTCCTGTTCTTCCCTTCCCTTCTCCTCGACCTCGCTCGACCCACGTGCCGTGCCGTGCCTCGCCTCGTACGAATGCCGCCACAGCGCGATCGACCCGGCGCTGTTCGAGCGACCAAAGCCGGCTCACCACCTTTCCAATCCACTTGGGCCGGCGGTCCCCGGTACAGACCGTGGTCCGGTCCGTCGACGGCCAAGCTCGGAGACGTGGTGGATGAAGACGCTGAGACGGGGGGCATTCACGGGCCCTCCGTCGCTGGTATGGCACCGCCGAGCGCAGCTCGAGGGATCCCCGGCGGTCACCCTTATTCTGGCTCGTCCTCGACGGCGGGCCGGGGCGTCGACTACCTGCCCGTCGGATCAGAGTCCTTGGATTCCGCCAGGCCACGTGCGTCGACGCTCGACAGCATCTCCGAGCTTGGCGTCACCGGCCTCGGCGCCGATTCACCCCCGCCCACCGCATCGGCCTCTGGAGCCGTGGCAGGCGCCCCACCGTCGTCGATACCGGCCCGTCGCAGGTCGGGCAGCGCAAGTCGAGGCGGTGCCGCGGGAGGTAGGGGAACGAGGAGGACGAGTCAACCCTTGGTGGCCAGCGGCGTTGTCGTCGCCGCCGCAGACGGTGAGCCGACGGTTCCACTCGCCCTCCCTTCTCTCTTTTTATGCGCTCAACCTTCTCTAACTAACCCTCGCTCCATCTCGCCCGCTTTTCGCTTCCACCTTTCCTTTCAGACGACGCCTCGGCCATGCCACCACCACCGAGGCGGAGGTCGTCAGCGTCATCGATGAATTCGACGTTGGCCCAGACGTCTCCTCCGAACAACCTTCCTTCGACGCCCTTGGATATGAACGTTTCGTCCAAGATTAAACATACTAGGAGTCGCGGCGGATGCGTGACTTGCAGTGAGTGTAGTGGTTCTATCTTCACGTCCGCTCCAAGGAGCCGGCCCAGCGCCTTTGGTGCTCATGTCCGTTTTCTCTCTCTCTCTCGCTTTCTCTTCACGGCAGAGGCGATGAAGATTCGTTGCGACGAATCCAATCGGCCGGGCACCCTCGAGGGCGGCCCCTTCGGAGGCTCGTGCCAGAACTGCATTGACAAGGGGCGCAAGTGCGGAGGCTACGTTCGCACCATCCTCTTCGATAAGACCCGGGACAAGACGTGCACCACTGGCCTCGCCGGCGGAGTGCCGAACATGAGCCCGGAGATCGAAGGTGATCTCAAGGTCGTCCTCTGGGAGCCGGGCGACGAAGACGACGAGGAGGGCGTCGAGACTTTGCTCGGACCCGACGGCGAACCCGTGTACGGCGAGAAGGCCGACCTCGTCCTTCTCAACCAAGGTCAGATCGAGATCGACCGCGACCGCGACGACCGGCCGGATTCGCACACCCCGATTCCGATCCCAGGCGGCTACGAGGGCGATGGCGATTCGTCCGGTGCTAGCTCGCCGGACGCCCCTTATCGCACCCACCAACCCCGCCCGCCGCTCGTGTCGGTGGGCTCCCTTCTCGACAAAGGCGCCGGCGTGCTCATGAACGGTTACGGTCAAGACGGAGCCAACGGGGCGACCTACGCTGGCGACGCGCATGCCATCCACCCTCACTACGCCTTCTCCAACGGTCAGGCCACGCAGCAGCAGCAGCCGCCTCGGACGGACTACGCCTACTACCCCGGCCAGCCGGCGTACATGAGCCAAGTCGCTTACGCCGATTCTGTACCCCATGACGGCGCCATTCGCCAGCCTCCGTTCGGATACACGCATGCGGGTCTCCAAACCGCCGCGTGGGGTTCCAATCCGTTCGGCGCGCCGTCGACCGGCTTCTCTGGCAGGTCGGGCGAGCATGCCCCCTCGCCCAACAATCTCCGAGGCTGGTGGGCAGGTGGCGGTGGTGGCGGCGGCGGGGCGGGCGCCGGGCCCGAGTCTCCGTACTCTCAACCACCTCCGCCTCAGCCTGCTTTCTTTGGCACGTCCAACCCGGCGGGATTTCCACCACCTCAGCAACCGTCCGACAGCCCATCTCGACCGAGGCCCGGAACTTACCAAACGCCATCAACCGGCTTCTGGTTCGGCGCGTACGACAGCCGTGCCTTCAGCTTCTCCGGTCCTTCCCCTTATCCTGGTTACGCCCCGCAGGCGCCTGCGCCGTCCACGTCGACTTCCGACGCGCCTGCCGACGCGCCCCTGCTCCAGAGGATCTACAGCGACGGCAGCGGCGTCAGCGACGGAACGTCCCCCGGCGTCGGCGATGGCGTCGGGGTCAAGTATGAGCCCGGTTTCTTCGTTCGACAGCCGATGTCGCCCGACGATCAGGTGCGACTTCGCGACGTGAACGACGTGCACAGCCCTTCCTCGCCTTCGGTCGTGCCCTTGGCCGCTCCCGGCATGTTCAGAGAGCCGGACGTCGAGTCGCACGTTCATCGCACCAGCGTCAGCTCGACGAATCACAGCTCGGTCAGCTCGAGCAAGTCAGGCTCCCCGTCGGCTCTCCAGAACCAGCACCAGACGGGAACGCTCAGCGAGAGCGAGAGCGATGCGGAAGGAGACGCGCCGATGGCCACCTTCCCGCTGGGTGGCGCTTGGCAACCCGACCCGTACCCGTCGAGTGGCAGCACGCAAGACGTGCGCATGGGCATCGGCGAGCTGGATATCGACGACAATTCTCGCTTCACCGAGCTCGGAGATGTGCCGCTCGAGTCGACGACGACGGCGGGGGCGGCATCGCAATACCCGCTCAGCTCGACCGACTTGTCTATACCGCCCGTCGTGACCATCGGTTCCGATCCCTCCTCGGCTGTCGATCCCTCGGGTTGTTATCCCGTCGACGGGGACTATTTCCACGACGACACGTCGAGGACGGTGTCGTCGGTCGACCTTTTCGCCGCCTTCGATCCCAGCTTGCAGTTCATGCGCACAGGCAGGAACAAGGCCTTACAAGAGGTGTTCGAGCTCGCCAAAGACCCGGTCGCGTTGCGCAAGAAGCTCAAGGAGATTGCCAAAAAGCATCTCTACCCGAATGGCCGTTACCCTCCGCTTGCGCTCGTCAAGGAGCCGATGAAACCGCCAGCGACGCCATGGACAGTGTCCGTCATGGAGGACATGTTGCTCGACCGATGTGAGCGGACCCGCTTTTCGAAAGCTGCCACCCCTCCCCCTTGCTCCTTCTCTGACTTCCCCATTCGTCTGTCTTGGTTCCGCCGCGCAGTCTTCCAAGATACGGCTCGCATGTTGGTCGGCGGTCTCGACGAGTCGAAGAACCCGTTCCGCCTGACCATCTTCCCCGTCGCCGGCAAACACCGGTCCATCTTCCACTTCGTCATCGCGTGAGCCTCCTCCGTCCCTCGTTCATCGCGGCGGGCCGCTCGCTAAGGGGTAAACCGACTTTTCTCCCGGCCTGGCCTTGATCCGTTTTCCTTTTTTTTTTTTTCACTCCTCGTCTCTCCATAGCGTCTCTGCCGCGCATTACGCCACCCGCCTGGCCCACATGGAAGGCGAAGCTTGCGTTCCGCTGGACATCAACCAGTGCGGTCAACTCATGACCATTCACGGTGATGCCAGCGACAACACGGCCAGCAAGGACGATTGGAGGAAGCTCACTCCCAGCCTCCGATCTCGAGAGATGGGAGCCTACGCGGTGAGTGGAGCTTCCGAGTTTGCTCAGACTTTCACATCGTTTCACCAAGCTCACCCCACCCACCCTTCCATCTTTCTTGTCGTGCTTTATGTCTTTAGGGGCGTCATCTGCTCCTTGCCAGCCGACTCCTGCGAGAGGACCTGCCCAAGCAGGCCCCGTCCGAAGAGGCGATTCTGGACGCGTGCGCCACCCGATTCGCGCACATGTTCGAGGTAAGTCTCATCGGCGGACTGGACGGACGGTCTTGGCGCCGACGTCGCTCAGCGACGGCCCCCACGCTAATGTGCACACACACGCGTCTCTTCCCAGACCTTTTCTCACGGTCGAGCCACGGTAGAGGACATCTCGGCTATCGAGCGCGCGTCGACCTGGACGGAACAGACACACCCAACCTTTGCTTCCGTCGAGGGCCTTCTTGCGCGCTGGTCGTTCTGGATCGACGTCTTCAACGCCACGTCTCAGGGCCGCGAGTGTCGTGCGGTCACTTTCACCAAGAGCGGCGTCCTGAACGGCGTGGACCCTTCGTCGACGCAGAAGCTTGACGCTGGCGAATTGTGGGGCATGCAAGACCTCATGGGCTGTCCGTCTAGCCTCGTTCTTTTGATCGGCGCCGTCGCCAACTTGGCTGCCAAAGCCGCTGCGTGGAACTTGACGGCCAACTGGCAGGTCCATTCGCCCGCTTACGGCCGTCGCACCGCCCGGCCTGCCATGCACCTCGACCTGGCCAAGCAATTCCTGGAAAAGTACACAGCGGAGGACGAAGAAGAAGAAGAGATCGCTCCGGTTTTGCGTCATTCCACCCTCAGTGGCGCTATGCCCGGCACGGCTGTGCCTGCCGTGCAGGGGCCGTCCCGCCAGGGTTCGCTCGATCATCTGGCCTCGCTCGTCTACGCTGACCTGCTCAACTGGGACTACTCCGGCCCGGGCGTCCAGGAGGTCACGGGCGGCGCCGCCGTAGAGGCCCGTCTCTCCGCCGAGTGCTTCCAGTACGCCGCTCTCGTCCACCTCGTCCGCACGGTGTTCAAGTTGCCGCCCCACCATAAGAAAGTGCAAGAGCTTATCCGCGAGGTTATGGACCGCATCCTTCAGCTTCCCAAAAACTGCTTGGAGACTTGGGTGAGTCCTCCTCCTCCTCCCCGATCAATCGCCTCGATCTAGCGCGCCCACTGGCCGACTTTATTTTGACATATTGGATCCACCATACCGGACGGCAGGCGACATTCCCTTACTTTGTCACCGGCTGCGAAGCGATCGACGAGGAAACGCAGACCTTTTTCAAGATCCGCTTCATGCAGATGGAACGCAAGATGGGCATCGTCAATCTACTGGTTGCGCGACAGGTGAGTGCCGCAGTGGCCTTTTTTCATATCGGGTCGTTTTGGCGCAATGGATCCATTGACTCCCTCTACGCGTCCTTGTCGCGTCCTTGCTTGCAGGTCATGGAGCAGGTCTGGGAAGCTCGCCGTCGGGATCCTCGGCACGACGTCCATTGGAGCCAGTTCAGTCGCACTCCGCACGGAACGCTCATCGTGACGTGATGTCTCGCGTCCGCCCCCCGTCGGCTTCTGCTGTGCGCCCTCCCTCACCCTCGGTCCGGTCTCGCTCTTCGTTCGACCGCTTGGCTCGAGCTACGGACGCGCCGGGCGGCCCAGACGTTCACTATGACTCTCGCGTCTCGCGTCGCTACCGGTCCTCGCATTCACCGCCATCCTCGTTTCTCTTTCCTGGTCTCCACCTCACCGCATTTCTTCTTCACGATGCCTTTTTGTTTCTTGGCGGGCTTTTCCCCTCGCTTCCCTTTCGGCTTCTTTCTGGCCCTTGGGAGGATTCCTCGTATTCTGCTATACCAACACTGCTGCTTTGTCTTTGACGCCAATTCCCATCACTTGCTTTTTTTCCTTCTTGTTCGTTCAATCTGGCCCTTCCGTCTTGATTTCTCTTTGCCCCAGCGTCTCGCTCGCTCCCTTGATGTCCCATCATGCGATACCCGCAGATGCCCCCGCCCCACTTTTATGTCCTTCATAGGTTCTCCCCGCGTTCCGTTCGTTGTCTTTATCGTCCTCGTTCTCTCCACTGTCTCATCACGCCTCACGCCTATGCATGTTCGGATCGTCTCCTATCGCTCGCTCGGTCTCCTTCATTCTCCTCTCTCTGACTTGTCCTCCCCCCCCCCCTCCATTCGTTTATCGATCCATGTCTGCTTGTTTTTACCCTGTGTGTCACCCCTGGGCCTCCAACATCGTCTCGTCTCGTCTCGCCTTGCCTCGCCTCGTCTCGTGTCGTCCGGTCTGGTCATCGTCATTTGTTCGCTTGCAATTTCATCGTTCTTGCCTTGACCGCTTTCGGTCCGCTCGCTCCGCGCGTTCATGGAGTCGGGACAGCCTACATTATAATAAAGGCATCGTGGCCCGGCTCGCTCGTCTCTCCCGCCGACGAACGTACAAGTAGTACAAGAGCACACGGCGAAGCTCCGCGTCGAGGAAGAAAGAAAGAAAGAAAGAAAGGGAGGAGCAGAGGCGGCCAGTATCGATACGCCTTGCTTTTGGCCTGTGCACTCCCTGGTCGTCATTATGATCCGGTATGTGCTCTCGTCTTCGTCTTCGCCTTCGCGCTTTCCCTTCTCATACCGCCTCTATTCAGAGTGATCCGATCCGATCGTTTCTGATGAAGCGAGACCGGAACTGAAGGAAGGAAGGAAGGAAAACGGCCTGAAGTGAAAATGGAGATTACATCGAGCGAAACCGCATCAGACAAGACCCTTGGCGACCATGGCAATGAACAACCGGTTATCGAGGTCCATCTTGCGCTGGCGGAACTCTGTACCGGTCGGGTCGGCACATCGTCATCGAAGAGAACAAGGGAAGAAAAATATTAAGGGCAAAGTCGAGGAAGCGATCAGTCACGAAGGGTTCGAGCACATGCAAAAAACTGATCTGGTCCCGAGCTTCCAACAGGCCATCGTCACCCTCTCGCTCGCTTCCTTACCTCCCGAATACCACATCTTGTCAATCTCCGCCACCTGCTCAAGGGTAAGCTCGGCGAGCCGAAGGCTAGGTACGGTGTCAACGGCGATGAGCGATTCGGCTTGCCTGGCGTACGCCATCGCCAGGCCCGCGCGAGGCCTCATCCTCATCTTATCGATGTCCCGCATTCGCAGCGGCTCCAGCTCCACCGGCTCCTCCTTCGTCGGGTCTACCACTAGCTCCTCGCCCTGGCGGCCGTCCGCGCCAGTGGGGAAGATGTCCGACGACGCGAGGAAGCCGCGGACTACGTGTGGGACGTACGACTCTTCGAGGGGGTTGGAAGGGTCCGGCGACGGTGGGGCGGCTGACCGAGGTAACATGTTTCGAATGCTACGCGGAGGATGAAGAAGCGATGCGAAACGGCCGGCTCGTGAACGAGCGCCGCGAGCGCGAGAACCAGCGGCGCGTCTCAACATGCGGAGCGGAGCAAATGCGCGCGCGCTCTCATCTCCTCTCACCCGGCCAAAGTGATCCTCGCCCCGCTATAGTTTATCCACCACACGGGGTCCTTGCCTAAGACGGCCTCTACTCGGTCCACCTCTTTATGGAAGCCGATGATAAGCTCGGATTTGCTCTGACAAGTTAGGACGCTCGACTTGATGATCCGGATGCACAACGAAATGAGCACTTGGATCTGAGGGAGACAGAGCGAACAAACGTAGGAACGAACGAAGCACAAGGACTCGATCGATGAGCACACACGAAGACGTCAACCAGGTGACGGCCAGCGCACGATCGAGCCACATACGCACGGCATATGTGAACCGAGTGGTCCTGTACGACCCCTTTTCGGTGTAGAGCGTGTCCATGCTCCAATCCCACACCTGCGCGTAGCGAAGCGACGGTGAAAGCCCATCCAAATCCGATCCGACAGTGTCAGCCGGCGCAACGCACGACGAACCCGAGCCCGAGCCACCGTTTGACGCCGGGCTGTGAAGGGACGGACGATTAGGCTCACCCAAAGCTTCTTGGGCGCGCCACCAGTCTGCTCGAGTGCACTTCCGTCCTTCTGAAGGAGGTACTGATCGCACTTTTGCTTATGCTCCTTGCATTGCTTGAGGTGCGTAGCCAACCATTCCTGGAAACGCCTGCTCGCGCCGCTCACCTTGCCCTCATACCTGATCAAGCTGTCAAGCATGGCAAAGACGGACATGGTGCGCGCCTCGCTCATCGTCGGCTGCGGAATGGTTTCGAGCGCGGCAAGGAGCCAGCCGACTGAGTGAGTGACGAGGAGGTGTCGTCAGTCCAAGCCAGTCATCGATCGACGAGTCTCGACGCCGCCACGGCCATCGGATCGCCCGCTCGCTCACCTATGGTGAGACTGCCGTGCATGGCCATAATGCTAGCTTCAAAGCAAGCATGAGCCTCGCTCGCCAGCCTCGTCGCGGTCTCGTACACCGGAATGAGCCTGGGACCACCGCCGGCGTTTTGGGTCTGGCCGAGGGCGGTGTGAGAGAGCACGTGGTGATCGCCTTCCGGCTCCTCTACCCATCGATCGGGAGGCAGGTGGAAGGAGGTCCAAGCGAGCATGGCGAGCACGAGGCTGGGTTCGACGCCGAGCCTATTCTCGTAGACGTTGCGCATGACGCCCGTGCGGATTACGAAGGAGGCGAAGAGGTGATTTACGGTGCGAAAGTAGAGGGAGAGGCGGAAGGAGATCTCTTGCGAGCTGTCGGATGAAGATAAGATGAGATCGAACGACCGATCGACCAGATGAGATCGAACGACAGATCGACTAGACGTGATAGTAGGAAGGGTGGAAAAGCAAAAATGGGGCTCACGCGATCTTCCTGTCTGGGCCAAACATCGCCAGCAAAGCGTCCCACCACGTCTTCTGCCTGTATTCCACTCCTGGCGTCCGAGGGACGACAACGGGGACTGCGTTCGCGGCTGTCGTCATTGCATGCGAGGAAAAAGGCACCGCTTCTGATGCCGGAAGCGAGTTTGGACGTGCGAAGGTGGGGAGTGGGCCGGCGACGGCGGGGATGGAAGGTACGACAGGAGGCTGGATGAGCTTGGGGCCACTGTTGAAGGAGCGAACGTGGCGGAAAGATGAGGTTAGTGCGGTGGGCATGCCGATCGGCGAGCTTGTATGCACATGAACGGAGCCCGGGACAGAGGAAATAGACGAGGGGAGGGGACACGGGGCTCGTCTCGATACTGACCTGCTCGGAACGACGCTATCTGGACTGGCAGGCCTGGCTCTCTTCCTAGTCTTGCCCGCCTCCAACGACGACCCAGAGCCTTGTCCTACGGCCAACCTGTGCTCGCTACCCTCGCTGGCGAGCGCGAGGCGATGGAGCTCCTTCTGTCTCTCCTTCTCCTTCCTGCTCTCCGTCGCATCGTACGTGCACCTCTTCCCTCCAGGGCCGGGGGCAAACGGGTCCTCCTTGGTACCGATCCCACGGCGCTGACAGTGCAGGCACGGCGTGCCGCCGGAGCAGCGCCGCTTGGCCTGACGGCACGGGAGGCAGGCGAGCTGGATCCGCTTGCGGTCATACGAGCCGGTGTATGCTGGTGGGAGGTCTTCTGCCACCGTAGGAGAGGGCAGAACGTACTGTGAGAGATGTGCAGAGGAGGAAGAGGAGGAAAGAGGGGCGAGGGAAGGCAGGGAGGGTCGGAAGTAGAGGGAGTCCATTTGGGTAAGGCTGTGCCTACGAAAGATGGAAGGGGGTTGCGCGCTCGTCGTCGGTGGTCCTCCCTGTGATCCGCCGCCAAACGTGGCGGGGGGAGCGAGGAAGAGGCAGGAGGAGGGGGAGGAGGAGACAACGGACGGTGTGGTCGCTACGGAAGTTGCCTGAGCCAAGGCGGCGAAAAGAGGCTCGTCGAAGGACGGTTCAGGGACGGCGGTGAGGGCGACGAAGGGGGAGGGATCGTGAGCGAAGGAAGTGGAAGGGAGAGAGGAGGACTGGAAAGCGGAGGGGTTTGTGCGAGGGGAAATCGAGGGGAGGGGGAGCAAGGTGGAAGAAAAAGGACGGGCGCCGTGGCGGTCTGGGGCTGAGGGGTCGGCGGAGGGGGCCATGGGTGGTAGGAAGAGGAAGAAGAGGGAGTGAATGGCGTTGATGAGGAGGAAGGGCGGTCAAGTGGATAGATGGGCTCTCTTTTAGCCAAAGCTCGGGGATGGGGACGGGATGGGATGGGATGGGATAGACAGCGATGAGGTGATGAGGAGGAAGAGAAGATGGAGAGGGAGAAAGAAATTTCGGGCGATGGATATGCGCCACTCGACACCACTCGCGGCGACGACGACAACGACGACCATAACGACAACCCTACCACCACCACCACCACCAGCAACAACAACAACATGGTTGGTCGCCTTGGCTTACGCTACGGGTCGCCCGCCGGGGCAATCGGAGGGAGACATTGTCCATTCAATGCACTTGGGTTAGGGCTCGAGCAGTGAGAAGGGAGTGCGGGGTGGATGATGGCGTGATGGAGGGAGATGCCATCCAGGATGACTGACGAACGGCGGCTCATGAGCTGGAGTGAGGATGTATGTATGTGGGGTATGTATGTATGTATGCATGTATGTATGTATGTATGTGTGTGTGTACGTGTGCGTGTATGTGTGTGTGTAAGAAAGAAAGAAAGAAAGAAGCAGAACCATCGCGCCCGTGCCGGTGACCGTCGTCATCGGCCATGGGTGGCCATGGATGGACGGATGGTCATGGGTCACGGTCGTCGTCATCATTCATCGTCGTGGTGGTGGTGGTGGTCGTCGCCGTCGCCGTCGCTCTGCACCGCCGCCTCCTCTTCTTCCACAATACCTGCCGTACATCTATCTACCTGCGTCATCGTCGTCGTCTGACCAACGCCGGCCGTGGCTGACGATCCAAGCGCAGGCACAGGAACCAACGCAATGCGCACACGACCGAGCTGCGGCGATCGAATGGCCGACTGGGGTTAGCGTAGCGTAGCTGGTTGTCTCTCATCTCGTCTCCTATGTTCGATACAACCGATAGGATAGGTACGATAGTGATCGCGAATGTACAAGCGACCGTCCAGATGCAAGCACGAGAAAGAAATACAGCAGAGATGACCGAGGAGCCCGAGCCGGCGTGCTATCGGACCGAGCGCACGTCCAGCACAGCCTGGTTCTCTATCGCTTTGCGTACCCGGTTCAAGATGTCCATGTAGGCGAGACCCACCCAGCTGTGTATGTGTGTGAGAGAGAGAGAGAGCGGATCCGGCAGGCGGGAAAAGAAGAGTGAGCGGTACGATGGACGGAGCTCGGGTCGGATCGGATCGGATCGACTCACAAGAAGCAGCCCTCCTCGATACACCACAGCGACCAGCTCAAAAGAAACTGACCCCAGCCGAGAAGACGCATCACCCCACACAGCACCTTCTCCGTCTGACGCAGCTGAGGAGGCGGACGGAAGGGCGAGAGCGTCGGGTCGTTGATCACGCCACGCGTGACCAGCACAGCGATAGGGACGCTGAGCAGGAGCAGCCCGAGCAGCAACGACGCCGCTAGTCGTTCCTTCAACAGGAGCGGAGAAGAGGGGGATGCGAGAGCGTATGGTAGAGCGTCGAAATCCGCGTTGGCCGAAAACACAACGTCCTCCTCGCCACCCCAACCCGTTTCCCACGACGCCGGCGGCGGGCCGAACTCGTGAGCAGGAAACCACTCCGACGACGTGTTCCGTTTCACGCAATCCGTCGCCAAGCTTCGACCGCCGCCGACGGCCCTGTCAATAGCTCTAGACAGGACGCACATGCTTCCGCCGAGGATGTCGAAAACGCGCACAACGGTCCGCAGTCCCAAGGTGTAGACGAGGTGGCGGGCGACGACGCGTTCGAGTGTGCTGCTCTTTCCGCGCGGGAGGTACATCCCCAACGGGTATCCGCCGAGTAAGGACCGCCAGTGGGGACCCCAGAACGCATCTCCAACGTCCTCCGCCACCTGCCTCCAAGTCACGATCGTCCTTGTACCCCGGCTAGGAGACGGGGGTGGCGAACGCAGCCTCAGGACCGCTTCCAAGCCCATCCAGAGCACCTTACCCGTCCACCAGAGCAGATCTGTCCGATCGGTGACCAGCAGTAGCATGTCAGCCGTTGATCGTTTGAGCCACCACCACGTCGACTTTGCGCATGCTTGCACGTTGACTTGAAAGACCATGAGCGTGGCCAGACAGAAGCGCCAAAAGAAGGACTTGGACGCCAGCTGCCGCTCCAAGTCGGGTTCGCTGGATCCCCTCCCCTGCAAGATGTCCAGTCCTGGAGCGTGCATCGCCGAATGGCCCGGATGAGAGCTCGGTAGCGAGGCAATCTGTGCAAAGGCGAGAGGCAATAGACAGATAGCGTCGCATCACCATGGAACGTCCCGACACGCCTAAGTAAGACGCTAACGAGAGAGCAGCACGAACGGCCCATGCAGTCCAGACGCACCCTTCGAGAGACCTCGAGACCTATCCCGCCCACGAAAACGGCCAACAATACAACCACCAAAAGGCTGAGCAGCGCCTTCACGATCTCGTTCTGCAGTGCCGCCAATAGCAGCGCGCGCGAGAACGACTGGGCCTCGAAGCGGTATCGTACGCCACACGTATTGCAGGCCTCCGCTGGAGGGTGTTTCTTCTCCTCCGAGAAGATACCTAGAAGCCTGTCTGTCGTCGTCTCCGCTCGGTGGGAGCGCAGCTGGCGAAGGCAGGCGGGGTGGATGAACTGCAGAGTGTGGACGGTGGAGAGTAGAATACATGTTCAAGTCGACCGTCGAACCGCTGTCAGCCAGTGCGGAGAACACAAGGAGGAGAGGCGAGGACGCAGAGCGAGAACGAGAGCGCTACCTGTATGCTTCCCGTACAGCCGCAGGGCACGATGAACCCGCCCAGGCTCTCACCCTCTTCGTCCACGTCGTCCTCGTCGCCAAAGCATAACCGGCAATGCGGCTCATCGAAAGCAGCAGCTGGCTCATACCCGCGTCTGTTTGCCTGTTCGTCGCCATCGCCTCCGCCGCCGCCCTTACCCTTGTCCGAACTTTGGAGCCGTGGCGTAGGCGCGAAGAAGGGCCGGGAGAAGTCGGAGAGGAGTGCGTCTACCGCGCGCTCGTCCTCGCCCCACGTAGACCAGCCAACGTCGTCGGTGTCCATCGCACGGGCTTTGGAGGAATAGGTGTGGTGGTGGAGATAGAGAGCACTGCGACCGGACCTGACTGCCTGCACCTCATTTCCGGTCGTCATGATCCGCCCGAGCGGAGAGTGGCTGTATACGAAACCCGGTAAGCACCGCCGATCTCCGTCTGCGGACCTGTGTCTGTGTCTGTCTGATCACGCGCAGAGCAGCCGACACCGGCACGCTCTGGGGTTTGGGGCGGAGAGAGGCCGATGATGATCATGTCCTCGATCGACGGCCGTCCATTCCAAGCCTTCGACCACCATCATCTCTCTCCCCCTCGCCGTCGTCCAGCCAGCGCGACGCACTCCCTTTGCCTCTCACGCCTCCCTCTGCCGGTCCACTGCCTAGCCGGGCTTGGCTAGGTTGGCTGGCCGGCCAGCCATGGAGAGTAACGTGGAACAGTGAGTGCGAAATAGCACACCTCCCAATGCATCCGCCCCGGCTCAATGCTCACTGACGCCGATCCCGCTTCGCTCCCCCCGATCGCTTTCGCTCTGATGGTCGTCGCTCACAGCGCTCGCGCCATCTGGGAAGCCGCGCTGGACGACGCCCTCGCTCACTTTCGCGCCCTCCTCGGCTCGTCCAACTCTCGAGCCTGGACACCCGTCGTCCTTCCCAGCTCGGCGACCAGCAGCTCCGCTTTGCCACACCCTCGCTCCTCCTCGGGATCGCTAATTCAGCTCGATGTCAAGGGAAAAGGGAGAGCTTCGTCCTTTGGCGTCCCAGGCGAGCATCCCTCCGGGGCTGTCCGGGGCGGCTCCAAGTTCAAGCTGGGAGCGCTGGATGCTAAGGACGTGAAGCTTCATCGCAGGAGCGGAAGAGGAAGCGGAGGGAAAAGCGGAAAGGAGATCTTGAGGGCTGTGGTAGATGTTCCGTACGAGGGAAAGCCGGATGCCGAAGATCTGGCGGCCGTGCTCGAAACGTGCGACGCCAGAGAAGCTTGTGAGTTCTAGCACCTCCATCGTCACGAGCTCTGACCGGTCGGCATTCATGACCAACGCGCAAGGTTAACCAACTCCTGTTTCTTGATTGTTCCCTTTGGTGTCGCTCCATTAGGGGATCGCATGGTGGAGAGCTCCGAGCTGCTTGACCTGCTCGACCCGCGCACCCGAATATGCAAGACAGACTATCGCTTTGGCTGGCCTGCCAGGTGAGCACCTCTTCCGAGCGAGGGCGCCGACTGTGCACTCAACTTCTTTTTGGCGCTGTTTTCTTTTCTCTCAGCCCCCGGGACGTGATCACCATCTCGAGAACAATCTCCGATGCCCGCACAGTCGTCGATGTCTCCACCTCCCTTCCCCGCTCACGCGACGAGCCCCCGTACCTCCGGCCGGCTCCACCGTACGTGCGCTCGCACCTTCACCTTCTCGCCTGGTGCGTGCAAATACTAGACCCGTCCGAACCGGAAATGACACCAGCAGCGGTGGTGGTGCCGCTTCCGAAGTCGCCCTGTCTCCGCATCACCGCCTTTTGGTCTTGGGACCTCAAGGGCTTCTGGACCCTTGGAGGCTCCGGTCTCGCCGCGCAGTTCCCCGCCCTTCTCTGCGGCTTTGCGGACTACGTTCGAGATCACTCGGACAAGATCCCCACCATGCGCAACTACGGCCGCGGGGTGGAGATCACCAGCAGGTCCTACGATCACACTCGGGACACGCTATTGACCGGATACAGCGTGCTCCCGTATGGAGAGGGCGACGGACACACGGACGAGAGCCCCCTGGGAGCGGAGAATGCGACGGGAAGGACGACAGAGGACCTTGCCAACTTGCAGTGGCGCCGGCTCCTGGACGGCTCGGTCGAGTTCACTCTACCTTCCGAGCAAGGTTGGGACGTCAAGGTGGATGTACGTTCTTCGACGACTGGCACAGAGTCTTCCGACTGGCGTTCCGTGCTGGAGCGTCCTTCGACATCCGGGAGAATTTCGCTGGTGGTGAAGCGCTCTCGGTTCCAAGACGTGGAAGAGTCGGTCAAGGTGAGGGTCAGCATTCAGAGGATAGCCAGCAGCAAGGAAGTCCGCTTGAATGGCAAGGTGCAGCAGGTCTCCGAGGTGGAAGCGCGGAGCCCGACCGCGGTAAGGCAGATGTTGGCGGACGTCGCGAGTACGAGCGGGTTCAGCCTCGCCACGACCAGCAGCGCGGATAGCTCCGTGACAGACGGGCCGGCAGGATCGTCATCTGCCGGAAGCACACACGTCAAGCGCACCGAAGCAAGCGAAGGAACTTCCACCCCCACTTCCTCTGTCGTTTCCGCGCAGACTCTGCGAGAACAAACGGCAAGCCCCAAGGTTTCTCAAAAGCGAGCCGTCGCTCAGGCCATCGCCACTTTGATCCGGCGCAACTATATCTACTTCACTTCGCTCCTCCAAGAGCCGGAAGCGAAGTGGAAGCATATCTCCGAGTCCCGCGGTGTGACGATCACCAAACTCGACTCCATCGACCCTACCCTCGTAGTTTATCGAGCCGAGGCTACCTTTGTCGGCGTTGGCGTGTGGGACCTATTCAGCACGATCAATACGCCGGGTGTAAGGGCTTGGCTGGACGGCGGCAGGGAAGAGGCCACGTTATTGGAAGACGTCAGCGACTTGAGCAGTCTCTGGCACTTGAAAAAAGCGGCTTCGTGGCCCGCCAGGTGAGCCCACATCCTGGCTTCTTATTTTTTTCCCAATGCCTCTATGATATTGGGTCTTGCGCGCTGATCATATCCGTCTCTACGACATGTTCGCTCCACCTTCCAAGCGCACGGGACTCCGTCCTCGTGAAGACATCTTACAAGTCTCCGAACTCGGTCCACATATTCTCCTTTTCGACCGACGACCACCGACTCTTCCCTACACTCCCACCAACAGAGGCCGGCGTCATTCGCGTTCAGGTGGACCTTCTCGGTTGGTCGGTGGAGTCGCTTTCACCGAATACCACGCACATAACCTTACTGGAGCAGTCCGATCCGAAAGGCTGGACGAGCAAGAGCACCATACCAAGCCAGATGATCACAGCCGTCGCCGGCGTTGGCGACTATGCCATCAAGTTCGGCGGTCCTCCAGTTGCTACTCGACTTCTGGGTGCCAAGGCCAATTCGTCCAAGTACGACCACGAGAAAGCGCAGTATCGCATCGAATACGCGGCGCTGCAGCCACGCCTTTCGGAAGCCACCGCGGACGACGAGGGCGAGGGCGTGACGGAAAGGCCCAACATCGAGTGCGAACTGAGATGCGATGTTGAGACATGGGCACAGTCTCTCGATGTCGTCGTTGACCCTCCACCCACGGGCGTGTCCTGCCTCCGGCGGCACCGCCTGTCATCTGGTGGGGGTGGCTTGTGGATCACGGTCGAGCACAACGCTGCTGCGCTTGCGTCCGAGCCAGCTCGTGTCATCGTCCGCCGCGGTCCATCGCCGAGCCGGGAGAGGGACCGTGGAATGGTCCTCGTGAACGGCGCGAAGGTGAAAGTGGACAGGGACGACCTTCCCGCTGATGAGGTGAAGCTTCTGAGCCAACGCAAGCGCACCAAGCCGACAAGAATCGCCCTGGACCAGCCTGTCGCCCGCAAGCCGTGGCAGAAGAGAGGGACGGATAGCCAGAGCAGCAGCATACCCGGCTCGCCGGATGGAGGCGCGCCTACACTTAAGGCGCTCGGCGATTCGAACTCTACATCGCTCTCCTCTTGGGGTCGCTTTTTCGGCATACAAACGACGTCAAACTTGAACGCTTCTCTGGACGCTCTTACCGGGGAAAAACCTGCAGCCGACGCTCCTCGTCATCCTATGTGCTGTGCTCTAGATGCCCTTGCCTTCCTGCAGATCATTCACGCCGGGCAAGCGCCGGACCCGGCTTCCTCTCCACCGGGATGGGCGCCCATCTTCGAGCGCAACGGCCTGGTCGTGCGCCGGAAAATGTTCGAGTCGATATCACCCACGGTGGCGGTGCACAGGGGAGACAAGGTCATCGAAGGTCTGTCTGCGGATGAGATCGCTGCTGTCGTCACGAGCCCGGGTTGCAGAAGCAAGTGGGACGAGAAGTACGAGAGCTACGTCCCGCTTGAGAGCTACGGTAATGGGGCAAGTACGGCTTTCGTCACCACCAAGGCGACGTTCCCCTTCCGCGGACGTGGCTTCCACATCGCAAGCACCACTGCTCGTGCCTTTCCGCCAAGCTCTGTGACGTCACCGACGGGTGGAGCGGGTGCTATCACCAGCCCCAGCATCATTTACCATGCCTCAGCGTCCTTTCCTGAGGTGACTGCCGATGCGACGTTTAACACCGCCGAGCTCAACCCACAGAACCTGCCAATCGGTAAGGTCCTCGTCGAAGGGTGGATCCTCGAGACGCTTGATCCTTACGGCAGCAGCAACTACCCGATACCTTCTACTCGATGCACATTTATCTCGGCTATCGACTATGGCGGTAGCTTGCCTCTTGCCGTCAACACCATGTACAATGCCTCGCTACCCCGAGGCGTACTGGCTGTGGAAGAACTCCTCAAGGGTCAAGGCCTCCTTCCGATGTTGAAACGCCCATGGTCGTCTTTCCAGGTCGCGCTGACCAGCCATGGCGAGGATACGGGAGATCGTTGGGAAGTTGCCGGCCTCGGCCGTCGAAGGCAGTTGCTGTTCAGCAACTTCTCCACGTCTAATCGAGCTTTCCAGCTCAGCGTAAAGCTCAGAAGGTTCGCAGAAGGCGACAAGCCGCGCAGAAACTCCGAGTCTAACAACGCCTCTGCAACCCCGTCTTCACCTCCCTCGATGGCGCCTCAAGTCTTCACGGATGAGCCTCAGCCAGTAAGCTCGCTGCCACTACCATCTGCCCCTTCGAGCACCGACGGCAGTTTGGCGATGAGGAGGCAGTCCAGCTCGCGGACACTCAGTCATACGAAGAGCACTGCCAGTCTGAAGCCGCACGGATCAGCGGGCAACAATGAACTCAAGAACACACCGAGCCTGAGGGATCTGGCTGGTGAAGCTCGAAAGAGGGCGCGAGATCTGATCGTCGCTGAAGTCGAGGTGGACTTGAAGCATTACCCAGCGGGCTACGAGATCACCGCTGCCTCCACCTTTTTACGTGCCTCTGAGAAACCCGGGGCGGATATCGACCAGGCGGCGGAGGACGAGGCGATTGATCTTTCTCAATTGCTCGGCTCCAGCACGACTGGGGCCAGCGAGCTTCCGCTCCTCGCCAGCGTGTACGAGCTTCCCACCTCGGCGTTGCGTGCCGCTTCGCTTGACGCCCCTGTTCGCGGGAGGAAGCACCTCGTGCGATTGGCCCTTCCTACTGCCAGGTATTCGCCGTCTGTCCCTGACCCCCTCTCCGGCTCTCAAGAGGACGAGCGGCAGGAGCCTCCAGAGTGGTATCAGAAGCTCGCTCGGCGAGGGGCGACCGTCAACGTGAGTATCCGACCCAGCAGGGAAGGAGAGGAACTTGAGGGCATTGCAAAGCCCATTCAAGTCACGATCCGTTGGCAAGGAGAGAAAGTAGGGGTGACAAGCGAGCAGGATACGGCGGACATGCTCGCGAGGGAGGCTAGGACAGGAAGTGAAGGGCCCAAGCTCGTCCGCACACGGGCTAAGGATTTGTGTGCCCCGGACATTCCGGTCGCGCCGCCTTCCGGGTTGGAGCAACCGCTGGCTGCCAACGCACGCTTCAAACATCGGTCCCCCTCCAAAGTGTCGGGGTCGTCGTCACCGAATGAGGCTTCTTCCCCGCCCGTGTTGTCTCGCACCCAATCCCGCACTAGCACGTCGACCGCAGACGACGAATCGAAGGCGATCAGCGCTGGTGCGAGTCGCCCGGGGCGGCTCAAGGTCGGCCATGGCGAGGCCAAGTCGGGCGCTAGCACGCCGCTGATGAGTCTCTTCAGCGGCATCACGGTAGGCGCTTATCCGCTCAGCAGGTTCACGTCCGTCCCGGCCGCAGAAGGTTCTCGCCCGACGAACGGACATGCGGAAGGTGCCGTCGTCGACCCGAGCTCTTCAGGCGCAGACCCGAAAGCGGACAAGACGGACGGCTCGGAGACGACGATGCCCGGCGGAAGCAGCGCACTCTTGCTCCGTCAGAGCAGGGAACGGCGGCAGGCCAGGTCGTACAGCACCATGACGGTCGTCCTCGTCGCCCTCATCTTCTTCCTCCTCGGCTCCTTTTTGCGCTCGCTGCTCAGTCCGGCAGATTTCCTCCTGCAGGGGCCCCCATCGGAAATGCAAGGCCTCGTCGACGACGGGCAGGAAATCAGATGGCGC
The DNA here is from genome assembly GCA_029717555.1 of Peribolospora baueri. Classification (NCBI taxonomy): domain Eukaryota; kingdom Fungi; phylum Basidiomycota; class Peribolosporomycetes; order Peribolosporales; family Peribolosporaceae; genus Peribolospora; species Peribolospora baueri. Next base: position 311,432 of record JAMDHS010000011.1, read on the forward strand.
GAGATCCGGCGCCTGCTCGAGTTCAAGGGTGTGATCGGTGGGAGGGATCTCGTGGTGGCCGTCGTCAGGCGGCAATGATCGACCGACCGGGTCGGTCTGTCTGTCTGTCGGTCGCCTTTTCCTCGCTTTTTTTTTTCTTCTTTCTTTTTCTGGAATTCGGGCCACCTCAGTTCGTCCGATCGTTAGCTAGTTTTTTAGGGAGTCTGGTAGTTTGAAGTTAGGTCACTCACCCCGTCATCCCCCTCTCCTCCTTTCGGTCCGCTGGTCCTTTGACACTACCCATCGCTGTCTTCACATACAAGGCGACAGACAGTCTCTTCCTTCTTCGCAGCCCTTTCCAACGACCCCGCGTATTTGATGGCCCGCCACCCGCTCCACCGTGGCCAGTGTATGTGTGTATAAGGCTCTGTCTAGGTTTTTTTTCGCAAGTCCAACCCCCGCCCCGCCCGTCTCTCCCCACGCGCGAACGACATTTTGATATTAATCCAAATTAAGGTTCCCCTCCAACCCACGCTATATCCCGTCTCGGGCACGAAAACACGAACGTCCGGGCAGGTCCGGGTCGGAAAAGATGGGGTCGGTGGAAATAGGTAGAAATATTGACTATAGATAGGTATGGTGGGAGGGAACGAGCGTCCAAGCAAGAAAGGGAACGGACGCGAACCGAACGAGGCGAGCGAAAAAAAAAAAAAGAAAAAAAAAAAAAAAAAAAAAAAAAAAAAAGGAAAGCGCGGGGAGGAAAGAAAGACGGAGAGAAGCTTGGCGAACCGAGGGGAGAGCAGAGCAAGACAGAGCAGAACAGAACGGAGCAAAGGAAGGAGGAGCAAAGGGCAAATAAAGGCACGCTCGATGCCTCCCGATCCATCCATCCATCCATCCATCGCCTCAATCGTGGACAGTGCTCCCGCTAAGTCCACCAATGCTCTTACTCTTTCTCACCAAATCCTCCTCCCCTTCCTTCTCAGCCGAAGTCGACTTTGATGCCGACCCATCGGCGCCGCCTTCCGTGTTCTTACTCTTGTAGCTCGGCGCGGGGCTGGAGAGGAAGGGCGGTCGGGGGACGCCGAGGCCGAGTCCGGCGCCGGCTACGATGCGCGAGAGCGGACTGGTGAGCTCGTCGTCCGACGCGCTCTCGTCTCTGCCCTGGAAGGAGACCTGAGCGGCGGCGGCGGCGGTGGGAGAGGCGGACGCCGGATAGTCGTAGCCGAAGGCGTAACCCTGGCCGTAGCCGGCCGCCTCAACGTTGGCCTTGGCCTTGGCGGTGGGAGAGGAGGAGAGCAAGCGAGCCTTGCGAAGACGGAAAGAGTCGTCGGAATCGTACTCGGTATCGTCCTCGCTCGCTTCTCCACCCTCGCCACCGTCGCTGCTTGACATGTCCGCCTCGAGATCGATACCGCGGCGACCGTATTGGGCGCCGCCGGTGGAGTTTGTCAGTGGCGTGAACTTGGCAGGTCCCCTGCCGGCCTTGCGCTTCGACTTTCCGTGTCTCTCGCCTTTGCGAGCGGCGCGCCTCTCCGCCACGCCCACGAGCAGGGAGTCCTGACCGGGCGCTTGGTAAACGTGCGAGGGAGCGCCGCCGGTGCCAAGGGCCGAGGTGAACTTTTCCCATGCGGACGGCTCGGGGACGAAGGACCCTTGTCGACCTGAGCCGGTGCTCGAGATGACGTCAGCGTACTGAGATAGGTAGTTGTCCCAATTCTGACGACGTGGGGGAGCCCGGGCGTGTGGACGAGGACGGGGAAGAGGATCACCAGTCTACGTAAGTTTTCGGATCGAGCAGGGAGCGAGAAAACGCTCGGGCTCGGAAAAGGGGGCAGGTGGTCACTCACCTCCTCCTGGTCCACGCCGCTGCTCTTATGGAACAGCTCCTCGAAAAGGATGGAAAGTACGGCGGTACAGACAGCACCCGCGATGAGGCCTTTGAACGGACCCTGTCCCCAGCTGGGCCGCGTAGCAGCGTCAGACACGGGGGTGCCGCCAGTGACGGCGAGAAGGGTGATGAGGTCCAGCCAGGCCCGGCAGGTTTGGTGGGGCGGCGCGAGCAAAGCGACGCCTGCGATAAAGGCGTAAGCGCCGAGCGGGGAAGTGAGCACTGTAAGAGCGTGTCTGTACAAGCTCGGCCAGCGTGACGCCGTCGGGATGGTGGTGACGAGAAGAGAGAGCGGAACAAAGACGGAGAGAAGAACGAGTCGGGGCACGAGATTTTCGATGCCGAACATGGCCGTGATGATGAGGACCAGAGATGCCCCGCCTCCGAATCCCGTTGCAAGGCGACCGGCGATTTTGAAGCGGCCGCAGAGGGCGGCGCCAAGGACGCCCGCGCCGAGCCATACACCGAACGTCCCGTTGGCGCCGAGAGCCCTGGAGTAGGAGATGTGAGAAGAGACCGCGGCGGCGAGGAAGAGGGCGAGGAAGCCTGGAAGGGCGTCGCAGATGGGGTGAAGAGAAGAAGAAAAAAACGGTCGAGTTTGGTTCATCTCTCTTCTCGCCTCGCAGACGTCGCAGTCGTCCCGTTTCTTATACTCGAACGCTCACCCGCCGTTAAGAACCCGCTCGCCACGCCGGCCAATCCAGCGCGAAGGAGCGGAGGCTTGCTGCGTTCCATGCGTCCCCTCGCGCGCCTTCTGGAGAGCCAGTTAAAGGAGGCCCAGCCAAAGAAGGCGAGCTGGAGACCAAAGGCGATGAAGAGGATCGCGTAGACGATCCGGAAAGGCTCGGAGGAGGACATGGTGGACGATACTGGAAGGAAATGATGGAGGCCGGTCGCGTGAGTAGACGCGCGGAGAGCGAAGCGGCCTTAACCCCTTAGGCTTGCATGCGGACGCTCACGCGAATACACCGGCGTAGGCATCACCGACGACGTTCCCAAATCATCAACAGCAAAAGAAGACGCAGCAATGGAGGCCGGCTTGCCATAATTGCCTCGGAAGAGCTCGTCGGCTGTCGGCGGCCTTCCGCCCTTGTTGGCCCAGTCGACGAGAGCTTGGGCAATATCGGAGCTGGACTGGCCCTTGTAGCGCGTGTCGGAGGGTTCGGGGATGGAGGCGAGGAGGGAGGAGAGGTTTATTGTAGGTGAAGGGGAGGCGGCATGGGCATCGGCGGCGAGGTTCTTGACGTTGGCGTCGACGACAGGAGAAGAGGTGGCACCGGATTTACGGTTGGACCACGCGAGGAGAGCTTGGTAGAGGTCCGAGGACTCGTGTCCTTGGTAGGTGTGATCGGCGGAAGACGAGATGGCGGATGCGGCGGGCGCCGACATGGCGGGCGTGATCGCTACTGAGCGGCACGGCACGATCGGGAGAAGAAGAAATCGTTCAAAACGTCGTGAATACCGTAAATTGATTCGTCATGAGTTTCGTGAGAGGAAAGAGAGGTGCGCGGCTGAAGGGATGGCGATGGAGAGAAAAGAGAAGAAGGGATGGCGACGGGGATGGGGATGGTTGGTCTGAGGATATCCTCCCACCGATATCCTAACCACGACGGAGGTGTGACGAAAGCGACGCGGAGAGATGGCGGAGGGGCCAGCCCCCCTATCCTACAGGAACGCGCACGTGACCGTCGATCACCGTGGAGTGTGTGGAGTTGGCGGAGTTGCGGAGAAAAGGGCGCGCACGCGCATATGAGCGTGCCCACGGCCAACAAGGACTCCCTACGATCGTCACGAAATGGGACAAGAGAAGAAACGTAGTCGTCCATCCTGCAGCTGACGTATGTTACAAGGAGAGAAGGGAATGTAGAAGATGAAGAACGGTAAAAAGGGAGTCGACGGGGCTGGGCTGCGTGCGTGAAAGAGATGGAGATGGCGGATGGGATGGGACGGGACGGATGCGGTGCTTGGGCGGATGCGAGCGAGCGAGGCGGGCGTGGGCGAACGGATGCGTGAGAATGGACGAGTGGGTGCGTTGCGTTTCGTGCGTGCATGCGTGCGTGCGTGGGCGTGTATGATTCAAAAGGACATGGACGAACCGAGTTGTCGAGCAAGGCGAGGACGGGACGGCGGGTCGAAATCGCGTGCGCCAGCAGCTCACGCGCTCACAGACTGGAAGGCGAGAAGGATCGTCTGGGGCGCAAAGGAGAAAGAAAGGGACAAGATGGACGTGACAAAAGGGAGACACGGTATCGAACGCCCGCGCCGGTCGTTTTTCGCGTCGAGCGGTCCCGCAGGGCGTAGAGTCGGCTCGGGCTCGACTGGGCGGGCCGGCCGGGTCAGTGCGGCATGACGACTCGTACGATCTCAAAGTCGACCACACGGTGTTCCAGCGGTACCTACGAGACGATGAGACAAGGAGAAGAGGGGGAGGACGGCGGGGAGAGGGAGAGGTGAGAAGGGACGCCGACAGAGGATGGATGAGTGGGAGCAGCAGACCGCTCACCATCGGGAGCCTTGACTCGCCTACGGCGCGGTTCTTGTCGAGCGGCTGATAACCGAGCTCCAAGAATCGAAATTTCTGTTGTCGTTGTCGTTGTCATCGTCACGTCAGGGTCCGGTCCAGACGAAGGGCGAGATGAGGGAGTGAGACAACGCGACGTTCCTGGCCGGAGATCGACGGAGGACGGACGGATGCACGGCGGCTCGCTCACCTTGTCTTTCAAGTAACCGCCCCTGGCTCTGAGCGCCGCCTCGACCATCCTCCAAGAGGCGTCCACGCTAGCGATACAATCCACCTCGCCCTCCTCCCTCCAGTTCACCTCCCCCCTCAGCGCAAACTCCAAGACGCGCTGGGCGTGAGGGTACATGCGATTGTCGAGCCAGCCGTGTCGGCTGGACACGTCGCCTTCGACGAAGAGCACGGGCGGGAAGTAGGGCGCGGTGCGGCGGCGGAGGAGGTCTTGCTGGACGAGGAGTTGGTCGATCCGCGCTTGGAGGTGTGCCTGCGCGGAGAGGTGGGCGATGGCCAGTGCGGCCCTGGTGGGGCGGAGGTGGAGGGGCGTCGAAGGGGTGCACGAGTCGAGGAGCCGGTCGAGCTCGGCGAGCGGGTCGTGCTGGTTTCGGGCAGGGGGAGAGGCGGAGGCGGAGGCGGAGGTGGAGAAGGAAGGGCGACGGGGCATGTTGTGGACGTCTTTGTCCCTCGACCGAAGGGGGAGACACATCCAGCATGCGTGTATAACAGCGGGGGCAGGGGAAGGGGACACGGAAGCCGACGGCGGTGTCCAACGGCGAGCTCAATTTATGTGCGGTGAGAAGGGGTGGTGAGAAGGCGGGCGGGTAAAAGGCGTACAGGCGTCCTCTCTTCTCCTCTCCTCTCCTGACAGCCCTATCTCTGTCGGATTGCTGGACGGGGCGGAGGAGAGACGAGCAAGGTAGGACCGAGTCCACTCTGTCCGCGCACCCCCTAACTTAATCATCCGTCCAAGTAGAACGAACGCAGGGTGCGCTTGCGAAGCGATGAGAGCGAGGACGGCTTGCAAGCTTGGACGCGCACACACGACGCACGCGAGCACGATCGCCGCCGGTCGTACGAGGGTGTGTGCAAGGTCGGAGCAAGGCAAGGTCGGGAAGGTGCGATGAAGGAGGGCAAGACGTTGCGTGGGCGGAGACGGGCACGAAGAAAGGAGGGCAGGTGGAAGCAGCGGGATGGGTGGGTGGCTAGATCCGCGCCGGCGAGGCGGAAGCTGGAAGCTGGAAGCTGGGGAAGCAGAGTGGTAGAGATGAAGGAATGCTGTTTCTTTGGGGGCGATGGAGTGAAAGACGCACTTGGAGCGACTTGTCCATCATCTATCCGTCTCTTTCGTTCCATGTCTATCCGTCCCGCCAGAAACCTATCTAACCGACGACGACGACGACGGTGGACGCTCTCTTTCTTTCTCTCTCACGCGCTCGCCCGACTAGCACTTTTCCAGCCAGCGCCAGAGGAGATAGACACGATGGAGACACTGCAAGAACTAGACAGACCAACCGACCGAACGGCCTCTTGCGCCAGCCGGCTTGCATCGCATTTCCGTCCATTCCGGTACGACCCATGCTCGACCAGGCGCCCGCCGGAGACTAGCCGCGGGGCCTATATGTAGACAGACAGCGGGCGATCATAGTCGCTCTCGACCAGTTGTCGATCGATCAAATTGACTTTCTATCCTCGCCTCGTCTCCGCCGCCGGCCACTTCGAGGTCGGATGAGAGCCACCTGGGCGGGAGCGGATCCAAGGACGGCGACGTTGGGTGGCGCTCGAAGAGAGGAGAGCGCGCGGCTCTACAGGTCGAGGCGCAGGCCAGGCCACCAGCGGCGACCGTCGACTGCGAATGCAGCGTACGAAGGTGCCGTCACCTCTTGCCTACATAGGCGATGGACGATATCCTCCGGGTCGACGGACGGAACTGCGACGGAGCGGGTCAGCAACCCTCGTAGACGACCCACGCCTCCTTGTCCAACGACGGCCGCCATAACCACCGCCTCCGTCGACGGCGACTACGGCCACCAACGCCACCACCACCACATCGTTCTCGCTCTCGCTCTGAACATGACGGGCAAGAAAAAAAGAAAATACGCCTCTTTGCCTTCCTTTCGTCCTCCCTCCTCTCCATCGCCGCCTTCGGAGCCGACCCGAACCGCCCTACCCTCGCCGCAGCCAGGTCCGCCGCCCGGCACGGCGTGTCCGGGGCACCGGGGCACCGGCCGCCGGAAGGAACGCGCGCCGGGCCGAGATGAACAGATGGATGGGCCTGTGAAACAACGTCGATCACCGCCGCCATCGTCGTCGTCGTCGTCGCCATTTCCAACGCTTGCATCGTTGGTCCATCTCGTGTCGCCTCTCCTGCCCCCCTAACCCTCCCTTCACACCATGGCCGAAGACCAGCCCACGCCCGGACCGGCCCGCATCACGTCCATGAGCTCCGCTCTGGATGTCGAGGAGCTCGATACCAACCTATACAGGAGCAAGGTGAGCGAAGATGCGCCTGTGCTGCATGGAGGGCCAGCGTCGGAGGCAAGACCTTTCCAGCCGGACGCCGGCCATTTCTCGCCTTCCTCACCTCGCCTTACCTGCCTTGCCCCCCCATCTGCAGATGCTCTGGACGCCCGCTCGAGCTCGAGGCGTCTTCGGAGGCCAGGTGAGCGCTCAGTCTCCGACCGCCTTTGTTTTTCGTCTTCCTGATTTTGTCGTTGCCATCGATCTTCTTGTCTTCCATGTCCGTCTCCATCACCGCTGCAGGTCATCGGTCAGGCCGTCATGGCTGCTTTGGGCACCGTCAAGCCAGGCTACGCTCTTCACGTGAGCCCGTCCCCGTCTCGATCGTCTTTTACGGCGGTCGCGCTGTGCCATGCCGCGCTTCGCTCAATGTCGCCCGCTTCCTATCTGTTTCGCGTTCAGTCCCTTCATTGCTACTTCCTCCTCGCCGGCGACGAGACTGTGCCGATCATCTACACCGTTACACGCGTGCGAGACGGTGAGCCTCGGCTGCAGGCCTTTGGACTCTACGCACGTCCTTGCCCTTGTCTTGCTCACCTTCTCCCCCCCTTTTTGTTCCCTTTCCCTTGCCTTTCTTCTGCCTTCCAGGCCGTTCCTACGCGACCCGCCTCGTGACGGCCGCCCAACGGGACAGACCCATCTTCGTCCTCCTAGCCTCCTACCAAACCCCCGAGCCTGGTCAACCCCAACACCAACTTCCTCCTCCCCCCTCCGTCCCGCCTCCCCATTCCTGCCCCCTCAACGAGGAGCACTACAAGGCCACGTTGCGCGCAAAGCCACACCTTCCTGAGCGTGTGCGCAGGGCGCTAGAGGACTACATCGAAGACCGCCAGCTGAGCCCGATCGAGATACGCGACGCGATGACCCAGTATGGCGACGACGGCTTGCCCATCCCCGGCGTGGAGCAGCGGTTTTGGATGCGCGCCAAGGAGAGGATCGATCTTGGCAAGGCGCGCAGGGACGGCGAGCGGGAGGAGGAGACGAGGGCGGTGGAGTATCAGAAGGCCGTCGTCGCCTACATGTCGGAGTGAGTCAGCCCTCCGGCCGCCGCGCTTCCTGAGTCCCTCCGCGTGTCCTGAATCCTTCTCTTTCGCCCCGCCCCGCTCCATCGCTCGCCAGCTTCATGCTCCTCTCCACGGTCCCCAAGGCTCAAGGGATCGGCGTCAAGATCGCCATGATGGCAAGCTTGGACCACTCCATGTGGTTTTACGAGTGAGTCTCCGTCCCTCCTTGTCTTTTCTCCTTTTTTCTCCTTTTTTTTTTCTCCTTTTTTTTTTTTTTTTTTTTTTCTTTTCGTCCGCTCGAGCGAGCGAGATGAGATCCGCAAGGGTGGCTTTTGTCCCCCTACGCGCCGGTGTTCCTTACCTTGTCTTCTCTCTCGTCTCCCCAGTCTTTTTGACGTGTCCGAGTGGCTCCTCTACACGGTGAGTACGATCCCTTTCCTTTCCGAGCCCATCCACCAGAAGCTCACCACGTCTTCTGGCCGCTTCTTCCGCGTCTCCGCCTCCCTCCCTCCCGTCAGCTCGAATCGCCTAGGTCGAGCCACGGACGGGGTTTGGTGAACGGCCGGCTTTACAAACGGGATGGCACACTCGTCGCCCTCGTGGTGAGTGACGTGGCTCGCTCGGAACGAAGGAAAGGATCGGTTCGCTCCATTTCCGTTCCACCCTCTCATCCTCGCTTCCCCACCTCTATCTCTCTCTGACACATCGCCTTTCTACCGCCTTACCACTTCCTCCCTCCCCTCCACCGCACGTCCCGTCGCCAGGCGCAAGAAGGCTTGGTGCGTAGAGCGCTCCCGTCCGCTCCGGACGCCAAGGCCAAGGCCAAGCTGTGAGAAGACGGACAAGAGCGGCATCATAGATGACGGCGCCCCTTCGTCCTTCGTCCTTTTCCCGTTCGTTTCGGTTGGTACGGCGGCAGGAGGAAAGAGAGTTTTTATATATGTACACCATCCGTCCACCATCCATCCATCCATCCGACCCGGCCCGGCCCCATCGGGGTCGGCGAGCCGTCTGGTCACTATCGTACACTGTCTGTCGTACCACCCCCCCCCCCCTCCCCCTTCCCTTGGGTGAATGTGAACATACCACGGACGCACGGCCGGGCGGGAAATTTTCCGACCTGCCTTGAAATGGGTCGGGTCCGGTCGGGCGCGGAACCGAGATGGGGCGCTCGCTTCCGGTCCACGTCACGCAACACAACACAACACATCAAGCATCGCCCTCCTTTGCTCTGTCTGTGCCTGCTTGCTTGCTTGCCTTGATTGGACTCGGACTCGCTACTACTGTATGTAGAGACCGATCTCGAAAGCGAAAGCCGTCCATCTACGTAGCCCATTTGTTTTCCTCTGGTCTCCGGATACGGACCGACACTGGCCAACGACCTTCGTGGGACGGCGCGGCGCACCGGCACCGACTTGCACGCTCTCCGGAACGAGGCGAGGCAGGCGAGGCAAGGCAAGGGTCGTCGTGTCGTCGGCGCCGCCACCCTCCTCCCCTCCCTCCCTCCGCCTTGCCGAGTCAGTCAGATGAAATCAAATGAAATCAGATCAGATCAAATCAAATCAGATCAGATGAGATCAGAGCGGGAGGGCGAACCCGCTCCCCAACACCGTCCCCAGCCCACACCCTCCCACTCCGTCCCGCCCCGCCACGCCACACCACACGACGACACGACACGACACGACGGCTTGCGACGTGCTCGCTCGCCTCGCTCACGAGCGGATGCGAAGGAAGGATGGATGGAAGGCTCGCGAGGGTAGGAGCAGGTGGAAATTGGATTGGATTGCGACGCGCGCAGGTTGCAGGCGTCGGCATAGGCGAAGGTGCGGGGACGGGGACGGGGACGCATTTACGTTGTGAGCGGCGCTTCTTCTCCCGGCACCCTCCTTTCCTTCCTTCTTCCTTCCTTTCTTCCTTCCTTCCTTCAGCGCTCGGCCAGGCCCGACGAGCGGGGCGAAGAAGGGAAGACGGATGGAGCGAGGGCGGCCGTCCTTTCGTCCCGTCCGTCCTGGCGTCGTCGTCGTCGTCGCGATTCGACGATGGCGTCCGACGACACCGACGATGAATAACTTAAGCGCCCGGGAATCATCATCATGGGCGCGTCACCAACGGACATGTGTGACGCGACCGTCGTCTTTATCTCACCCTCCACCTCCGCGCGGCGGGCCGATAGGCGAAAGAAAGAAAGTACCGGCGAAAATAAGCAGACAGAGGAGCACGTGCTGGATGACGTTCCGCTTTTTTTGTCGCGCGCCTCCCTCGCTCTCGCTCTCGCTCTCGCGCTCGGCTGGCCTGGGCCACACACACCGGGGCTTTGGGGTGTGCAATGCACTGCACTGCACTGCGGGGCGCTGCTCTGCGCTGCATTGCACTGCGCTGCGCGTTGCAAAGGTCGTGGTCGAGAAACGCGGTATGTATGTGCACAGCGGCAGGCTGGCGAGGGCGCGTGCGCTCCGTGTCTGTCGACCGGAGTTGGGGCGGGGAGTTAGAGCGAGAGCGAGCGAGAGGCGGCCTTAAGTTAACTTGGCATATCGGCCGCGGTGGAGGCAAAGTAAAAAGTGAAAGTAAAATAAAGCACGCGCTCCTTTCGCTCGTTCTCGCGCGCGTTTTTCGCCCAGGATAGCATAGCAGGCCTGATAGGGCTGGAATCAAGTGGTGGAGCGCGTCTGTCTGGCCGTTTCGAATGCACGAATGCCATCGTGTTTCAGGTCGCAGGCACACGCACGTCGCTCGGCGTTTCGGTCCGTCCCCGGCAGAGGAGGAAGACGTCGGCCGATCGGTCGTCGTCGAGACGGGCGCCTCGGCCCCACCACGCCACGCCCACCCGCGCGTCGTGCTGCCTGTCCGGTGGTCATGTCCATGTCCAAATCCATCGTGTCCATCGTGTCCACGTCCACGTCCACGCCCACGTCCATGTTCACGTCCACGCCCACGCCCATGTCCATGTCCGCTCTCGTTCCTGCAGCGTGCGATCGCTTCCAGAAGCCGGCGCGCGCGGAGGTTTGAGGTTGGCGATTTGAGTTGAGTTAGGTCGCGTCGTCGCCCTCGCCCGTCGGCCACAACCCTGCATTCAAGCCACTGCGACTGCAACTGCAACTGCGACTGCATCTGCGACTGACTGCAACTGCGACTGCGTGTTTTCTGCATATAGTCGACGCTATGCTGCATCGTGCCTATCTGCTGTCTTCTGTCCGCGCTCGGGGGTAAGGGAGACGTGGGACGGGGCATGGGCGCGGCATGGCATACGTATCCCAGTACGTGAGTGCCCAGTCAGTGCCCGGCGATGGAAACCCTGCACGGCACGGACGCGCATGCGACCGGACGGACGAACGGGGAGGGAGCAGAAGTGGGAGTGGGAGTAGGCCGAGGGTGGTGGAAGAGGAACAAGGAAGGAGTGAATAGGGACGCGACCATGTGCGTCGAATTTGTACGACCTGCCGATGCCATTCCCCTTTCTTCCTTTTCGACCCGACGACCAGCGTAGCGTCGCTCCACCAGCCAGTCCGGCCAGCCAGCCGCATCAAAGCCAAGGCCAGCTCGACCAGCCCGGCCAACCAGACCAGACCAGACCAGATCATCTGCTCCAATCGCCACCACCTCTTCTCCGATGGCCGCCCCACCGCTCTAGCCCACGCTCCCCTCTCCCCCTCCGCCCCATCTCCCCCACGCCCCCGCACTCCCCTCTGCCCGCACCGCATACAGTCAGCCTGCCACGCCTACGCGCCCGCCCCCGCCCTCTTCTTCCTCCCGTGGACAACCCCTCTCAGGGAGAGGAAAGAATAACAAAAGGGGTTAAAGCATCTGCAACGACGCGGACAAGCCCCGCCCCCGCTCCTTCGCATACATCGAGGCCCGAGCACGCCGGCGACAAGCACGATCGCCAAGGTGAGTCGAGTCCGACGACGCTCCGTCCAGTCTCATCCCCAGGTACAGACAGACCCGGCGGCGGTCCATGGGGACGTGTCGGAGAAAAGGGGGAAAGGAGCGCTGGAGAGCGTCGTCGTCCATCGATGGGCGGCGTCGCATGGGGAATGCAGCAACCAGTCTGGGAGTTTCATCCACGCCGTTCGCGAACCGATGAGAACCGGCGTGGTGGGACGAATGAAATGCGACGCACTCTGCTCGACGCCGACTTACGCGCTCTGCTTGTTCGTCCTGGAGGGCACGGTACGAGACGGAGAAGCAGAAGCAGAACGGCGATGGAAAGACCAGAAGGCGATGGAAAGCCCAGAGAGGCGATGGAAAGCCAGCGGGCGACGGGCGAAGGGACGGACGACATGACACGTCTCCCTCCAGCTCGTCCACCGATAACCCTTTTCTCCTCGCCAGGCCGGTGTGGACGTCAGCTCACCCATTCCTTCCGCACCCTCTCCCCCTTCTTTTCTTTCCACGCCCTCTCATCGGCTCCTTTCGCCTCTCCCATCTTTCGCTCCCTCGCCCACCACGTTCCCCATCCCTTTCTCGTCCTCACTCCCTCTTCCCCACCTCTCCTCCTTCCGTAGCGCCGCCTCCCCTTGTGGAGGGCATTCAAACGACCCGACAACATCGCCGGCCCATGGACTCCCCATCCACGTACCGCCAGCGGTTTAAAACCACCCGCACCGGCGCTTGAACCCCTCCCGAGTTCTCTACCCATCTCAGTAGACCGCCACCTTCGTCCGACCAAGACGCCCGCCCGCTTGGCCGCCCATCGGACCCCGAGGACGAGGCAGACAGACGACCGGCGACCGGCGCCCGGCCCCTTTTGTCTCCAGCTGCACAGAAAAGCGCGACCGCGCCGCCTCCGATAGAGCGACCCTTCCTAGGAAGGAAATGTCCCACTCCGTCCCCACCGGCTTCTACGACCTTGCCATCCAGTTCTTCGCAGCAGAGGCACGAACGCAAGCTGCAATCCCTCACGGTCGCGTCGGCGCCATGATGCACCCCACCGGCTCGGCGCATTCCGACCCGATGTCGTTTTCTCCTCCCACCCAGCTCTTTTCCTCCAGTCACCCAATCGTCCGGCTCCCTCCCGATGGGACCAATACCGGCGATGACACAGCCTCCGTGAGCAGGACGACGGCCCGTCGGCAACGGCGTTTGTACAAGTATCTCGTCGGAACGCCTCCGCCAGAAAGGACCGGCGCTTCAGAAGAGCACACCCAAGCCGCTTCCGTCCCGCGCGGCGGCAACCACGGCGAGAACTCCAGCGCGCCGCACCAGCCGCCGAGGAAAAAGGTCAAGAAGGCGTGTCTGTACTGCAAGCGCAGCCACATGCCTTGTGACGACGAGCGGCCTTGTCAGAGATGGTGAGCGCATCACCCGTCCCAGCCCGTCCGGCTGGCCACGTCGGGACCGGTCTGGCATGAACTGACGGCCCATTCTCGTCCCCGGGCGTGTTGTGTGTCCTTCAGCATCAGAAGAGGCATCCCCGACCGGTGTCGTGATGAGCTCCAAGATCTCCATGCTACGCCCAAATCCCGCGCAAGAAGGTCCAGCCTCGCCGAGCCAGCCAAGACGACGACCGACGACGTTACTCGCCTGCCGATCATCAAGATGCATTCTGACCCCGTCATCAGTCTCCTTCCGAGGTTCCGCCCGACCTCCACTTTGGCCGCTACGCTCCCTTTGCATTTCTCCCGCTTCAGAGGCAGATACGACGACCGGGGGACGTCCGATGACGGCGACCTGAGCTCGCCGGATGTGAGGAGCGGCCGCCAGATCGCCGCGCCGACCGCGGGCGGACCGACCGACTTCGTCGATCCCTCCGGCTCTGACCTGGGCGACCCGAGCCCTCGCCTCTGTTTTCGAGCGCCGCCGCCGCCTCCTCGGGCGACTGGCGTGTCGGACGCGAGCAGAACGCCGCGAATCGAAGCGGTACATGCACCGCTCTCGTCTTCCAACACGCCCGGATGTTTATCGACGAAGCCGATATCGTTTGGGCTTCCCATGGCCTGCGTTCTCAGTCCGTCGGAGATCTTTGATCGCTCGTCCTTTCCTCCACCCACAGCTCTTCCGTCTAGCGCTCACGGTGCTCACTACCACGACATGCCACAGCACCGGAGCACCATGGCGGGTTTGCCGTGAGTGTTTTTTTTTATGGCACAGCCTTTGGAAGGATGTGTGCGCGCACGCGTGGTGACCACCCCTGTCGCCGAACTCATCTTGTACGTCGGCCTTCTCTCACCATCGTCTCTCTTCCCTACAGGGCAGCACAGAATATGCAGAGCAACGGCCTCTCCGCACCCATGATTCAGTTCCCTTCGCCCTTCCACCCCCCCGCCACGAGTCCGACCTCGGCAAGTTCTGCCGGCGCCTTTTCCAATTTCGCCGTCGCCGTCAACTTTGGCGACAGCCTGGGAGCGGACGTGAACATACCGCTGCAGGCCATGCCGGCCATCCGACTCGGCCCCACCAGTCTATCTCACGCACTAGGCCCCCCTCCGCAGCCGCAGCCTCCGTCGTCCTCCGCTCAAGGGCCCGCTCGTGAACCCACCGGGCTTCGAGGCAGAGCGAGCACCCTGAGCGCCGCCCCTTCTCCGCAGACCGGCGGTTTTCACAACACTGACACTAGGATCGCCTCGACGCTGAGCGGCACTCATCTCGAGAGAAGCCAGTCGTTCCAGTTTGGAGTGCCCACTTCCTTGACTCCCCTGACCTTTACTTTCCGTCATCCCGATGCGCCTCCTATGACGTCCGCGTGTGACGAACCGGTCCGCCAACAGCCGCCCCCCGGGCCGGGGGACGCGGCGACCTGGATTCTCGAATTGGGACGGCATGGCGCGTTGAAAGAGGAGAAGGAGGCCATGTCGTCAAAGTATCATCTTACCGAGCTAGACATCCCTGGTGAATCATCGACCGTCAGAGGCGGGATCAAAAATGATCCGTGCGCGGAGCGGGCTCGGGATGGAGGCGAGATGACCGAAGGCTCGAGCGGGGACGAGCGGATCGCGACTGTTCTTCGTCCTCCCGGAAAAGCCCCGGTCGTAGAGCCGGTTCGCTCTGCGGCGTCGTCCGTCAAGGTGGAGGCGTGCGCGAAGCCGTTCAACTACAAACTTGGTGAGCATTGTCGTCTCGCTTGTTTTTTTTTCTTCTTCGACGGGCTGGCCGTGCTGAACGGCGATGTCATTCGTACCTTTTCGTGCGCAACGTCCCGGTTCAACCCTCTCAGGTTACGAGCGCATGTACGCTTGGCTCCAGGTAAGCGCGCACGTTTTCTCTCCTTCCTGCATGTCCACTTGTCCGAAGTCGCTCACGGCTTTTCGACGCCTTCTTTCTCGTCCCTTTCCACCGCAGGACCAGTGAGACGTTCTTACCTCTTCTCGTCGTCCCTTGCTTATCACCGTAGGGCGATATTCGACCTCTGGTCGAAGCGTGGCCACGCCTTGCTCACCATGTTTTCGATCGCATCCTCGCTTCGCCGCAGCTTTTCTCCGTCCTCCTTCTGGGAGTTCCACTCCGCCATGGAGCGCGTCCGATTGCACTGCCTGCGCATCTCCCAGAGTCTATCCGGCTCACAACTCATCAGCGCCGAACGTGCGTTCTTCGCCCACGTCCAGCACTACAAGGCTCACGTCTTTGACTCGAGCCCCGCACCAACGCTGATATGGAGATACACGGGAGAGCTGTACGGCGCCAACACGCTCGTGTCGCGTCTTACCGGCCTGCCTTGGAGCGCGTTTGAGGAGGTGCGTATATGCAGCCGACTGGATCTCTGTCGGCGTCGGTCGTCGCGGGCCGCAACGAGTCGTCAGTAAGGTTACCTGATCCTGACCCCCCTTGTTTGACAGGGCAACATGTGCATATACATGCTTTTCGACGAACCGACCATGAAGAGACTAGGGCAGGTGAGCTAGCTGATGGACGTGACGTGGACGTGGATGTTCGCCGGGGTTAGCACGAGTCATGACCGGCAGATTTTGGGGGCGCCTTTACGATTGTCTGTCTTTCTATCTTGCCTTTCCGCAGCAACTTGCCCAAGTCTACCTTGATGCGCTCGAGGGACCGGCCGCGACGTTCGGGACCTTGCGCGTCGTGCGAGAGTCGTACACTAAATTCCGACCCGACGCTGCAAACCAGGCGGGAGGAGCGGTCCAGGGTACCAATTCGGCCCTTCCGCCGCTGCCCGCGGACACGCGGCGCGCCCTTGCTGGCGGCGGTTCCCCCTCGGATACGGTGCTGCAGAAGAAGTGTCTCGTCATGTTCGATGCTAAAAAGGACGAGCATGGCTTACCGGTGAGATTTGCTGTTCTGGTCGGGCCGGGGTCGTAGATAGGTCGAGGGGTCTGACTGGCGTTGGCTTTATGGGACGGACGGGACGGACCCTCGTTGGCGGTTCGGCTTGTCCTCGCATCACACCTCTCGACTCATGGAGGCCCTCGTTGTGAGTTCTCTCCTGTCCTCGGCGGCGCCTACTTTCCTCCTCGCCTGACCCGGTTCGGTCTTGCCGGCTGACAGGTCGGCAATATCGTCATCATACCCGAGATTTGACTTGACGCCAATGGATGGGCGTCCATAAGAAAAAAATATGCAATCCTCCTCGGACGCTCCTTCCAGCCCTTTTCTTTCGTTTGTTCGTTGTTCGTTTGTTCGTTCGTTCGTTCGTCCCTTCGGTCATATTCGTTGACAGCGCAGACACGTCCACCCGTTCGTCCATACTCAACGCCTGGCACCAACCCTTTAGTCTTGACAACCCCGTTCGGCCCTCGTCCTCTTTGCCGCCCCGTTCGCCCGCTACGACCGTGACAACGCCACCGTTCCGTGTCATGTTGCCCGAATCTACATATCCGTCCGCCAACCGTACGTCCCCTCTGTCTCTCTCTGTCTGTTTGTCTGCCTGCCTGTCTGTCGGTCTGTCTGGTCTGTCTGGTCTGTCTGGTCTGTCTGGTCTGTCTGGTCTGTCTGTCCTGTCTGTCCTGTCTGCCTGTCTGTCCTGTCTGTCGGTCTCTGTTGGTCACCGTCGCATCCTCCCTTCCGCAGCCCTCCTCCGGTCGTCGCTTCAACGCTCATAGGTACTGCGCAGCCGTCCGTTTATATGTATCGATACCCCTCTCTTCCCTTCCCTTCCCTTCCCGTCGGGGACAGAATGCAGGCTTTCGGTCGGTGCGAAGTGAAGCGAGCATTCGGATGAGACTGCCGCGCCCCCAAGCGCCCGGTAACCAGCCAGTCAGCCAGCCAGCCACTGTCGTCGAGTCTTCCCAACCGAGGATATCTATTATCCAATTCTATATAAAGATATATAGCTTCGGACGCTCTGGTCCAATCCAATCCAGTCCAATGGAGTCCAATCCAGTTCAATCCCATAAGATAGGGTAGCGTGGCTCAGAGCTTGGAGGCGTGCTGACCCGTTCGCTCTGCTTGCGCCGTCGTCGTCGTCGGCTCGTCGTCTCGCTCCGCTTGGCGGTCGTTGTGGTTGTCTGCCACGTCTTGCGATACGGTATCCGCTGGGGACGCCTTGTCGCGCACTTCAACGATGCCTTCCTGTGACTTTGTTTGTTTGTTTTTTGGGGGAAGGGGGGGCAAATGAGGATTGTCAGACGTCGGTGGAGCGGCTCCGTCGATGGCGTCTCGTCTCGTCACTCACCACCACGGCGACCAGCACGCCGTCCTCGCGGTAGTACCGGCCCCATGCGATGCCTCTTCCGTCGGCCGAGCGGGGAGATTCGACCTGTATGTGACGTGTGAATGGCTGTGGGTTAGTCGACTTGGCGGGCGGGGAGGGGAGAAGAGGCGCGCGCAGCACTCACGACGAGGAGAAGCCATTGGGACGTGTCGAAGGGTCTGCGTTTAGAGCCGAAAGAAGGGGGGGGGGGGGGCGAGGTCAATAAAAAAGAAAAGAGCGACTACAACATTCCCGTCCCTGGATCGACGCGCGCGGCGCTCACGCATAGAACCACATCAGATGGTCGAGACTCGAGCACGTGAGCATATCCTCTTGAGCGCCCTGTGCTCTCGGCACGGTGGAAAGCATCATGTAGCTAGCGATAGTGCGATGGGAGGACGAAGGGAGTGGAGCCAGGTGAGATGCAGTTGGAAAGGCCTCGCTTCGAGTATGACGCCGTCGTCGTCGTCGTCCAAAAAGCGCCGTCTGCACTTGAACCGCACTCCGCGACTCACTCGCTAATGAAAGACAGCGCGGCCTTCTGGATCTCCGTACCCTCCCTTCCACGCACCTCGTCCTCCTGCCACCCTTCCCTGAGCCTCACCCAAAGCCTCTGCTCCCTTCCCGTCCTAGGCCATCCCTCCCCTCCATCGTCCTCCATCCATTCTGCTCCCGCATCGCGGATCTCCACCTGCGCCGTTGCCCGGAGGTTGAGCCATTGCTCGACGACACCGCGTTGGAAGGGCGGGAGTCCTCCGTGATGAATGGGCTTGTCGGAGGTGCGAGCGAGGAGCGTGCGGGCGAGCCTCTCTTCTGACTCTGGGCACTCTTCCGGTGCGGGCACGCGTGGCGTTGTGGGGAAGGGGGTATAATGCGACGGCAAGGCCGGCGCGGACGGATTCGGGGCGGTGGAGTAGGAGGCGACGAAGAGGTGGATGAGCTTGCCGTTTTGATATGCGCGAACGAGGCGCGAGCAATATGCTTTGCCTGGTGATGGGAAGATGGTGGTGCGAGAAAGGGGCAAAGGAGGAGGGACGAAGGGAAGAGAGGTCTCGTAGGACGCGTGAACGCGGTGCTGAAAGAGCCGAGGGCCGAGGGCTCTCTCATCGACGTGCCCCTCGTGGAGCGCACTAACCATCGCGGACCCGCTCGACCTCATAGCTGATCGGTGGTTCAGTGGAGCCTGGGCGGAGGAAGTAGCTCTGTGGGTCGGAGAGAGTAGTGAGAGAATAAACGATGAGCGATCGCGGCGGCCATGGTCGGGGCGAGTAGTCGAGTGTGGTACAAGAGGACTTGAGGACTCACATGCATCGACTGGTACAGCAGCCAACCAAGGAAAACACATCGCAACGGCGAGAGGCCGACGGATCGTCAGTCAGCCTTGCTCCTGGGTTACGTCGTCCTGACCGCCTCTGCACGACCGTCTCGCGCTCACATGCAAGTAGAACTGCGGCGGAACGGTGAGGCAGGCGGCCCTCATGGATTGACAGAGGATCTGAGCGGGGTCGTGGGAGAGTGAGAGGCCGAGGAGAGGAAGAAGGGCGCGGACGGACGAGCGGCGGCAGTGGTGCGAAGAGCGCCGGACGCGGCGAGGCACGCACACGACCGGCTCCGTCGCCGACAGACAGACAGACACTCACGACTCCTCCGAAGATGCGGGTGCTTCCCATGAGCGGTAGCCAGGCCGCCTGGATCGCGGTACGCGAGAGAGCAGCTGGCGTCCGATTAGCAGAGCGACGCGTGCCTCTTATCTTATACCTCTCAGGAACGGCACGACGTCTGGGCGAACTGCACGCACCACGTTGTCATATCGGCCGTCCTCGCGAGGGACGAGGCGAAGAAGCTCCTTGACCTTGGGCACGTCCCCGGCGACAAACTGGTCGGGCAAGTGGAAGGTTGGGTCGTCCGGGTCGAAGCCTAGCTGGCGGGCTGCGTTGGCCATGATGGGGAGCACGATCGACAGCGGGAGCGGCGGCATCGCGGGCGGTGCTGGTGGGGGGAAGAAGGGAGGCGCGACGACGAGCGGCGACGAAGCCAGAGCGAAGAGGGGGGCGAAGAGAGAGTAAGAGAGAGAGAAAGAGAGCGTATGCGCGTTCGGCCGGGTATTTAAAATCGACGGGGTGTGAGATCCGAAGGAGCAGGAAGGGGCGTCGTCGGAGCCGGTTGACGCACGGTCGCGCGTGAAGGCCAATATAAAAAACAAGTGCGACGCCGCCGAGCCGAGGTTACTTCATTACGCACGCACACACCCACGCACAGCGCTGCACAGACATTGACGGACGTCGCCGTCGAAAGGCAAGCAGGCGCCGCCGTCGTCTCGCTGCGTCGCCCACCTACGCCGGCCTTGCTTGGACGAATTACGGACACGGTTGACACGGACCCCCGCACAGGAACGCCCTTGGGCAACCCCAGAGAGCGGACCGGCGAGCAACTTCTCTCTACGCGCCACGATCACACGCTTAGCTTTGTCCACTCTCTAATCCCAAATAACAGTCGTCTATAAACACCGCTGCGGTCGACCGGCAATTCGCCGGGCCGGCGTCCGTCCATCTCTTTTCTCCCCAGAGAAGTTTGCGTTACCCTCCCTACCCGCTCTAATACCGTCCGCCGCCTGGCCCAACTTTCTTTGCGCACGGCTGCCGGACAGACGGACGGCCGGACAGACAAACGGGAAAAGGGAAACGGGGCAAATCGAGTGCAGTCCTCGCGCCATCGTGTCCTCGCATACGTCCGATTGTATCCGTACACGTGAGCGTCTTCAGCGCCGGGGCGGCGCCCTCGGCATCGTTACGGCTCTGGAAGTCATCGTATCGTATCGGGCGTGGAAGGAGGACGTGGACGACGGCCGATCCGAAAGCGCGGGGGAAGGTGGCGTAGAGAGGGCGCAACCGGGCCGTTCCCCCCTATCCATCCCGGGTAACTTCACGCCATCGCCCCCGTCTCAGCCGAGGCCGTCTTCTTCCCTTGTGTCACCCTCTCGAACCGGCTCGGATCGCCAACGAGGCCAGCCTCGCGTGGGCGGATGGCGCGGGCGTCAAGCAAGGCCGCCTCGAGGTCCTCGATCAGGTCGTCCGCGTCTTCGATCCCGACGCATAGGCGGATCAGGTCTTCTGGCAGCCGTCGCGCTGCCCGCGTCGCTGGGTCGATCGAGGCGTGGCTGAGGGGACGGAAGCGGGGCAAGGGCAAGGGCAAGAAGAAGAGACGAAAAAAAAGAATAAGGCATTTACACATACTGGAGCGAGAACGGCGGATAGACCTGATCTCCCTCCCATCCACTCACCTCATCAGACACGGCATGCTGATCAGGCTATTCACGCAACCAAAGCTGACGCTGATGCCCCACAGCCTCGTCGCCCCGACGATCCGCTCGCTGAGCTCCTTATCCTCCGTCTCAAAGCTGAGCACCGCCCCGGGACCCTTGGCCGCGCGGTCGTGCACCTCTTTACCAGGGTGAGACGGCAGGCCGGGGTAGTGCACCCGAAAGCCGAGCGCATCGAGGTACTCGGCCACGAGCTGCGCCGTCGCGCATTGTCGGTCCATGCGCACCGCCAACGTCTTGATGCCTCGAAGGAGGAGGAAAGAGTCGAAGGGCGTCAGCGCGTTGCCTACGGCATTGATGGTGAACGCCATCTCCTGTGCGAGGCGAACGAACGGAAGGGGACCGAAGGGGGCAAGGTGAGCGAATCGCGCCACACAACGGCCAAATTAAAATCCAACCAATCGCTAGACCGACCTTGGCAACATCATCGCGATCGCAGCCAATCACGCCAGCCATGAGATCGTGGTGTCCGCTGAGGTACTTGGTCCCCGAGTCGTACACCACGTCCGCTCCCAGCTCGAGCGGCCGGGCGAGGTAGGGGGACATCATGGTGTTGTCGCTACGCGAGGGACCGTTGGAGAGACGAAAAGAAAAGGCGGGTGAGCACGTAGGCTTCCTTCTGATGCACCCATCGTGCCCGCATCGACCACTCACACGACGACCACCGCCTCGGGGCTGATCCGATGGGCGGCAGCGGCAATGGTCTGGATGTCGCAGATCTTGAGCAAAGGGTTCGTAGGACTCTCGAGCAGCACCATCCTCGTTCTCTTGCCCTCCTTCGCGTTGCGCTCCAGCACCTCTTCCACCTTGTCCGGGACGGTTGTGTCGACATGGGAGGTGGTGATGCCGCCATGGGAGGAGAGATAGCCTAGAAGACGGTTCGTGCCCCCGTACAGGTCGTCGCCCGCGACGATGTGGTCGCCGGGCTTGAGGATCCGCGTGATCACGTCCAAGGCGGCCATGCCCGAAGAGACGGTAAAGGCGTGCTGGGCTGACATGATCTTTGCCAGGTGGTTTTCTGAGCGTCGTCGGGACGTGGAGTGTGGGAGCAGGATGAGCGACGGCGCGCATGGAGGCGAAGACCGCTGTGGCGGCGTCTTTCAAAAGACGGGCCCGCAACGTCCTCTTGCGACCGACGCGCGCGCCGGAAATCCGACCGACCAACTCACCAAGCTGACTCCTGGTCGGGTTGCCGCTTCTCGTATAGTCATACTCCTGCCCTGGCCCACCCTTGAACGTGGCGGTCTGATAGATAGGCACGCTACTCGCGCCGTATTGGTCCTTCCTCTTCGGGTCCTCGACCGTCGCACATTGCGTCGCAAAGCGGTAAGGTCGCGGCGTGGGCGTCATGGAGGAAGAAGGATTTTTGCCGGTGGCCGGACCCGCGGCAGCCTTGGGGGCGTCAGAGGAAGGAGAGCGGCGCGGGGAGGAGGGGACGGTGGAGATGGGAGAGCCGTCTTGATCGACGTCGCGGGAGCGGGAAGAGGTGGAAGAGAAGATGTGGGAGTTGGGCACCGAGGACGCGCCTAGGGCGGTGGTGGAGGAGGAGGAGGAAGAGGAGACGGAGGGGGTGGTGAGAGTGGAGGAGGTGGTGAGGAAGGAGGCGGCAAGGTCGGGCATGGTGGTGCGCCGGTCGTGATAACGGCGGGGGGGGGAACGAGTGCAGCGAAAGCGAAGGAGCGGGCCCTTTTTCTTTTTTTGCTCTACGTCGTCGATGTCGTTGGGTAGGGTTGGTAGACAGCCTGGCGGAGACGAAGGAAAGAGAGGATGACTGTAACAAACAAAACGCTTCGCTGGTGTCGTCGTCGTCTCCAGTCTTGCGTCGCGGACTCGAACGTCGACTCCACCCAACGTCCGTTGAGGTCGACGTTGCCGCAGCCAGAGATCACGCAATCGGATCCCAGGGCCTGAGCCGCAGTCGGCCAAGGACGAGTAGAGTCACTTTCTATTCTATACGAGTCGCTCGGGGAAGGTGACGCTGACGCTGGCGTACGTACCCGCGTCTTTCGAGTGCCTACCGTGTAAGAAGGGCGCTTGGACGACGATCATGTATCGGTTCTTAAACAAATCCAACTAGCGATGGAAGGAGCGGTCGGAGATGGCAGCGACGGGGCGGTTCGGCGTCTGTTCGCTTATGCGGACCAGGTGCATGTATGAGTGTGTCCGATACGCATGGCTCGCTCGTTTGGACGTTTCGAAGTACTCGTTGGGGAGAGTGGACGTCCCGATAGGTAAGGTAAGGTCGGCTAGCTAGCTTGCCACTGCGACGTGTCAGTGCCGGCCTGGGCGGTGTTGAGGGCTCGCACAGACGAATACAGAAGGGCGGCGGCGGCGGCCGTGGCTCGGAGAAAGGCGGGGCGCGGCCGTCGTGGTGCCTGTCGTCGCGCAACGTACAACTACAATCTATATACATGCTTGGACACGGCGCGGTAAGCAAGGTAAACGAACGAGTACGCGTCGTCGTCGTCGCCGTTATGCGCCGTGAAGCGGCGGCGGTCGTGTGCAAGCGGCATGGGTGGGGGAGACGTGGGCGAGGGGAGACAGAACGCGGCTAGTCACGCACAGTACATGACGGGGACGGGGAGTGGCTAGGAGGAGCTGCGGCGGCGGGCGGGCCGACAGAGGAGAAAGATCTGGTCTGGCTGGACGGAAGGAGGGGCTGGGCGTGGGTTGTAATGTTGTGGTATGCGGCCGGTAAGTCAGTGTAACATTGTATTTGTTTTGTGTTGTTTTGTGTTGTCTTGTGTTGTCTTGTGTTGTCTTGTGTTGTCTTGCGTTGTTTTGTCCGGTCTTGTCTCGGCTGCCCGTCGATCGTGCATGTCGATCCCCCTGAAGCCGGGCTCTGGCCGTGCGACGACATCCAGCCGCTATAAACGAGGGCCAAGGCCGCGCATGTACATTACGCCACGCCACTCCACGCCATGCACGGGAATGGCTGCGGCGGGCGAGCATATCGAATGATAGGACCGACTTGTATTGCCTTGTTTTTTTCTTTCGAATCGCTTCGCTAGCCTCGCTAACGCGGCCGAGTCGGCCACGGCCACGGCCACGGCCACGGCCACGCGGGCACAAGGGTGCGGCTGTAATGCAATGGTCATTACAATCGTCCCCCCATTTGAATACGCCCGTGGCCAGCCTTGCTGCGCCCCGCCGGTGCTATCCTCCGTATTCTCTCGCTCTCTCTCCCTTTCCCTCCAATTCCATCTCATCTCTTCTCATCTCCCTCTCCTCCTTTCTCCCATCCTCCTCCTCCTCGTCACTCTTTTCCTCATCCCTCTTTCCTAACCCTCTCATCCCCCTCCCCATCCCCCAGTCCATCCCCTCCCTTTTCCTTCCTACCCCTCCCAGCACGCCAGCCTGTGCCAGACTTGACTGACCGCTGGACGTCCACATCCCTCTTCCCCCCCATCGAGCAGAAAAAGCCTCTCGCGCGCCGGACCGCCGTGTCGCACCCACACTCGCTTGCACTCCCACTCCCACTCACACTCCCATTCGACTCCCACTCGCCCGCCTCTGCTGACGCACCCCGCGTTCTTCTACTGGGCCTCCCTCCCCTCCCACTCCCACTCCCACGCCCGTCGGCCCTCTGCGCGCGCCGTCTCGTCGCAGCCCTTCGCTCTTTTCGTCGCCATGCATCTCACCTCGCCCCACCTCCGCTTCCTCCTCCTCACCGCTCTCCTCTCCTCCGACCTCGTCCTCGCCCATGGCTCCGCCGACGACGACCACGCCGCCGGCGCTGCCTTGGCCCGGAGGGAGCAGCACCGCCATCGCGCTACTCGCCTTGAGAAGGTCCGGATGAGGAGGGCGTCCGCAGACGACGACGCTGGCGTCGACCAGAGGGACAGTGAGTCGCCTTTACCGCCCTCTCAGGAGAGGCAGGCGTCGAGGGGCGCGCAATGGCTCACACAGGCACGCCTCCTTTCCGCCCGCCCCCTCCTCCTTTTTTGCCGCCCTCGTTCCTGAACGCGTCCCTGACTTACCCGCTGCCTCCTCTCCCAGACTTCAATCCCTTCGGCGGCAACTTCCTCGGCGGCCCCTCCACTGACTTGTTCGGCTTCCAGGGCTCCACCTCCTCCTCGACCTCTTCGTCCAGCACGCCTACCTCGTCCCACAGCAGCACCCACCACTACTCCAGCTCGTCTTCGTCCAGCCACCCCAGCAGCGACCCGGACAGTAACTCCGGCTTCCAGCGCCCTTCCGCCTCCCCCAAGCCGGCCTCGTCCGTCAGCTCCACTTGGTCGCACACCACGACCACCCATTCGTCGTCGCCAGCACAGCCCTCCTGGCCCTCTGGGTCGCCCCCAAGCTTCAGCTGGCCCGGTTTTGGCGGAAGTGACAGCAGCAGCAGTGCCGACAGCTCCACTCCCACATCCTGGCCTGGCTTCTCGCTCCCTGGCCTCTCCTGGCCCTCCGGTCCCTTCGATCCTTTCCACCCTTCCTCGTCCGATGACGGCCCTTCCTCCGCCCGTCCGACCTCGAAGCCCGGCCACAGTCACGGCCACCACGGCCACAGCCACAGCCACAGCACAGCAAACCCTAGCGGCGGCGGCGGTCTTCTTTCTATCCCCTTGTTCGGGTCTTCGTCGTCGTCGTCCGACGGTCAGTCGTGGCCCACCGCCACCTCCTCTTCCTCCTCCTCCAACGGCGGCGGCGGTCTTCTTTCCATCCCCTTGTTCGGGTCTTCGTCGTCGTCGTCCGACGATCAGTCGTGGCCCACCGCCACTTCCTCTTCCTCCTCCTCCTCCAACGGCGGCGGCGGTCTTCTTTCCATCCCCTTGTTCGGGTCTTCGTCGTCGTCGTCCGACGGTCAGTCGTGGCCCACCGCCACCTCCTCTTCCTCCTCCTCCAACGGCGGTGGCGGTCTTCTTTCCATCCCCTTGTTCGGATCTTCGTCCTCGTCTACCACGTCTCAGCCCACCGGAAGCAGCATTCCGTTCATTCCCTTCGGAAGCACCACCACCTCGGCCCCCACCAGTCAGCCTACCAACGGAACCACGGCGACCGGAAGCAGCACCGGCTCCGGCGGTAGCAGTACCTCCCTGTCCAGTGTCAGCAGCAACTCCAGCGGTGGCAGCACCGCGTCGGGTTCTCTCACCTCCGGTGCCTCGAGCTCCGGCCCGACTGGCAGCGCAGGAACGGCCGCGCCGACAAAGTCAACCGCGAGCCCGACCACTTCCGACCCTTGGGCCGGTTTCGTCAACCCGACCTCCCTCGTCCTTGGCATGCCCGCGTCCAGCTCATCGTCCGGCGCGTCCTTGGCGTCTTCTTCCTCTTCCGCCTCTTCGTCCTCCGCCTCTGGCCAGTCCTCCACCACTCCTCAGCTGCCTTCGCGCATCGTGCCCCCCACCGGTCCGGTTGTGAACCCCCCGGCCGACTCGTCCCTCGTGTCGCTCCTCTTCCAAAAGTCGCTCAACTGGCAGCTCCTCGTGGACAACTCGGACACCACGTCGCAAGTGTTCGCCTACATGCCTTCCATCATCGCCGCCGCGCTCAACCTTACCAGCGACCAGGCCAGTCAGGTGATCAACTCGGCCCTTCAGGCGTATAACCCGCAGGGCACGTCGCTCACCGACCCCAGCCAGATGCTGAGCTTGTACCAGGCGTACATCCCCACGTCGGACGTGAATGCGCTCGAGCTCCAGATCAAGTCGCCCGGCAGCTCCTTCTACACCGCCTCGAACAACGCTGTAGCCAAGCAGCTTGCCAAGCTCGTCGACCCTTCGTACCCCATCGCCGCCGACACCAGCGCCGGCAACCGCGCCGCCACCGGAGGTCCGGGCTCGAACGGCTCGGGCAACGAGGCGCCCAAGCTTCGCAACGCGCTCATCGGCCTCGGATGTGCCGTAGCCGCAGCGATCATCGCCTTTATCGCCTGGAGACTCTACCGCCGCAAGCAGAAGGCCGCCGAGGCGGACCAGGGTCGGGGCGCCGACTATGTCGCTTCCAACGACCTCCCCGGCGGACCGTACAGGGACGAGCCGTGGGACGGCCGTCAAGCTCGGGGCGGCGCGCAGCAGATGGCCGAGGTCGACCTCGGCCACTCGGCCGATCCTTTCGCTGACCCGAACGCCCATCACGCCGTGGGCATCGCCAGGGGCAGCGGCGTGGACTGGGACGCAGATGGGAACAGCTTGAACAGCATGACCGAGTCGCAGCGCATCAGGGCCGAATACCTCCATTCCACCTATTCCATCTCCTCCTCGAACGGCGGCGGCGCCGTGGGAGGCTACCAGGACCACAGGACTGGCGGACAGGCCGCCTTGCACTCTCCCGGCCTTCGCGCTACGTACTACTCGGCCCATAGCGAGGGCGAGGGCTCGTCCGAGGGACACGGCAGCCATGGCAACCACGGTGGTTCTATCAGCGGAAGCGGAGGCCTCAGTCCCACCGCGGCGCAGCACGGCAGGCAGTCGACGACGAAGAGGGGCAACATCCAGAGGAGCGCGATCGGCGCACCTCATCTGAGGGAGAACTCGCTCATGATTCAGTGAGCGGGGCCACGCTTGGTTTCGCTCAACCAACGCGGTAGCAACTGCACTTGCTCTGTCGCCGGTAGCAGTAGCAACGGTACCCCTCCCCCCCGCCTGGTGCGGTCCGGATCAAGTCGGCGGCCCTGATGATAGCGGAGGAGCGCCAAGACCCCACTCGACCGACTCCTCCTCCTTGATACCCACATCCTCTTTCCTCCCCTCTCCTTTTCTTGTCTTTCGTTTCCCCGACCTACTCGTACCGGTTTTTCCTTTCGTTCCATCCCTTACTTTTGCGCTTACCTATCCACCTACCTACCTACCCACCGCCTACTCGAGCACCCTCCCTTCGTAGCCTCGCTCGCACTTCGCACCGGCCTACCCGGCCGCCCTCGCTGGTCTCTTCACCTTTCGCGCCTGGTCTGCGCCCCCCCTCTTTTTTTTTTTTTTTTTTTTTTTTTCCTTTTTTTTTCT